>WOXC01010373.1:0-123821 GCA_011680675.1 Gymnobelideus leadbeateri | reverse complement strand
ATCTTCCCTCATAAACCAATTAACTGTGTGATCACTTAATCTCTCTCAGTCTCAGCTTCCTCTTCTATAAAATGGATATAATAATACCTGCCTGAAAGAGTTATTATGACTGGAAATAGAATCATATGTAACTAGGCTTCCTGTAGAAGGTAGGATTTTAGTTGGGACTTAAAGGAAGCTGGGAAAGCTAAGAGTCAGAGATAAGGAGGGAGAATATTTCAGGCATGGGTGACAGTGAGAAAAAGCCTGAAAGACTTCTTAACAAGTTCTGTTTTACTAAAGGGGAAACAGGCTGCCTGAGGAAATAAGGGGGATAGCTCTGGAGGTTTTTAAGGGAAACTGTATGACTACTAGTTAGGAATATTACAGACAGGATTCTAAGTCATGTATGGGTATACTAGATAATCTCTGAGATTCCTTCCAATTCTGAGATTTCATAAGTAGCCAACTAGGGAAAGTGGTGCAGGAGAAAGAGTACAGGATTTGGATTCAGAAAATCAGGAGAATTCAGAGATGGAGGAAGGATGTTCAAGATGCTCTAGTTCAGCATCTTTATTTTAAGCTCCTAAGGGGTTAAATGACTTACTCATAGTCACTCAAGTCACACAGTAGCAGAGTTCAGTATTTGAAATTCACTGTGGTTTAGCAGAAAGAGCAATAGATTTAGAATCTAAGAAGCTGGGTTTAAATTCCAGATCTTATGACCTTTATGGTTTTGGGCAGATTCTCCTTTCTATGCCTTATCTTTCCCCATCTACATAATGAGAGAATCAGATTGAATGATCTTGAAGGTTACTAATTTGACCATCCATCAACATTATTATCACTGTCATTTGTATAGTGCTTTGAGATTTATAAATACTTCCAAAATAAGAACACATGGGATCCTCACAACAATACTGGGAGGTAGGTGTTATTTTTATCCCCATTTTATAGATGAGGAAACTGAGGTAAAGAGGTTAAATAACTTTCCCAGGGTCCCACAGCTAGTAAGTGTCTGAGATTGGATTTGAACTCAGGTCTAATTGACTTCACATCATCACTATTCATTAGGCCATTTAGCTGCCCATAGATCTAGGGCTGGAAGGTGATCTTAAAAGTCATTTAGTCTAGCCTCCTCGATTTGCAGATGAGAAAACTGAGACCTGAGAAGATTAAACGACTTTCCTGACGTCACACAGATAGTGGCAGGAATAGGACTGGTACAGGGTCTTAGGAGTCAATGCAAAAGTTCAGCACTCTTTCTAATGCAATCCATTGCTTTGAATTTTTGGACTTCTAGAATTGATAATGCTTCACTTTCTTCCTACTTTGCATGGATCTTCTATGTACCTGTTTTCTCCCTCAGTACAATTTGAGCTCCTTGAGGGCAGGACGGTTTTTGTGTTTTGGCCTTTCTTTATATTCCCAGCACTTAGCACAGTACCTAGAACCTAGCAAGTGATTGAGAGATGTTATCTGATTGAATAGATTGCTTCAGAGCATAGCCATATTTCACATAATCTTATGAACATCCAATGTCGGTTTCTTTTGTAGCTCTATCACAATCTCACTCTTTTAAAATGTTTAAATGCAGATAGCACATGTGATATGTGCCATGGCAATACATTTTAAAATCTGTTCTGATGATGATCTAATTACCCCGAATAAGGATCTGGCTTCAGTGGTACAGTAGAATATCTCTGTCATTCTGTTAGTTCAGTTGTATCCAACTCTTTGTGACCCCATTTGGGCTTTTCTTGACCAAGTCAGAGTGGTTTACCATTTCCTTCTCTAGCTCATTTTTCAGATAAGAAAACTGGGGCAAACAGGGGTGACTAATCCAGGGTCACATAGCTAGTAAGTGTCTGAGACCAGTTTGAACTCAGGAAGAGGAGTCTTCCAAACTCTAGACCTGGCACTCTATCCACTGTACTGCCTAGCTGCCTAAGAATATCTCTACCAAAATGAATTTGTCCCTTTTTTGCTATTCATAGACATAGAGAATGGCATAGGGCCCTGAGAAGTTAAGTGACCTGCCCAGGGTCACACAGAAATATGGAACTGAAAACTAGATCTTCCTAGCTTCAAGGTCAGCTCTGTAGTTATTATGCCATGCCAAGGCCTCTGAACCTTGTAATATGTGACCCAAATAGACAGTATATTGTTACAGATAATGGCATATTAATGATGAACTACCATTCCTTATGAGGTTATTTATTCTCCCTATCAAACCTGTGTAAGAGTTTTCTAAAGAACAAGATAAAAGACTTTTAAATTACAGAGGACAAAATTGAATCAACTTAACAAGTTCATAAAAGAAAATGAACAAGAGAAGCACAGGAAAATTATTATTTAAAAAGGCCTGGAGAGATAGGATCATATCGCTCCAGGAAGTTAGTCCAGCCATTCATTGCCTCTTGGAGGGAAATTAAAGGGCTTGAAACAGTATTTTAAGTGATTTACGTACTTTTGTAAGTTTCATTTAAAAAAAACTGAATCCTAAATTTGTTTTCAAATTTTGAGTTTTATTAGATTTGTTTACAGAATACTCACAATTTAAGGAAAATTTCCTGCCATAATTGACTGTTTTTGATACTGGGTCAAGATATCTTGGGGAGAAAAATAACCAGACTGAGGCTCTTTTGGGGAATAATCAGTTGAGAATGTAGATGTTATAGTTCTTATTTTCCCTGCCTCTAATTCAGAGATTCATTACTTCTCTTCCAGATTATCCTCCCAATCAGTTGCCATACTTCTACTCTTTCATTTTTCCAATCCATGTTACACATCGATGATGATGGAAATTTCCCAAAGCACAGCTTAGGTAATTTCATTCTCCTGCCCTTTACCCTTCAATGCTTCTCACCGACTTTTGACAAATTTTCCAACTCATTAGTGTGCCATTTACATGAATTAAAAAGCATTTATTAAGCATTAACTAGGTGCCTGGCATTGCGCTAAATCTTGGGGGATAAAAATACAAAAATTAAGAAAAACTCTGACCTCAAGTAGCCTACATTCCAAAAGGAGAAAACTCAACAAGTAAGTCAAGCATTTATTAGGTGCCAACTGTGTATCAGGTAGCATGCTAAATGATGGAAAACAACACAGATTCGATGATTAAAAATGTGATGCTTTAGTTCACAATTACCGGGATGGTGAGTGGAATCACAGGGTGACAGAATGATAGTGCTGACTTGATTACTGTTCTCAGGTCAGAGGTAGAAGGGAGTAGAGGGAATTTACGTATCAGGTGGTATGTATGGCAATATGGCAGCCAGGATTCACCATGGAAGAATCTGGGGTTACCTAGACATGGTGAACTTTCACAATCAGGAGAGCCTGGCTCCAGGTTAGGAAATGGAGAGTTCTAGCTCCTTCAAGATCCTCTAACATTTAACTCCATCAGGTCCAAACTCTTCACTCAATTTGCAACTCCTAAGTCAATATATACAGACTTAGATTCCCCTATTAAAATCCAATTTGGCTTTGTACTTTTTCTCAACATGCCTAAAGCACAAACAATATCTTTCCCCTTTAATATCTACCTCTTTCTTGAATTTCCCTGTCTCTAACAAGGATACCGCCACCAATCAAAAACTTCTAGGTTAATAACCTTTCTTTGCCTTACATGTCTAGTCAGTTGCCAAGTCCCGTCATTTCTATCTCCTCATTGGCATAAGAGTGCCAATACCTGCTCCAGACAAATCAGACAATATGTCTTTATCCGAACACAATGTCCTTCCTGATTCTGTGGCTGTCTTCATGCTATTATTGCTCCCTTGGAGAATGACCTTTCCTCCAAATTGCCACTGAAGCCCTCTTCATCCTTCAAGGGCCAGCTCAACCTCCATTTTTTTCCAAGCATTATTCTCTTCAACATGCTTTGCTTGTTCATCTTTTATAAACCCCATAATCTACCTTGTCTTATATTTGCATATGCATTTTATTTCCCTTGCTAAATTGTACACTTTTCAAGGGCAGAGGCCATTTCTTATCCACCTTTCTTTTTTCCACAGAATAGAATAGTGTCTTGTTCATCACAAGAATAAATGGTTGTTGGGGTGGCTAGGTGGTGCAATTAACAGATCACCAGCCCTGGAGTCAGGAGGACCTGAGTTTAAATCTGACCTCAGACACTTAACACTTACCAGTTGTGTGACCTTGGGCAAGTCACTTAACCCCAACTGCCCTGCCATCCCCCCTCCAAAAGGCAAAAAAAAATGAATAAATGCTTTTTGATCAATAGCAACCATGATAAATTTAGAAGCAGATACTGAATGCCTGTACACTTCATACTAGGGGATCATTTTGGAAAACATTTAGCTAGTTAACATAACATTTATGTAGTGCCTCAAGGTTTGCTTTACAAATATCTCATTTCATCCTTATGGAAATTCTGGAAGGCAGGTACATCATAATACCTAATAAAATACCAGTATTTTACAGAGGATGAGCCTGAGCCAGACTGAGGTTAAACTGAATTTTAACTCTGTTCTTCTTGCTTCTAGGATTTCATGTATTGTACTACCTAGATTCTTCATTTCTGAATTTCTTAAATATTTTGGAAACAAGATGGCTATTGAAATACCTGAGAAATAGGACAAAAGGAAAAGCTTGTTGGAGTTGAAAATGAATGACTGTTGTTCAGTCATTTCAGTCCTGTCTGACTCTCCATGACCCCATTTGGGGTTTTCTTGGCAAAGATACTACAGTGGTTTGCTATTTCTTCAGCTAATTTTTCAGATGAGAAAACTGAGGCAGATAGAGTGAAGTGATTTACCCAGGGTCAAACAGCTAGTGAGTGTCTGAGGCCAGATTTGAACTCAGGAAGATAAGTCTTCCTGACATTAGGCCCGGTGCTTTCTCCACTGTGCCACCTGGCTAGCCATATGACAATTCTATTTATCCCAGTGACTTACAAAATGACTAGACCACAGTAAAAACTCAATTATATCTATTAAATTAATGAATGAATTAAAAGATTTGAGTCTCATCTCACCTAGTAACAAATGATCATAGTTTTGTTTGACATGGAAAAATATTGTTATATGGGCTTTTAGGTAATCTTTAAGATGGTCTTTTCTCTTATTCTCTTTGGAATAATCCTTCTCCTCCCTCTCTCCTCATAAATATCAGCATCAACATTTATTAAGCCCAGCTACGTATCTGGCCCTTTGTTAGGTTTGAAGAGATGCAAAGAAGCATAAGGCATAATTTCTGACCTTTAAAGGTTTCTAATCTTAGTAGGGCAGAAAGATCATGTTAATTCATAGAAAAGATAAACTAGTGACATAAAAACATTATTCTCCATCAGTTTGTGTTTATGTGGAACATCAATTGGACAATTTCAAATTATGAAAGGAATACAATAATGATGGATGATTTCTTTAGTCTTTAAAGGTTACAAAGGGCTTGGACTGATCTTTGCCACAGTCCTGTGAATTGTACAATTTTCCCCCCATTTTATGAATGAAGAACTTGAGACTAAGAGAGCTAAATGACTTGTCCAGGGTCATCCAGCTAGGAAGCGTCAGAAGCCTGATTCAAACTCAGGTCTTCCAAGTGCAGGGGTCAATTTACTAAGCTGCTAAACCATTTCAAAGCGGCTTGTATCTTTGACAGTGTAATCCACCTACTGGGTACATAACCCTGTGGTACTCAAGGGTAGAAAGATCAATGATATACCAACATAGAGTGGCAAAGAACTGGAAACCCATCTATCAAAAAGGATTTGTTAAGTGCTACTTAAGTGCAAAAACAAAATTGTAGCATTTTCTGACCTCAGGGAGCTAACATTCTTTTGGGGAAGGCAGAGTGTGTTTATGAATATGTGCATGTATATGTATCCATAAGCATGTGCACACATATACATATACATGGATGTACCATATATATATGTGCAAAAGAATACACACAATATATACATACATATACCACATCCATAAGTGTATGTGCATATATGTATACACATATATGTAAATTCTATATTTTGCTCTCCATATGTAAGGCATCTAAGTATTTGTGTTGGTTCCTGTTTGCAGGGTTGGCATTTCTTCAAGTGTGGGTATCCCATGTATGGCATAGTTCTTTGGGAGAATGGTACTCCCTTGGCTTGGTTTGATTTTTAACTCAAAGCTCTGCCACACTTAAATCTGGGCTCCCTCCTTCTTTCCCCCCTTCCTCCTTTCCCTTTCCTTTTCTTTTTTTCTTTTATATGCTTTCCTGCTAGAAGAACATGGACTTGCAGAGGGGTATGACAATACTATGCATTCCTTGATTCTGGGATTTCCATATGACATCAGTGCCCACTCTTCCTTCCCCAATTTCTGCCCTTCCCCCAAAACTTACTGAAGAAAGAATGTGTTGCTCATTTCTACTTTAAGATAAAAACCTCTTCTCAAATTTCTCCCCACTGTTGTCATTTTTGACTGAGCAGCCATCAGATTTTTTTCTGAGAAGGTGAGGATAGGTTTTTAAGTAATCACAATAGCATACAGATTCTTAGTGAGAAAACATCTGCCTGCCATGGGATACAGAATCAGCTTCTTCCCCTAAGAGCTACACTTTCCCTTGGCATGAAGAAACCAAGAAAAAAAAATCACTCAGTAGCTTAATTGTGATACAACCTTTGAACTCTTTCTTTAACAGTCAAGTGGAGAAAGCAAAGCTTTGCCTAGCTGCTTTACAACCTCACTGTCACATCCCATCAGTCCTTGTGGGGGAAGGACAGTAGGAGAGGATCGCTTCTCAGCACTCAACATCCATTTTCTAGAACAAGAGCTTGCAGGGTCATGGAGGAAAGGAGCAGGGGTGCTCAGCCTTGCCTATGTACTTCTTTCTGCACAGTGTGAACAAGATGTATTATCTTCCAGTTTCTTTCTCCCAGAGACTTCCCAAAATAGCCCTAGACAGCCAAATTAAACTGGGGAATTTGAGAACAGTGTCTGCTGGAGCCTCCCTTGTCCAGAGAAGCATTCAAAGGGCAATTGCTATACATGGATGTACCCAAAGGCAGAAAATTAGATACAAGGTAGTTGTGGGAAAGCAGGCATGGGTAGCTGGGGAGATCAGGACCAAGAAAGCAGTCACCAAAGATTACCAAATGGCTGAACAAACAGTTGTGTAGAAATATAGTGGACTACTATTATAAATGTGAGAAATTTAGAGAAGCATGAAATACGCCTAACTAGAAGAACAACATATGCTGTAACTTTCATGATAATGAGGCCTCTCAATGGTACTGTGGATAGAACACTGGATCTGCTGTCAGAAAGGCCTGAGTTCAAATCCAGCTTCAGATACTCACTACCTATGTGACCCTAGGCAAGTCACTTAACTCTTGCCTGCCTCAGTTTCCCAGGATTATTGTGAAGATCAAATAAGATAATATTTGTAAAGTGCTTGGCACATGATAGGTGCTTTTTCCCTGTTGAAAGGATTACTATGTGGAAATTAAATTCTGAGGAAAGAAAAACCGAATAATGGCCCCAGAAAGTTAGTAACAAAATGTGTTCTCAGAGAGTTTGAGTATGGGTGGTGAGGCACAAAGGTGGGTTGTAGCATACATTGTCAGAAATGGACATTGTATTGGTTGTTTTTGCCTCTTTTTCATTCTGACAATTCTGGGGAGAAAGGGTATATTCAGAAATGACTAATATAAACTAAAGGCATCAATGAAATTTTTATTTCTTTTAGTCAGTTTGACAGTCATGATTTCAGTGATTGGTAAATTCTACTTTCAAAAAATTTATAAAACCAGTTTGTATAAAAGGAACAGTTGTTGGAATTGACTACGGATTTAAAAGAAACTTTAGTGGGCAGGTGGTATATTACTTGATGTCAGATATAATGGACTACTTGCAATTCTGTATAACATAACATCTCTCCCCTCTTTGCCTTTGCATAAAAGTACTCCCCTCCCTCCCCCCATGCCTAAAATGCTCTCATGTCTCACCTCTACCTTTTGGAATCCTTACCTCCATTCAAGAATCATCTCAAGCACCAATAACTTCATGAAGACTTTCTTGATTACCTCCCCCCCTTTTCTCCTGGATCTCTTCCAGGATCCTCAAATTACTTTGTATTTACTAATCTGTGCACCTGTTTTCTTGTCCCTCCTTCTCTTACTCCAACACCACTGTAATGTGAAATCTTTGAGGTCAAAGGCTGTACTAGTTTTTAGCCTTGAATCTTCAGCACTTAACACAGTGTCTGGCACATAGGAAGTGATTTAATAAATGCTTGTTTAACTGTATTGAACTAAAGTGAGGTACTTAAGGTCTGTGGCTGGTTTTTGCTTTAAAAAAAAAAACAAATGTCGAGAAGTAGAATGTTCCTTATGATATTCATAGCAATGGACTGTTGACTTTAATGTGCAAAATTCCCATGATAAAATTAGATTTTAGAGTGATTTTAAGATATATTTTAGATTAAGTTAAAAATGTAACTTTTCTAATCAAAGACAAAGAATTAACCTAGAAAATACTTCAATAGAACATTTTGTAATACATAGGTAGTATACACACACATTTAAAATATACACAGTTGTTAGCCATATAAACAACTCCAAAGGATTCTGAAAGTGTTTTTTTATATATTTATAAGAACATTGCATCTGACAGAAGGAGCCTGAACACAATATTGCCACTGGCAAGAAGTGATAACTTAAGGTGATTGCTATTGACTGTCCACTAAATGCAAGATAATATAAAAATAAATTTAAGTGATATAACATGTATAAATAAAAGCTTTTCAACTGAAAATAATAGATTTTGGTAATTTCTAAAATCTTGGACTACAAATGTTACATGGACCTTGGTTAATGAATTAAATCTCATACCCAAAGTATTATATGATTGAATTCTGAATGTCACTAATGAGTTAATTTGCAATGTTTGTTCAGTACTATAGTCCATTGGGCTGTGACTTTGGGTCAAAACATTTCATTAAATTTATGGACAGATGCCTATGAATTTGGACTTTAAAATCACTTCTTATACTTGGGAGTATAAGCCACCATACATGGCTAGCCACATAATTGTAAAGGGTATGATATCCTTATTTTTAAAAATTCTCTTTTTATGCAAAATATCTATACTTACTCTCTCCTCTTCTTCTCCATCTTTTTTCTTCTAAATTCCTTGACCCACAACCTGAATTATGTCTCTACTATTTTAATCAGATCTCTTTCTCAATAATTATCATTGGCATCCTTGATAAATCTAATGGTTATTTTTCATTCCTGATCCTTTTTGACATCTCTGTAGCATTGTAAAATACTCAACAGTTTAATCCTTGAAGCTGTCTCCTTCCTTGTTTCAGGTTGCTGGATTTTTCTAGTTCTCTTCCTATTTCCTCTCAGCACTCATGATACATCTCCTTTGTTGGCCTTCTTTCTGAACTTCTCCCCTAACTGTGCTGTGACCCTCAAGGATCTGCCCTTGATCCTCTGCTTACCTTCATCTATATTCACTTTTTTGCTATGTTACTCTGCTCCCATGTTCTAAACTAGCAGTTCTATTTGAGTGAATACAGGGTTATCTCCACTCCTCAAGCTCAGTATTCCCAGAACTTATTTCCACTACTCTGCAAACCAGCACAGTGTTGGCAGCTAATAAATATTTATTGATTCTGTGATGAATTAAAAAAAAATTAACTATTCTTTGCAGGGGTAGCTAGGTGGCAAAGTGGATAGAATGCTGGGGCTGGAGCAAGGGAGACTCATCTTCATGAGTTCAAATCCAAGCTCAGACACTTACTAGCTGTGCGATCCTGGGCAAGTCACTTAACCCTGTTTGTCTTAGTTTCCTCATTTGTAAAATGAGCAGGAAAAGGAAATGGCAAATCGCATCTAGTATCTTTGCCAAGAAAACACCAAATGATGCCATAAAGAGGAGGATCCATTTGTAATTACTGAATAACAAGAAATTCTTTGCAGGGTACTGGGGGACATAATGATGGTAAACAACATAGTCCCTTCCCTCAAGAAAAAACAATCAAAGGAGAATAAATCATGAGCCTTCAACTTACTATATTATATGGTAGAATGTGATAGGAACAAAATATTTCTAGGAATATTTGAGGAAAGAAGTCACTTCATTTGGATTTTGAAGGAAGATGATGATTTAAATGTGTAGAAAGGAAGGAAGAGTATTCTAGAATTAGGGGATAGCCTGAATATGTGCACAGAGAGAAGACAGGACAAGATCCTGGAACACAAGAAAATAATCCAGTTTGACAGAATATAGAGGACGAGAAAGGAAGTGATGTGAGAGGCAGACAGTGGAGGAAATTAGAGAGTCTTTGAAGGTGTCTGAGCAGGGGAATGATAATGTTATTTGGGAAATCATTTTGGCAATCAGGAGGAGACACTGGAGGGAGGAAAGATGGAGGCATGTAGACTATTGAGGATGTAATTACAATAGCCCCAGTGGGAAGTGATGAGGGCTTAGGCATAGAGGAAATTGATTGAAAATGTATTGTGGAGGTAAAATCAACAGGAATTGGCAATTACATGAGAAAGAAGAGTCAAAGTTGACTCCAAGGCTTCCAGTTTGGATGAACAGGAGGAGAGCATATTCCTCAGATAGAGATAAGGAGGTTAAGAGGCATGTATGGAAGGTTTTGGAGGAAAATTATTATTTGTTCAGTTTCAGATGTGTTGAATTTTTGTTTATGGTACTTTTGTATTTTCAATTTATTGGACTAGAAATTTTATGGTAAGTTTTGCCCTAGGTGATACAGTGGACAGAGTGCCGGACTTGGAATCAGGAAGATCTGAATTAAAATTTGACTTCAGATCCTTCTTAGATGTGTGGCCTTGGGCAAGTCATTTAACCCCAATTGCCCTCCCTCCCCCCTCTAAAAAAGCAAAAAAAAAGTGAGGACAAGCACCTTCCTCATATTGTTGTGAGGATTAAATGAAATAACATTTGTAAAGCAGTTAATGAAGCGCCTGGCACATAATAGGTGCTGTGCTGTGTGTGTGTGTGTGTGTGTGTGTGTGTGTGTGTGTGTGTGTATTATTCCCTTTCCCCCTTTCTTCCTTATAACTCTTATATTCAAGCTTTCATCACATTCTGTTGTTTCTTCTTTGGAAATGACTTTCACAAACTTTTTCCTTTCCTTTATGTGTTGAATACTCAGATCATAGACTAGAAGGGGCCTTGGAAGTTCTCTTATTCATTGCTTCACTTGTACATTTATTGAATACCAAGTATTGGCATCAGTGTTGTATTCTCTGGACAGCCCATCCCATTTAGGCCAGGCTTTAATCACTTCATGCCTAGATCACTTCAACAGACATAGAGCTTATTTTCCTGGCTTCTAGGCTTGGCCCTAACAATGGCCAATGCATCCAACCACCCAATGCCAGAAGAAGAACCTTTTAAAATTGCTTTCAAATTCCTCTGCCTGGGTTTTAAGACCTGGGTCTACCCTACCTACTCTGGCACTTATTATTAATTCCAAGAATCCTTCCTCTGATCCAGGCTGATGAGGAAACCAAGGCTGGGAATGTAACAAGTATTATATAGCACCTACTATGTTTCAGGCACTGTGTTAAGTGCTTTACAAATATTATCATATTTGAACCTCACAACCACCTTGGGAAGTAGTTAATATTATTATCTCATTTGATAACTGAGGAAACTGAGGCTTTCTCAGGATCACATAGTAAGTATCTGAGTTCATATTAGAACTCTGGTCTTCCTGATTGCAGGCCCATACCTCTACCCACTGTGCCATCTTGCTGCTGAAAAACTTGTCCAGGGACACATAGCTAGTAAATATCTAAAGCAGGACTGAAATTCAAGTCCTCCTGACTTTCTGACTGCCTACTACATATTTTGAACTAGATTCCCATAATCCTTTTAGACTCATGTCTAAAATTGTACTCTTTATCCCCAAATCCTCCCTTTTTCCTAACTTTTCTATTATTTTTGAGGATGTGCCCAGGCTCCCAACCTAGGGTCTAATGTTCAACATCTCACTCCCTCACCCTCAATATCCAGTTGTCAAATCCTGTTTTTTCCAGCTTCATAATATCTCTTATTATATCTCCTTGGAAAATGCCAAGAACCTAGTGTGGGTTCCTATTGCCCCATACCTGAACCACTACAATAGCTTACTGGCTGGCTTCTCTGCCTCAAGGTTCTCCCCAATCCGATTCATCCCTCAATTATCAAACTGATCACCTTTAAGCATAGATCTGACCATCTCGCCCCTCTGTTCAATAAGTTCTAGTGACTCCCCATCACCTCCAGGATATAAGAGGACATTCTCTCTGGCTTTTGAAGTCTTTCATAACCATTCCAACCAGTTCAATCTCCTTAAACCTTATACTCAGCAGTCTCTGTGACTTAATGACACTGGCTCCCTGGCTGCTCCTCACAGAAGATATTCCATCTCCCAATTCCATATATTTTCACCAGCTGTCCCCCATATTTGGAATTCTCTCTTCTCATGTCAATCTTATAGTTTCTTCAGTTTAAGTCTCAGCTAATGTCTGACTTTGGTAAGAACCCCTTTCTGAGGCTTCTTAAATGTTAATGCCTTCCCTCTGAGATTACTCCCAAATTCTACTCTGTACAACTTGTTTCTACATAGTCATTTGATTGGAAGTTCCTTGAAGGCAGGGCCTGTCTTTTGCCTTTCTTTGTATCTTTAGTACTTGGCACAGTGCCTAGCACTTAAGTGTTTAATAAAAGCTTGTTGACTGAATGATTTTAAGTCTAGAATGCTATTCATTTTGGACACCAGCACCATGTATGAGAATGATGGTAGTCATTGCAGAAGAAAAGACAAACAGGGTTATAGTACCTGATTTTCAGGAGTCTAATTTGGCCAGGGAAGGATAAGACATGTACACAAGTAAGTTTTACAAAGTAGGGAGTGATGAAAGCAAAAGAAAGATCTAAAATGTCTGAGGGATATTTGAAGAATAAAGGAAACTCTTTAATTGAAGGAATATGGGAAAGCTACATAGAGGAGGTGGTAACTGAGCTGAATATTAGAGAAAATTAAGAATTTAGAAAATGGAGAAGTGAGGAGGAAGTGTTTCCCAGGCTTGGGGGATAGACTGGGTAAATGCTCAGAGATAGGGCATAGTCTGTTGAGTTCATGGAATGGATGGTAGTCTGGACTATATTGTAGAGAGCATGAGGAGAAATAATATGAAATTAAGCTAAAAAAAAGAAATTAAGACCTAGACTCTAGAGGGTTTTCAGTGCTAAATTGAGGAATTGGCATTTTCATGTGGAAGTAGTAGGGAGCCAGTGAAAATTCTTGAACAGAAGAGTGGGAAAATGGGTTACCAGTGAGGTCACATGGTCAGAATGATGAGCCACAAAGGTTCTTTATAGTAAACCTTGCAAAGGATGAGACCAGAGAGAGAAGAAGCAAGAGGAAGGGTAAATTGTTATTGAACAGATATGTAAAATTTTTTTGATTTTTTTTTTTTTTTTGGAGACAATCTGAGTTAAGTGACTTGCCCAAGGACACATAGCTCATAAATGTCTGAGATAGGATTTGAACTCAGGTCCTCCTGACTTTAGAAATGGTGCTCTACAGACATACAAATTCTTATCGAAACCAGCTCTCATTTCTCTGTGTCCTTTGTTCTTTCCCAATTCAACTACTAAGCCAATCCAGATGCTTCAATATCTGGGTTTCTGGGCTGGCCCCACAATGGGTGTGCCTACTCTAAGTGAAGTTATGATTCTGGTCTGGGACAAGCTTGTTTAGCTTTTGCTTCTTCCTTCATTGTCTTTTACAAGAACAGTTCTGAATTAGCTATCAAATGCCTTTCCTTTCAAATGACTATAAAGCCAAAACCTTCCCAATAGGAGTTATATTATCTAGACCCGGTAAGGAAGGTTTGTAGCTCTCTGTGTTTACATGGAATCTTTCACGAGGAAATCTCAAAGGTAGGCAAAGTGACAGGTTCAATACAATCAGAATAGAAATCCAGCATCAACAGGATATTTCTTACCTCTAACATGCCTGTATTTTGACATTTTAGTTAGTGTCTCAGCAATGGAGCAAGATAAATCTCATCCATTTAATGAAATATCAATATTTTTCTTCTCCCTTGTAGATACTGAAGCTCATTGACATCTGATTGTTATATAGATAACAAGTACCCATTTCCAGAACATTGAACACAGATGGAAGGTGCAGAGGACGAGAAGCGGGGAGGAGTAGCTTATCAATATGTAAAGAACTATTTTGACATTAACTATCGGGAGAATTTTGGCACATTTTGTGTTTATAGCAGCAATAACTGTGAGGCTGATTAGGGATATTTGCCTAAAATGCATATTTGTGACAGTAGCTCTATGAAAATGGACTTCCCCAAAAATCAGACCTTGCATTTTAAAAGCCATAACCGAATGACAAGATGCAAATGGGAATGGATCTGGAAATATGTGGGTTAACATACTAATTAGCTGTCTATGGTGAAATCATATTAGATCCAGAATTTGAATTAAAATGCAAAGCAAGCACAGACTAAATGATGAATTTAACTAGTTAACAGGCCAAATGAAAGATTTCCCTGAAAATGCCCTAAAGATCTACTTAGGATTCTTGGCTCTTAGGTGCCTTGAAGTTCCCCCTGCCTCTGGTATAACAGTGAATATATTCCACTAATCCCTGGGAGGGAATTCTCATTTCATTCATTCATTCATTCACTAGTTCATTCACTCAACAGATGTTTGTTGATCATGTTCTCCATACTTGGGGTGCTAAGAGCTAGTATTTAAATATTTGCAAAATGTCTTTACATATTTTAGTATAGGAATGTATAATAATTTGTTCATCTGTGGCCTTGTGCCCTCAAGAAACTTAGAATTTCTCTAGGGAGATGTCTAGTACAAGAAAAATTAATGAATAGCATGGAAAAAGCACTACCTGGATACCCCAGGCATGTCATTCCCCCTTCCCAGTTTACCTATTTGCCAAAGAAGGGCATTGAGACTCAAAAGAGCTTTTCTAGCTTTGTCATTCTATGAGCTAAAGTCCTTTTGAACTCCTACGTTCTACATTCTAAGGTGTTGATCTAAATTTAATGAATGTTTCACATCTGAGTATTCTCTGTTCTACAATTTTATATTCTGGAGTCCTTCCCAGATCAGGCATTTTTTATGTCTAAGTTCACATCCATGTCATAAGGTCCCTTCCAACCCTAGCCTTCTGTGCATCTAGAATGTAAAGTTTACAAACCATATAATAATTATGTAGCATAGGCTGTAAGGATTTTTAGGTTTTCAGAGTAGAAGGGAAAGCCAATCTTTGTTCTAGTCTTCCTTCATATTATATATTTCATTCAACCATTTCCTCCTCATTTCCAAAGCAATTTTTCTAGTTAAACTATTTTTCTCCTCATTCCTCAATTGTTAAAGAGGTTTTTGGAATATTCTCCAGTTTTCTTTTAATTAAATTCAATAAACACTGTTTAGTATGTATAAAACATAGGGCTAGAAGCTGGGGATACAAACATACAAACAGAACCATCCTTTCCTTTAGGAAACTGATACTCTGTTTGGGGGGACATCATACTTTATAACGTGTCAAAAACACCAGTTTTGTGTCATTCTACCACCCAAAACCTTCCTAATGGCTACCAACAAAATTCAAATTCCTCAGCCTAACATTTAATATTCTTTTTTCCCTAATTATTTTTACATCTAATTCATTCAAACCTTGGTCTGTCCCTAATTTATTTTACTCAAGGTCATAGGATTTTAAGCTGGAACCTTAGAGATCACTTTTTCCATTCTCCTCCTTTAATGATGAGGAAACTGAGGACCAGATAGTCATATGCCCAATAACTTTAAGAACATGGGTTTAAAAATCTAGGATTTCAGATTCCAAATCTAGTATTCCTTTTAATATACCATGCTGGGTCCCTTATTGCTCACTACACTTTCTATTTGTCTCGTGTTTACCTCCTCTTTGACTTTCTTTGTTTATTTTATTTTTTTCTTTTTGGAGGGCAATTGGGGTTAAGTAACTTGCCCAAGGTCACACGGCTAGGTTTTTATTTGTGTGTGCATTAAGTGTCTGAGGTGGATCCGAACTCAGGTCCTTCTGACTCCAGGGCCAACGCTCTACTCACTGCGCCACCTAGCCGCCCCTCTTTGACTTTGTTAATACTGTTTTCCATATCTGGCTCTCTCCTATATATAATACTGTTTTCCATATCTTTCTCTGCCTATGGGAATCCTGTTTATCCTTTAAGAACCATGAAGTTGGGGGCGGTTAGGTAGCGCAATGAGTAGAGCACCGGCCCTGGAGTCAGAAGGACCTGAGTTCAGATCCGGCCTCAGACAATAACACACACAAATAAAAAAAAACCTAGCCATGTAGCCTTGGGCAGGTTACTTAACCCCAATTGCCCTCCAAAAAGGAAAAAAAAGAACCATGAAGTCTCCCATGACCACTCCCGTAAACTTTGTCTATATTACTTATTGGGCTCTTACTCTCATCTTGGCTTTATGTGATCAGCTAGAAAGTTTGTTTGTTTGTTTTTTCTATGTCTTGATACTTAATGCTTAAAGTAGATTTAGAGTTTCTTGAAGGCAAGAGAATTATGTTTCATACTTTCCACATCATTTGAAATGCTTAAAACAGAGCTCTTCATATATAAAAAAAAACACATACACCTCAGGTTTGTGTAGAGCTTTAAGCATTTTCATAAGAAAAAACAATGCTACTGCACTGAACTTTTAGTTATGAAATTCCAGATATGAGTTACCTTGGCAACATGTACTCTATTCTCAAGCAATGTCTGTATTTGTAGGAAAGTGCACTCTAGGTTTGGGGTGGGCATGACTAGGGAATGCTTTGTTATTATTGTTCTTGCCATCCATTTGAGTAATTGCATTTGCTAAGAACTGAGTCTGTTGTCTGAATGTAATTGGGAAGCATACTGGTGGGGGCCCAAAGAGTATACCTCTTTGAGGGTACTCAGAGAATCTGGAAAGTAGTTCTATTTATTGTTCTAGGTACTCTACCTGCCACTGTATGAGGAATTGGGACAGTAAGCCCTAGAAAGAACGTTACCCTCTTATTGTTCCTTTGTTTCTTTTTTTGTTTGCTCTGCATCATTTCATAAATTTTCTCATCTGAAAAATGAGGATTGGACTCGGTGAATTATTTTACCTCTACATTTATGTTTCTATGACCTACTACTTCTTAGATTTCTTTCTACTTCTCATTCCATATGCCTCTCTTTTTGATAATTGTTCCCCTTATTTAATTTGGCATATTTGTCATTGTTCTGAGGTGGTCCAGGGGAGCCAAGATTAGTCATGAAAATTCACTTTGACATCTTATTGGAAACCATAGAGAAAAGATCCTTTTTTTCCAGAACAGAATTTCAAATCATCAGAAATCACACTGTGTACTTGTAAAGAATATTGTAATGATGGAAACCAATTAAATAATTTTCATTTACAAAAAAAAAAAAAACAACCCAAAGCTGGTAGTGCATATTTTATCACTCCCATTTTACAGATGGGTTTCATAAAGGTGAAGTGATTTTACCTTACAGAGTTGTAGCATGCTGGAGACATGCTACAACAGGGTCTCAGCAAAGCATTGGACAAAATCCTATCTTTTGTATAACAGGGAGAAATACGGGCTAGACAACGTTAATAGTTAAAAAGATTCAAAACTGGTTTGATATCTTTATCCTAAGGGAAGTCGTTAAGAGGTGATTATCAGTGTGGAACAAGGCCTCTACTGGAGTATCCTTGGGGTCTGTCCCTGATCCTGTGCTATTCAGAAATATTAACTGTGACTTGGATGAAGACAAGATGGCAAATCTGTGAAACCTATACATGACACAAAGCTGGGGCAGATAGCCAATATGTTGCATTGATGGGGTCAGGACCAAAAGGATTTCAGTAGGTTAGAGTGATGGACCAAATCTAGTAAGATGAAACTTAAAGTAAACTATTAATTGAATTAAAAAAAATTAACGTTACTATATTCTTATGCTATAACTACTGTGCTATAAGAAATGAGGAAATAGATGATTACAAAGAAAGTCATGGAAAGATTAATTATAACCTAATGCAGAGTGATGTGAGTACAGGAGAACAATTTATACCATGAGATCAATATTATAAAAATAAAGCATTTTGAGAACATTTATAAATTGATGAGGAAAAAAATGAGTAGAGCCAGGAGACCTATTTGTACAAAAACACACGAAAGTAGTAAGAATTATGATTAACGCAATGACCATTCATTTTTCCAGAGGATGGATGATGAAGCATACCCTCTATCAGAGAGGGTATGACAGAATTAGAATATAGACTGAGATATATATTTTTATACACTGAGGGAATTTTTTTTTTTGCTTGACTATAATTATTTGTTGCAATAAATTTCTTTTTTCAGGGGTGGCTAGGTGGCACAGTGAATAGAACACTGGCCCTGGATTCAGGAGGACCTGAGTATAAATCCAGCCTTAGACACTTAACACTTACTAGCCATGTGACCTTGGGCAAGTCACTTAACCCCAATTGCGCTGCATTCCCCCTCCAAAAAGATTTTTTAAAAAAGAAATTTCTTTTTCTTTTTCAAAGCAGTGTATGTAACAGAAAGGAGAAAAAATATATTTCTGTTAATTTTTTGAAAATAGACGGGTGTGTGGGGTAATATAGGTATAAAATGAATGCATTTTCAGATAATGTCACTGTAGTATTAATTTTACTTAATTTTAAAAATTTTGCTATGAGAAATGCCTCAGGAAGCGGATTTATGGTTGTTTTTAGTCATTTTAAATTGTGTCTGACTCTTCGTGACTCTTTGGGGTTTTCTTGGCAAAGATACTGGGGTGGTTTGCCATTACCTTCTTTCGCTCATCTTCCAGATGAGAAAACTGAAGCAAACAGGGTTAAATGACTTGCCCAGGGTCACCCACTTAGTAAGGGTCTAAGGCCAGATTTGAATTTACAAAGATCAATCTTCCTGACTTTAGGTCTGGTACTCTTTGCACTATGTCGCCACCTAGCTGTCCCCTCAGGAAGTGGGAGTAGTTGGTAAAATGTAAGCTAAAATCAAAAGAAAACGCCTTTTTTTCTTTTCTTTTTTTTAAGCATAACAACACAATGGGAGAAGCATGACTTGTCTTCACTTCTGAGGACCACAATTTGGAAAGGATATTGACAAACTGAAGCACAATTGGAAGGTAATAGGACTGAGGGAGGAACTGAAAACCACATAACTCAGGCATCACTAAGTGATTTGGTAATTCATGAGATCATGGGACCATAGATAGTGCTAGAATTGATCTTTAAGGCTATTTAGTCCAACTTTTATTTTACATTTGAGAAAAATTAGGGTGAGAAGAGTTAAGTGACTGATTAAAGGCCACATAGGCAGAGAAAGTATTTGAATCCAGGTTCTCTGATTGCACATCTGACATTCTTTCTGCCATTTTGGAGCAACTCATGATGATGGTCCTATGAATTACATGACCAGCCTTCCCAGGTCCCTGACACTTATAGGGTGTCTGGTATGCAACAATTCACAACTGAACCTCCTGGACAGAAGATCTACATTCACTGGGCATTTACAGATACGTAGTTTTACAAAATGCCAGTTAAAACTTAAGTAGAAATTTTTCAAGTCTCTAAAAGCTTAATTTTTCTGTTCAGTCATTTTCAATCACATCCAACTTTTTGTGACCCCCATTTGGGGTTTTCTTGGCAACAATATTGCAATGGTTTGCCATTTCTTTCTTCAATTCATTTGAAAGATGAAGAAACTGAGGCAAACAGAGTTAAGTGCTTTGCCTTGAGTCATATAGCTATTAAGTGTCAGAGGTCAAATTTGAACTGAGATCATCTTGACTTCAGGACCAGCACTCTATGTACTGCACCACCTAGCTACTCTAAAGTTTAACATCTATTTATTTAAAAACTTCCTCTTAACAAAGTCCAATTTCTTTTTTCTCCCTCCATGTCCTATGTAGGTGCTGGCAATAATTCAATTCAGTTAAATTCAGACAATTTTTCTTCAGTGGACAGCTCCTTCCCTAAAATAGGGGGAAATTCCATTCATTCTGATTTAACAGGATTAATTAAGCACCTACTGTGTTCTGAGAACTATGTGTAGGACTGGCGATCTCAGGACAAACCAATAGCACCTGCCCTCAGGACTTTACATTTTCTTGTATCTTGCAAAAGTTTATTCCAATGGAGTTTTATTAAACTGGTATAATTTCTTAATATTTTGCCTAGCTGGAAAATAAACTTCTGTATGATCCATTATATAATGGTGACTCATCAAAAAGACACAAAGTAGTGATATTCATGCTTTCCCAAGTACATGTTCAAATTTCTTTATCTATTCCTATGGCTTGGGCCCTCACTGAGTTATTAAAATTCACAGCCCCCTGCAGAAAAGCCTATGAGGAAGATTACTAATGTTTTGGGGAGAATTAAAGGATCATTTTTGGATAAGAAAACTTCCCTAACTGAAAACCATCTTATCTGCATATGTAACTAATGAAATAATGTAATTGTTCTAAATATGGTCACACTACGAGTCTGTTTTAAACGATAAGGCAAAAGCATCCAAATCTTCATGAAGCTGAAACGCCTGAAATTTGACAAGAAAAAATGATGTTTGGGCTTTAGTCAAAGATAAGCTGCAAGACAACTTTCCCTGGATTTAGATAAGGCTATGGAGTTAGCTGAGAAGCTTGGATGTTTGCAGGGTAACAGAAAAAGGGCATTTGTCAGCATACAGCCAGGTGAGTTGGCGGAGGTGATAGCCATTCAAGGAATGATCACTTCCAAGGCATATTGAAAGTTCATAGGCATTTTCAATCATGTTGTGGACAATGCAATTTCAAGGTTAAAGGGAAATCCATTTATCCTATGGAATTGGTAGTGAGTCTCTCTCTCTCTCTCTCTCTCTCTCTCTCTCTCTCTCTCTCTCGATTTGATTTCTTACTGCAGTGATCAAACGTATTTCTTTGTTGCTGCATTTTTAAAAACACGAAGAAAAATTTACTTTTAGCCAAATCTTGGTTTTACATTTGAAGACCTCAAAATAAGAATAGTGCTTTCATGTAAAGTGCTTGATCCAATTACTGTGAAATTACATTCTTATGCTTTGATTTAGTTAAACAGTTTCTTCAAACCCCCTTATGACGTTGGCTAAAATGTTAAAAATGTATAAAGTATTGAATATGGCAACTGTTTATCCATCTGTTTGCTATTTCAGTTTTTTTCACTGGTATTCTTGATCATTCAATAAGTCTTTGTAAGGCTTTGTGATCTTTTTTGTTGTTTGGCTACCTGGGGAAGTAGACTCATTCTGAGAATTTTTTTAAAAATTCATAATTGACTGAAATACTAAATTTCAACGAGATGTGGATGCAAATAAAGATTTAATTATTTTTGCCATCCAAGTTCAGAGACCTCTTGAAATCTATTCACATTCCCTATGGGTCCATGAGTGCCCTGTTAAGAACCCCTAACTTACTATGTTCAAGACAGCAAGGCCATAAATAGAGTTTGTGGTAGAAAGTGCAATGGTCAGGAGAGATGTGGGTTCCTATCTAATCCCTGACAATTACTAGCCACATGACCATCAATAAACCATTTAATCTTTGGATTTCAGATTTCTCAATTTTAAGATGTAGAGGTGGGATTAGACAATCACTGGGGCTCTTTCCCAGCACCTGGTTTGGGGAATAAATAGACAGTAATACCACTACTCTTACAGTAAATCTACTTTTGGAAATATGTCAACATAGGTTTGTCTAAGTTTTACAAAATAAAACTTCTATTCTTTCACCACAAATAAATTGTTTTCTAAAGTACCACCCATTTATCGGCAACTCTCCCATTAAACTTTCTAACCTTGAAATGCTGAAAAATGTCTGAAAAAGCCTCTCAAAAATCTTTGATAAAAAAATAACTTGGGCACTTTATATGTAAAACTTCTTTCCCTCTTTCTAAAGCATTTTTCTTAAAAAAACATTTCAAAATGTCAGCTTAACCTTCGAAAATAAAGAAATCTGTCTGGAAATCAAAAGGGAATGTGTTTTAGTTGTACTCGAGCTATTCCTGCATACATAATAAGAATCTAAGCCATCAAATTCTTTTTTTTCCCCCATTAAGTAACAATCTTTTGAAGTAGGACTAGCCCACAACTGTTTACCTTTATGTTAGGCAAACAATGGAGTTGGCATTAGAATGTTAAAATTGGGATAATGATGGAAATGAATAAAACAAAATGACCTGCTTTTATTTTTGGTAATTAAGATGTCAACCTACCCCTTATAATCCAAGCTGAGTATTGTTAAGCAGTTATAAAGATAACAGCATGCTGAGATTTTTGACAATTTCTCTACTGGCCTAGGGAAGTGTTTTTCTTATAAATACTCTAGAGTCTAAAGTGTTTATGGGTAAGACATTCTAGAAGAGGAATAGTATGATTTAAAAGGTTATAACCATTTTTTCCTGGTTGTATGAAGAACTTGAAACCTAATTAGTCATGTGATGTGCAAACTATCTTGAATGGTAATTTGTTATTTAAAGATCAATTTAAATGATGCTGTCATTGACTTTTTGTCACTTTTTTTGTCATTGACTTTTTTTTTTTATCATTGATTACATTAATAATAACCACAAAGTAGGTTTTTAGGTCCCATTTCTTCCAGAGCATTCAGATTACTTTTTAACTTAGTTTATCAGGACCAAAACTAGTAGTATCCTTAATTGCAAATGGAGAAACTGAGGTACAGTGAGGCTAGATGCCCATTCAAAGTCACCTGCAATTAATGGTGAAGACAGAGTAACTTAGGGTAGCCTGATGGTTAGTTTAGTACTTTACTCATTAAGGTGCACACTTTTTTTTTTAAGCAATTGGGGTTAAGTAACTTGCTCAAGGTTACACGGCTAGTCATTATTATTTATGCGTGGGTGCTCATTTTCTGAGGCCGAATCTGATCTCGGGTCATCCCAACTCCGAGGCCAGCACTCTTACTCACTGCGCCACCTAGCCGCCCCTAAGGTGCACACTTTGATGCAAAGAAAAGAACAGCAGATTTGTATGAAAACCTAGGTCCCAGTACTAGCTCTACCACATAACCCGTTTTCAGCACTTGACCTCTTCTCCAGGCCTCAACTTTCTCATCTACAAAATAAGGAGAAAGATGCTTGCTTACTCTACCTACATCACAGGGTGGTAAGGAGGATCAAATGAAATAAGGCATACCAAGAACTACACAGATGTGAGTTATTATTGTTATTCTGAGACCAACATGATATAGGGTTAAAGTAAAGCCATTCAGGCTGTGTGACCCTAGGCAAGTCACTTAACCTCGGAGGGTCCTAGACAACTCTTTCAGACTTAGAGGACATAGCTTCCTATCTTCACTGATAGCAGGAGTTTCCTCACTGGGAGTTCTTTATACAAGAAGTACCATTTCGTGTGGTACTTCACAACACTCTCAAGGACAGATGAACCAATTTAAACTATTATTGGGAAATATTTAACAAAATACATAAAATACAATAAAACACAGATAATGTTAACACATGGTTTTCTAAGTCAATATGCTACCTGCACAGATCCCTAAGTATCTTTTGGCAGCCCCCATTTCTATCTGAAATATCTTTGCAAAGAAAATCCCAAATGGGGTCATGAAGGATTGTACAATGATAGAAATAACTGGAAAATTTCTATTTGAAATGGAAACAACTGCTCTATACCAAGGAAATCACAGGTCCTGGTCAAGTAAAAAACAGACAAGTATCTATGTAGATATATCTATATTCATGTATATCATATGTTGTTCAGTTGTTTCAGGCTCTTCGACAGCCTACTTGGGGTTTTCTTGGCAAAGATTACTAGAGTGGTTTGTCATTTCCTTCTGCACTTCATTTTACAGATGAAGAATTGAGGATTAAAGTGACTAGCCTAGGGTTACACAGTTAATAAGTGCCTGAGGCTGGGTTTGAACTCATGAAGTTGATCCTTCCTGATTCTAAGCTCAATGCTCTATCCACTGTACCACTTAGCTGCCCTCTAGAAGAAATGGGAGATAGTAAACAGTTTCCCCTGGGAAGTAAGGGTCTGAGGTCAGATTTGAACTCAGGTCTTACTGATGGAGATTCTAGGCCTGCACCACCTAGCTGCCCATGTATATAATTCATATACACACAGACCTATACACATATATGTATGTATGTATGTATATGTATATCTGCATATATATACATTTCATTTCTACTTTAGCATAAATAATAGTCATCACAATTTTTTCTTAATTTTTTAGCTAAACTCAAAACTGACCAACATATTCTAATGGGCAAAATCTTTTTATTTTCTTTCTTTCTGTTCATGAATCTCCAAAATAAAAGTTAGGAAGAGATATATTTTTGGTGGTGATTTTAGTCACTTGAATCACAGCACAATCAGAAAATAAATTGAAATTTTCATTTGATTGTTCTAAGACAGCATAATAACTAAACATCTTCCTTGACAAATACAAAGGGAATTTAGCTGAGAAGGTTGTTTCATTTATTTTGTGTGTGTTTTTTTCCCCTCTGGGAAATGGTTGGTATGAAAATATCGTAGTATTTAGAGTCCTTTAGGGTCATTAAGCCCAGACATTGTCTGGAATGGAGGATGACAGGTATTTTTGCTCTGATACTTGTTGCTGATTAAAATTCATTGAACATTATAATAGATAATTATCATATTTTAGAAAATATTTCTGAGCTACTTCACATTTCATAACTGAGGCTTATCTCAATAATGCTTTTGAAATGAAAGAAGATCAAATAGAGACCCCATGGATTGGTGTTCATTAATCCTTCGGTGCCAGGAGTCAATCACTGCTCATAAACAGAAAAAACAGGAGCTTGGCTTTTTGTTTTTTTTTAAATTAAAGACTGAGGTAAGGGAGGAGATAGGAACTAAAAAGGAAAAAAAAAGATAGGTGAGCCAGAAAATTCACATCCAGAATCACTCTCTTGTTAGGGTGTAAATCCCCTCTGCCATGTAATACCTTTTGCCTTTATTACGATTTTCTTGTGCTATTTTTGTTATTCAGTTGTCCTCAGTTGTGTCCAATTCTCTGTGACCCCTTTTGGGGTTTTCTTGGCAAAGATGTTAGAGGGGTTTACTGTTTCCTTCTCTAGCTCATTTTGCAGATGAGGAAACTGAGGCAAATATGGTTAAGTGACTGTCTCAGGGCCATACAGCTAAGTAAATGTCTGAGGCTGAATTCAAACTCAGGTCTTCCTAACCCCAGGCCTGGCACTCTTTATACTGTGCCACATGTGTGGCTACAGCTTCCCTCTTAAAAATAAATAAGCAAGCAGTAGCTAATTTTCTGGCAATGACCTGGTGACCTTATGGCCAAGTAAATGGAAAGTAGGGGGCATGATGTTCAGAGCACTGGTCCTGGAGTCTAGGAGACCTGAATCCAAATTCAGTCTCAGACAACGACTAGCTGTAAGACCTTGGGCAAGATACTTCACCTTGGTCTCAGTTTCCTCAAAATGGGGATACAACAGCATATACCTCCCAAGGTTGTCATGAGGATTAAATGAGATAATACTTGTAAAGCACTTAGCACTGAACCTGGTACACAGTAAGTGCTTAATAAATGCCTTTCCTTTGTTCCCTGAATAAATCATAGGCTTGTAGATCTAGAACTGGATGGGACCTTGATGTCCTCCTTGATACAAAGGAGGTGCTTAATAATTGCTTTTCCTTTGTTCCTTGAATAATCACAGGTTCATAGAGCTGGATGGGACTTTGATGTCCTATAAACAGTAGATGCTTAATAAATGCTTTTTCCTTTGTTCCTTGAATAATCACAGGTCAGAGAACTGGGACCTTGATGTTCTGTAGGTCTACCCCTCTCATTTTACATATGAAGCAACTTAGGCACAGAGTAATAATAAATGCTTTTAGACTGACTGTTTTGACTTGCCCAAGGTCCCATAGGTAAGAAGTGTCAGAAGTATGATTTCAACTTGGTAAATCAGTCAACAAGCACTTATTAAATACCTAATATGTGCCTGCCCTTTGCTAACCATGACTTATTCAAAGCCAGAAGTGAAATAGTCCCTCACCTCAAGGAGCATACATTCTAATGGAAGAGACAACATGCATCCGTGGAGTTGTGCATACACACAACATATATGCCCATATGTAGACACATGCATATTTACATGTAGAAGTGGGCATGTATATGTGTGTATATACATAAAATTAATATGAGGGTGTTATGTCACAGGGGTGACAGTCACAAGGATCATGGAGAGCTTAATTTAGCAGGGGACAGGAGCAAAGTCCCTAAAAAAAAAACCCAAGGAGTTGTGAGAGAAAGAATTGAGAAGAAAATACCTCCCAGAAATGGGGTACTTATAATGTAAAGGCACACCAGAGATAGAATGCTGTATGTGAAACAGAGGCTGGATTATAGAGATCAGGGAAGAGTATAACATTTAAGAAAAGTGGATAGACACAAATAGGTGTCTGTTTGTCTAATATATACATAAATATACACACATGTATATTGTGTGTGTCCATATATGCACAAATATACATATGTGTATATTGTGTCTATATATATACATATAAACATATGTATATATACACATATGTTAAATTATTCTAGATATTTTTCTATTTATCAGTTCTTTCTTTGGAAACTTTATAAAGTTTCATATGCAATCATCTTTTCATTGTATTGTTATGGAAATGCTTGTTTTATTCCATAAACTAAAAAAAGAAAACTGGAAAGGTAGGAAGAGACCAGTTTATGAAGAGCTCAAGCTGAGGGATTTATACTTGATCAGACTGGCAATTGGGAGCCACTGTAGTTGCTGAGCTAGGGAGTGGCACGATCAAACCTGTGTATTAGGAAAATGACTTTGGTTGCTTTGTGGAAGTTGTATTAGAAAGGGGAGAGGCTTGAGGCAGAAAGACTGAATAAGAGGCAGTTGTAACAGTTCAGGAGAGAGGTGATGAGAGACTTAATTAGGGTGGTGGCTATGTGAACAGAGAGGAATGAATGAAGGTATGTTTCAGAGGTAGAAATGCCAGTATTTTACATCAGATTGTCTATATGAGGTGAAAAGGTGAACATGGTGCCCACAGGGCAAACCTGGAGTAAGGATAGTGGTGGCCTCAAGAGTAATAGGAAAGTTTGGAAAGGAATAAGGGAATGTGTTAGGGAAATGAGTCTGTTTTGAGTATCTTAAGATGCCTCTGGGACACTCAATTTGAAATATGTAATAGAAAGTTGGTGATGTGGGAGCTCAAGTAAGAGGCTAGGGTTGGATACATAGATCTAAGATTCATCTGCATAGAGATGCTAAGTAAACCCAAGGGAGTTAATATGATCATCAAGTAAGAGAGGAAAGGGGTAATCTACAGTTAAGGGGTCAACAGTTAAGCAGTGGAGACTGAGGAGGAACATTCAGATGGGTAGGAAGCACATTAGGAAGGAATGGTGTGATAAAAACCCAGAGGTGAGAGAGTATACAGGAGAAATGGGTTGTCCATAGTTTTAAAGTGGGAGAGATTTTGAAAGTTGACCTTGCAGAGAGGTCAAAGAGATTGTGGGAAGATAAGGAGACATTATATTTGGTAAGTAAAGATCATTGGTGATTCTGTAGGGCACAATTTCCTTATTCCAGAGCCAGTGTTCTTTTCATTGTATCATCCTGAATGAAGAAACTAGCTAGTGTTGTCCTTTGTATAGAAAGATGACCAACTGACCTATCTTCAGATATGTGGAGTTATTTTCAAAGTTGGGATGATGGATTTAACTAGGACCAAGGGCAATCATGTATTAGCAGATGCTTATGCCTTCAGTTAGCAAATATTAGCAAAAAGTCAAGAAGTTGGAGTTGTTAGATAGGAGAAGCTTTTTGGATAGATTCTGGCCAGTTGGAGAGATTTTACAATTCTCTAGGGAAAAACCCAACCATGGAAAAAAACAAAACAAGACAAGACAAAATAGGATATCAATGCAAAAGAAAGAAAGAAAACTAAGGACTCTTATAGCCAACCAGAATCATTAATATTCCTTGTAGAAAAATCATCATTCCTGTAATGATGAAAACACCAGAAATCAATGATTCATTAACATTTGAAGGATACACAAGTAGCTTAGGCTTTTAACACAAGGGGATTGTTTACTTAAATTATAGTGGGGTTTGGTACATCAATCAGTTGATTAATTATCTAATTTTAACAAATGAAAACAGAGATTTCTAGAAATTGAATTCAATTAAATTCTGCAAACAAATGAGTCCTTTTCCATCCTCTTCTTCCTAAACTTTCTGCAACATTTGACAGAAGATAATCAATTACTCTCCTAGATACTCACTTGATTTCAGGGACATCTCTCCCTTTTGCTTCTCCTCTCACTAATCTAAACACTCTTTCTAAATCTTTTCCAGATATAACCTCCTCCTTTACATTCACTTGTTGTGTGCCCTCTGATATTCTGTTTTTATCTCTCTTCTCTATCCATTTTCTGTGGACTTATTGCCTCTGTTCAATTGCCATTTCCCTTTATGCACCAAAGTCCCAAATCTTCCATTATCATTCCCAACCTTTCCTCTGAGCTCCAATTCCACATCCCCAATTGCCTACTGGACCTGGATTTCACTTAAACAATTAAAGAACTCCACATATCAAAAACTAAATTTATCACCATCCTCTCCAAGCCTACTTATCCTTCAAATGTATCTATTCATCTTGGGAGCATCACTTTCATACAAGTCATTCAGGCTTAACATCAGTATTACTGCTGATTCTTCATATTCATTCATTCTTTCTCTCTCTCTCTCTCTCTCTCTCTCTCTCTCTCTCTCTCTCTCTCTCTCTCTCCCCCCTTCCCATATCAAATTAGTTGCCAAGTCCTATCAATTCTCCTTCTGTAAGTCAAAGTATTTGAAGAATGTTCTTTTGGATTTTTTTTGTGTTTCATTTTATCATATTCATATTCAAATATATTCCTCCCTGTCACATCAAGGATAGAGAACCAGTCTTGAATTCAGGAAAACTTGAGCTAACATCTTACTTATAATGAGACATTCTGGATATATGACATTGGGGAAATCATTTAACCTCTCAATGCTTTAGACAAATCTCTAATATTATATATTTCAGATAAGGTGCTGACTGGCATTGGTAGATGAATTTTTCTCAACTAGCAGTTCTCTATGCCAATGAAATCCCAAGTATAGTTTCTATCACCCTATCAAATTATTAAAGTATAAAGACTGGCATATGGTTGAGAAAAGACTGAAATGTAATCCTTTTAGCATTTAGGCATGGAGTCAAAATTTCTACAGAAGGAGGGTGAACACAAATTTTCTCAATTCTCATCTTTGGTTAAGCTTAGCCATTATAATTATGCATTTAGATTGATTTTGTTCTTTCTGTTTTTGTAGTTATGATCTGTTTTCCTGGTTCTGTTTACTTCGCCCTGTGTCAAATAATTTAAGTCTTCTCATACTTCTCTGAACTTTAAAGTTTTTAATAGAAAATTCATCTTATATCCATGAACTCCCCTTACTTTAAAATACATTTTGACTGGCAAGGGAGTTGAGAATTGCTACAACCTTTGGGATATTCTGGTAGATGTGAAATGCAAATTTCAGCATCAGTTTCCATTACATACACTTGATGTTTCTTTAAAGATGGCTTTTCCTCAAAATGGTTGTCTGGATGTTTTTTTCCTGTGGGTTTTAACCGAAAACTTTGTAACAAAGGAAGTACATTTGTGATAAGTTCCAAGTCCCTGACTACTTTGGCATTTTTGTGTAGGCTTGAAGTTGACTGCAAAGCTAATATCTTCTCTGATGCAGAATAAATATGACAATGCTTTTATTTACCCTATTAAGTCCAAAAAGCAACAGCAAAGACTTAAAATTCATTGAATTGAAAAAAAAGCTGCAAACAATCTCTAACTTCAAAACCTTAAGAATGTGTTTTAACTTCAAGAAATCAGAATGCAATTATTTAAAGAGACTACTTTCAATTTCAAAGGAACCCAAATGAAATTGATCAAAATCCAATGAGTCCTAGAGGGCAGATGATAAGACTCCACACTCCATTCTGTCAAGATATAGTTATACTTGAATGTATCTAAGTTTAAGGGGAATTGGAGATAAATAAAAACTTTCAGAAGAAAAGTTTTTCAGAATTTAAATCCAGAATTTTCACTGTTTTTACAGAAGAGGAATTGATATAAATTAATATTTATCATATTATATAACCTCATATTTTATAATAGGCAAGCAGATGTCTCCGTGGATAGAGTGCTGCACCTGGAGTCAGGAAGATCTGAGTTAAAATGCAGCCTCAGACACTTATCAGCTGTGTGACTCTGGGCAAGTCACTTAACCTCTGTCTACCTTAATCCATTGGAGAAAGAAATGGCAAACCACTCCAGTATCTTTGCCCAGAAAATACCATAGACAGTATAGTACATGAGATCATGAAGAGTTGGACATGAGTGGCTAACAACAATATGTGTAAGACCACCTACTATGTGTAAAAGAATAGCAATATGACAGGGGGACATAAAGACGTCAAAACAATCCTACCTCGAAGGAGGTAGCTGTACACAAATAGGAAGTTCTGGGTTCAAATTCTGACTTGGTCACATATTGGCTGTGTGACCTTGGATAAGTCACTTAACACTGCAGTGCTTTAAGCAACTCTCTAAGACTATAAAAAGAGGAGAATGTGCTTATCTGCAGTTTTTAACCTAGAAGTTCTTTACATCAGTGAAATTGGAGATCTAGCCTCCATCCTCAGCTTGGCATTTACTCCAGCTTACCTTTATAGACATTTCCCAATATTCTCCTTTATTCACTTTGTGTTCCAACCTAACTGATTTACTTGTTGTTCTGTGAACTTGCCCTTCTATCTTTCCCTAACACTGGACAAGTCACTCCTCACACTTGGAATGTCCTCCCTCCTTACTTTTCCTTCTTAGAATGTAGTTTTTCCCTGACAGGATAATTTCTGGGATTACCTCTAATTGTTCATGGAGCCTCACTAGTTGCTAACATTTTCTTCCTCTTCAAACTACCTTATAATTGTTTATTGATAGGAGCTGAAGAGCATCTGTCTAGTTTCCGTTATGAACCTACTAGACATACATCTCCTCAATTCAGTGGTCAATAAATATCAAATGATAATTTGAGCAAGTAATCATAATTTTTGTAAAGTTCAAAAAATGGGAAAATATTTCATTGTCTTAAACCCAGAGCTTTGAATTTTATTTCCTTACAGAAACAGGTGGAATACTTATTGTAACTTGAGAAACCAAGAGAAGACATAAAAGGAAAGAAAGCTTGAATGGGTAGGAAATGAAACAGTTTGGTAGTGAAAAGGGAATTAAAAAAAAAAAGAAAAAGCTTGGATCATAATGAAAGAGTAACAAAAACACGCTTGCAATTTTTCAATTTATATCCAGAGAGAAGCCAGACTTTCCTTGGATTAAGTTAGTACCTTTTGTCTCACTAAATTTCCAAACCATTTCTGTTTTAAATTCCCTATTATTATTATTATTATTATTTGGAGGGGAGTTGATGTGTATGGAGAAGGTCAAATTTCAAAAAAGATTTCTTCAGTAAACAAACATTTATTTTCTTTTCCTCTTACTATGCCTTCTCCAATGAAAAAAAGAAAACTAAACCCTTACATAACAAATATTCAGAGTCAAGCAACTGGCCACTTCCAAAACCAGTCCCATTATGTATCCTGAAGCTATCACATCTCTGTTGAGATAGCCCATTAATTCTCAAGACCCCATGCATACATCACAGCATAATCTTTGATGTACAGTAGCTTCTCTCCAACTTCAAGATAATAGCATAATGGAAATAACACTGCCTTACTAAGAAACATTTCATATAAAAAGAAATTCAAGCTTTGAGTGTCATTTTAAATTCCATCACCAACAGTTCCTGTCAGTTAGAAGAATGGTCATTTGGCACAGATGAAGTCACAGAATCCTTTATCTTTTTCCCAGCCAAGGCATTTTTGTTTAGGTAGATTAGGTGGGGATGCAAAAACAAAACAAAACAAAACAAAAAAACCCAAAACAACAAAAACTAAAGCAAAAACAAAAAACAACCCAAAACATACAAACAAAACCCAACAACCACATTTACCATATAATTCTGTGACTGCACGCCTGTAAGAAGCAAGTGATCAGCATCATTGTTGACTCTGCATACTACAGGCAAGCAATTAGAAATAAAGACACTTGGAGTTGGCATGTATCTGGGAGTGGGAAATCTTTCCATTTTTTTCAGGGCTAAGGCTGCTATCACATTAACTGCTTAATTCTGGTTCCTTTTTTTTAAAAAGAAGTTGGGGCTTCCTTGAGTTATATAACACTACCCTTGGGGAAATGAAATGTCTAGTATCAAAAGGAAACATTCAGATGTCTTTGTGATGTATCTTAAAACATTGAACTTGGCTTCTTTCCCACTCCTCTGATCTACTGTGCAAAGCAAGGGATTTTCACCTCTCAAGTTGTAACCCAGTGCATCAGGGGGATACAGATACAAAAACCCATTTCCAAAATGTATTTGAGGTTAATAGTTAAGATGCTTTTCTTTCTTGGTTCACTTAACGGTACTCCTACAGTAGGGATAATGATGATAGATTCCTGGTTTTTGTTTGTTTTGCACCAGAAACATGACCTCAAAGCAATAACCCCTGGGAAGGTGATAAATAGATTTGCTTTGTATTAGCTGTAAGACCAGAACATCATTTGACCTCAGTTATGGCTGCTAATCATCAAATTTGTTCTCAGGACTAGCTGAGGAGCTGGTCAATAATCTTAAAGGAATGCGTGGACCAGTTTTTGAATAGCTCAATTAAAGACTCTGATCTGCAAAAATCTCTTTCCAAAGGCTTTATTGGGAGTGGTGGTATAAGGGGATGGAAGATGTTTTACTGTCTCTTTTAAGTGACAATTGGGCAGCTAAGTAGTGCAGCAGATAGACTGCCAGGCCTGGAAGCCTGGAACACTCATCTTTGTGAGTTCAAATCCAACTCAGATACTTACTAGCTGTGTGACCTTGGGCAAGTCATTTAATCTAGCTTGCCCCAGTTTTCTCACCTGAAAAATGATCTGGAGAAGGGAATGGCAAACCACTTTAGAATCTTTGCCAAGAAAACCCCAAATGGGGTCAGAGAGAGTCAGACATAACTGAAAAATGACAACTTTCCCAACCCTTTATTAGGGGTGGTGATGAAGGGGAATAGGTGATGACTTGCTGTCTCTTTTAAGCCTCTAACACATTTCCTTAAGTTTCAGCTAAAACAGAATTCTAATAGGTAGATATCAATATCTGTTAAGTCACATTTCAGCCAAGTTTTTAATTTTCTTTTGTAATTTGTGTGCAGATCTATTTTTACAATGATGTCTATAGAGATATAGTAGGCAAGCAGAGACTTTTTTTTTTAGTGATGTGAGTTTCTAGTTAGGAATTGGAAAGCATTTTGGAGAAGCAGATTTTTTGTCTTTTTTATTTTTTCAAGAACTATTTCTTTGGTGGAAATGTACAGTAATGGGAAGAATTTGAGTACTAAGTCTATATAACTAAAGCTTATATGGCATTGGGGAAACCACTTTACCTTTTGAGCCTCAGTTTCCTCATTTTAAATTAGTACTCACTCCTTCCTTAGGTTATCTTTCCATTAAATTACTAGGTGCCCTTGGAATAATGAGGCTGGGAATATATACTAAAAATTCTACTTTGTCCTCTGTGAGTCTAGTAAAAAAAATAGTAAAATGAAGGAACTGGACCAAACGAATCCTAAGGTCCTTCCCAGTTCCAATTATCTATAGCTATTCCTTAGGGCTGATATAGTCCTTTATTGTTTTTAGTAGAATGTAAATTCATTGAGGAGATGGGTTATTTGATCTTTGTCTTAGGATCCCCAATCTCAGTACCTAACACATGCTTCTGCTATTGTGATACAGGTTTAATAATGTTGATTTAAGATCAACAAAGATGAGGGACACAGTCAGGATGAGACATTTAGGATGAGCACACATTAAATGTAAATTATAGATTTAAGGCGTGGCATTTTTAGTTTTCACTTTAGGGATAGTAAGCAGAATGGCACTCACTTCAAATCATGTTAACTATATGGTTCAAAACCAGCTGTTTAGGCTACTGATCCTTTTAAAACTCTTTGGAAGGATGTCATGAGAAAAATGTGTTGCCCCATTAATGGACTTATTCAACTATTTGGTAGAAATCTCTCAAATTCAGCATAAAAAAGCCTGGAAAGAATGATGGCTGCAAAAAAATCTGTGCTTGAGAGGGTCACAGTGCAATAATTTTAAAAAGCTATTCTAGAGGAAGCACAATAGCAGAAATTTTTAATAATTTCCCCAGATATATTAAAAACTAGTTCTGCAGCTGTAAGATTCTTCTAGCCAACAAAGCCCTGGCTTCCTTATTTGAGTCTTTTTTTTTAAACACTGAAAGAGTTCACATCCCAATATCCAATATACTTGTGCTCTTACAAAATTGGAATGGCCAATAATAGCAATGAAAGCCTTCATCTCAATGGTGGATTTGTTTTCCTGTTTTTTTCTGTCCTTCTCAGATGATTACATTTTGAAAAGAAAAGACAGTAATCTGCTTTTAGCTTTTATCCACATTCCAGGCTTTCAAACCTGCAAATTGTTTCTTTTATCTTAGGTCTATTGTATTGGGGGCTCCAGAATGAAACCATCATTATCTCTGGTAAGTATTTTCTCTTCCCACATCTTGAAGGAACAATGTAAAATTATTCATTCTGCATTCTAGGAATACATTTTTAACTCAGGAACTGCATAAAGTTGGGATAATTATAGTCTGAATAATTAATCCCCAATCTCTCCTTTGCTCTCTTAAGGTGCTTCAATGTACATTAAATTACTAGGTGCCCATCTAATAATGAGACTCTGGATGCCTATTCAGAATTCTCCTTTCTCTACTGCAGGAGACTAGCTGAAAAAATTTCACTTTGGTCTAGTCTCAATCATGTAATATTCTTTCCCTTTTAATATCACTAGCAAAGAAGACCTTCTTTGTATGTTGTGATCATTGAAATTTGTTTGGGTGCTTGTATTTCCACTTCTGAATACCTTGTTGAAAGGCATGTGTATCCAATGTCTGCTTCCAAAATTGGAGGAAAAAAGGAAAACAAAAGCTTTTTGGAGAGATGGTACTCATGAATAATTGTTAGTTATTGAGTTGTTTCAGTCATGTCTGATGCTTTGTGATCCCATCTTAGGTTTTCTTGGCAAAGATATTGGAGTGGTTTGCCTTCTCCAGATCATTTTATAGATGAGAAAACTTGAGGCAAAGAGGATTAAGTGACTTGCCCAAGGTCACATAGCTAGTAAGTGTCTGAGGCCAGATTAGAATGCATGAAGATGAGTCTTCCTGACTCCAGGCCTGGCATTCTATCCACTGTACCACCTAGCTACTCATAAATGAATAAATTAGCATATATCAATTCATAGTACATGTTTTATAAGAACAAACTTTTAGCCAAACCAAAACATGGGTGGAAATCTTTCATCAATACTATAAAAAGCCAATTATGAAATAAAAAATTAATAAATAATACCTTAGGTTCTTTTGAACTATTTACATCCAGCTTCACAGGGTAAGGGGGGGAAGGTGATAAGTGAACAAATGTGATTAAGTGCAGTACTATACCCTGAGAACCTACATACATGATTCCTAACGTTCAGTGACTGAAAAACACACCCCTTCAGACCAGTACTGGCCATACAAAGAAAATAATCTCACTGCTCCTTATTAGCTTCTTTTCCTACCACTATCTGACAAATGAACTCTGTGTTTTATGACTGCTGACTGATTCTTATGCTGCTGTAAGGACCACTGATTTGATTCATCCAACTTTTTCTTTTCTTTTTTTTTTTTTTTTGGGAGGGCAATTAGAGTTAAGTGACTTGCCCAAGGTCACACAGCTACTTTTTGTGTTAAATGTCTGATGCCGGATTTGAACTCAGGTCCTCCTAACTCTAGAGCCAGTGCTCTATTCACTGTGCCACCTAGCTGCCCCGTCCAATTTTTTCTTTCTCAGGTAAGTACTATCTGGCATCAAGTATGGTCTCCCTTTTAATTCTTCTTCAATGAGAATTTTCCCTCAAACTTTTATCTTGGGTCTTTCCTTTTGAAAGGTAGTCAGAGGATTTCTTTACATTGAGCAATAGGGCTAGGATCAATTAAAATGGCTCTACACTGAGTCACTACTTTGACTGTTTGGCTAGAGATTTTTTAAAAAATACTCATCTATGCAGATGAGTTTCCATGGATTCATTAATATTTCTGTCCTGGTAGAGCTGATTTAAAAGCTAAAATATTAGATTTATCTAGGTGGCACAGTGAATAGAATACTAGATCTTAAGTCATAAAGACTCAACTTCGAATCTGGTCTCAGACCCCTACCTGACCCTGGAAGTCTGTTAACCTCTGTTTGTCTCAGATTCCTCACCTGGAAAATGGGGATAATAACAGTTACTTACCTTCCAAGGGTTGTTGTGAGGATCAAATGAGATGATGTTTGTAAAGCACTCTGCAAATAAGTGCTATATAAATGCTAACTATTATCAACTATTATCATTAAACCTTCTGAGGCTTAGAAAAAGTTATATGGAAGCTCAGAAATACTTCCATTTAAGTGGGTTGCAACTGAACTTCTCCCAGGTAATAAGAAGCAATATGTATTTACATAATCACCTATTCCTATACAAAGAGGTACCTAATGAGGATTTGTATCACTACACCTGAAACTTAGTTAGGTCCATCCTCTAGCCAATTGGGTTGTATCTGGGATTCAAAGGTCAAGCAAAAAATAGATGAGGTCATTAGATTAGAGTTAGGCTAAAACCAAACAATTTATTTAGGCTTGGTCCTATAGAGCTGATCTGAGTGAATGTGAATGAATGGCAGAATGAAAAAAGGACTTATTAAGTGCTTTCTATATACCCAATACTGGATTAAGTGTCAATCAAAAAAGGGATAGTCACAATCATCAAGAAGCTCACTCTAATTGAATGAAATAACACAGTGAAAAGCATGTTCAGCTGCAATGGACAGGGTAAGATCCTATGATTTCAATGGTGCAGTGGAAGGCAAAGCTTAGAAATTACATGAAATGCGGTAAGGCTTTATATAATCATTTGAGTTATCCTGGAGGGTGAAGGCAAGGAAAGAATAGGCAAGAACAGAAAAGGATCCAATTCTTAGAGAAATTATAGACCTTGCCAGAAGACTGTCGAGCTCAATTAAATTAACTGAATGGGAAATGGCATGATGGCCTGGCTGCTGGGGCCTTTATTTGTATGAAAAAGAATTACTTTACGTATATCTATATCTATATATATATAGATATATATAGATATAGATCTATATCTATATATAGATATAGATCTATATCTATATCTAGATATATATATATATATAGATATAGATCTATATCTATATATCTCTATCTATCTATCTATATCTATATCTATATCTATCTATATCTATCTATCTATCTATATATACATATATATATATATATATATATATATATATATATAGAGAGAGAGAGAGAGAGAGAGAGAGAGAGAGAGAGAGAGAGAGAGAGAGAGCGAGCTACCTTAACCTTTAAAACATTTACCCTAGGGGCTAAAGGTCACCCTCAGTCTTCAAATGGTAGGCTAGAAATGGTTCCAAAGAAGAGCTGAGTGCAAGGTATTTCTAGATATACTAATCAGTCTCTTCCAGCAGAATCACCTGTTTTGTCCTTAGTTCTGGAAGAGGACCATGACATCAGGCAGATGATGTCATGACTTGCAAATGAATTAGATATGAGTGAGGCAGGGCTGTGCAAAGTCACCAACCTCACTTTCTCCTCCAGAGCCATCTGGATCCAGTGGCCAGATGAAGATCAGGATGATTGGAGATGATCCAGGATGCAGTGGATGGCCTTGGCCTTGGCCTTTTTAAGCTAAGGTCCTACTGAGGTCTCACTTTGAGTGAGGCAATGCCCATTGAGAATGGCCCCTTTCATCTAACAGAAAAAAAAATTAAGTGGGGAGGGGAAGACCCTTTTAGGGTTGCTGGACAAAAGAGAAACAATTATTTTTTATAGTCACTCTGAGCCTGGAGGGCTCCAAAAATAACCATTAAGTGGTGCTAGTATGGGTACCTACTGTTGTCCAATCAATGAGAGCCTGAGTGAATTGGGTTTAAGGCTTGGTCTTCAAGAAAGAAACCTAGCCAGGAAACCCCAAGATAACTAGGGAGGTTTCTGCCATCAAAATTTACCAGCAGAATAAAAGCTCTCTTAAGGTAGGAACTGATTGCCCCTCCCTTAACCCACCCCTCATTCAGCACAATGCTTTTCACATCAATGGTCCAGCAATCTAACGGGGCCTGTAGGTGATGCAGCATTCTGCCTTAAGTCAGGAAGATCTGAGTTCAAATCCAACCTCAAACACTTACTAGCTGTGTGATTCTGGGCAAGTCACCTAACCTCTCTGCCTCAGTTTTCTCATCTGTCAAATGGGGATAAAAATTGCAATGACTTCCCAGAGTTGTTGTGAGGATCAAACAAGATACTATTTGTAAAGTGCTTAGTATAGTACCTGTGTTATTATTATTATTATTATTAAGGTTATTGTTGTCTGCCTTGCTCTGTTAGCATGTTGCTAAAAGTTGAAGATAAAAAGACAAAAGATATAGGAAACACTTATTAACTGAGTGTGGGCTTGGACTGTTGAAGTAGGGAATGTGATGAAAGGCAGGGAGGAGAGGTGTATGACAACATGGATTTGGTCAAGAGGCTTGAATGGAGGGATGTTTCTGTTCAAGTAGATTCTTTTCCACTGCCTTTAACAAAAGCTTTTTAGAATTTTACTTAAGCTGGCCCTATTTTCTTTCTTTCTTTCTTTTTTTTTTTGTTGCTTTTTTTGGAGGGAGGAAGGCAGGACAATTGGTGTTAAGTGACTTGCCCAAGGTCACACAGCAAGTAAGTGTTAAGTGTCTGAGGTGGGATTTGGACCCAGGTCCTCCTGACTCCAGGGCCAATGCTCTATCTACTGTACCACCCAGCTGCCCCTATCCCATTTTTTTTGGAATAGCCTGACTTTGGGATCATGAATGAAGTTCCTACAGCTGCTGCAGACCATAGGTGGGTTTTTTGATTCACTAGTCATCTGAAAATGCTAAGGTTCAACCAGTAGGTTCAACCATTTAATTATTCATCTGTTTTAGTTGATTCAATCAAATACCACAAAAAATATGTGGAACTCTGGACAACTTAGATCTCCATCACAAGGACCTCTCACCAATCAGTATTAAATCACTTTTTGTCTGATAGGGTAATCCCCATTTGGATGTCTCCTGCTCCTTGAAACTCAAAACAGCCATGACAGTACTTTTAAACTTCCTTCCTCTCTGCAAACAGGGACATTCCTAACTTCCTCCTTATTGATAACATCACCATCATCTTACACCTTTTATGTTTGCCTTCTTGGAATTATTTTTAAAATTACTTTCATTCCCCTGCCCTCTATTCTACCTCTAGTACAAGTCCTACTGTCTTTCTCTGTATTTCTTAGATTTACAGCCTCTGTGCAATGTCAGAATGATCACTCCAATCAATCAACATTTATTAAGTCCCTACTATATGCCTGTCAAACCCTCATCCTCTCATGCTTAATAATAACTAATAGAGCTAACATTTGTATTGCACTTTAAGATTTAAAAAAAAAAACTTTCTCATTTAATCATTGTAAATTATACTTTCCTGCTGGTCTCAGGACCTTCAAATTATGCTCCCATCTTTATATAGTTGCTAAAATAATTCTTCTGAGACATCACATAATTCCCTTTTCTGTCTTCCTGCCCCCCAGGTTCCTTGTCTTTCTTTTCACATAGAACTTAACTATGGAACTGTCCCTTCTCCACTTCTGTCCATCTCAACAATTCCATTTCTTATTCTTCCTGACCCATATCAAGGTGATTTGTTTGCTGTCCACTACAAATTGTACCTTTTCTACATACTATTGATGTTCTGTCTTTGACTAAGAGAATGATGTTAATGACTGCAACAAACTGCACCCCCCACTTTCAGTAGGGAATATATTTTGAAATATTTTTTCCCCTGGGAGGAGTGATGAATTTGTATTGATCTGGCTATAGAGCTGAAGGTCAAAGAATCATAGAATTTGAAGAAATCTCACTGTTGCCTAGTTTACAACATGCCTAACAAACTCATCTAGTTTTTGCTTAAAAACCTTCAACAAGACAGAAAGTACTAACTTTCAAGGTAGCCTGTCCCACTTGTGGATAAACCTAATTATTAGTAAGTTTTCCCTAACAGTTATCTCAAATTTTCCACTTCACTACTTCTACTATTCTTCTACTTCTCCCCGGGGGACAAACTGAACAAATCTAATCTGTATTCCATATGGTAGCCTTTCAGACACTAGATGACAGCTAGTATTCCTTTCCCTATGCCCTCTCTCTCATCTCCTTTTCTTCAACCTAAACAACAAAACTCAAGTCTCTTCCTCATGATTGCCCTCCTATGGATATCACTTAAATTGTCAATATCTTTTCTAAAATATAGTGTCTACAACTGAATTGGATACTCCAAATGTAGTCTGACTAGGGCACAAAACAGGAGGACTCATTTTGTTTTTTTTTTCTTTGTTTTTTTCCTGGAAGCTGTGTCCCTCAATGGAACCCAAGATTGCATATGCTTATCTGGCTTCTATATCACCTGGTTGAATGACATTGAGCTTGCATTCCACCAAAACTTCCACATTTTCCCAGATAAACTGTTTCTAGCCATGCTTCAATCTTGTGCCTCTAAAACTCAAAATTTTAAAACCCAAGGGTAAGTCATAACATTTATCCCTAGCAGATTCAGTCTTATTAGATTTGGTCCAATGTTTTAGCATATTGATTTCTTTGACTCAATCATCTAAAGTGTTAGCTATCCCTCCCCATTTTGTTTCATCTGCAAATTTCATAAGCATGCTTTGTCTGAATGTATTAACAGCACAGGATCAAACATACATCCTTAGAACTCCTTCTAAAGTGACATTTCAACCATATTACAACTGCTCTTGGGTCTAGTCACCCAACTGACTCTGAATCTAATTTTGTTGTTATCTAGTCCACATCTGTCTTTTCAACAGGAATAGTATGAAATTCTTTTTTTTTTTTTTTGGAAGGCAATTGGATTTATGACCCTAAGGTCATATGACTAGGTTTTTGTTTGTGTATGCTTTAAGTGCCTGAGGCCAGATCTGAACTCAGGTCCTTCTGACTCCAGGGCCAACACTCTACTCATTACACCATCTAGTTGCCCAAAAGATTGTTGTTGTTGTTGTTTTTTATATTATGCTTTTTGGAGGGCAATTGGGGTTGTGACTTGCCCAAAGTCACACGGCTAGTAAATGTGTCAAGTGTCTGAGGTCACATTTGAACTCAGATCCTCCTGACTCCAGGGCCGGTGCTCTATTCACTGCACCATGTAGCCGCCCCTGAAATTCTTTATCAAATGCTTTGCTAAAATCTAGGTCTATCATATCTACAACACCCCCTGATCTCCCAGGTTAGGAATATTTTCAAAAAAGGAAATAAGGTGGGCTTGCTAGGTGGCACAGTGAATAGAGCACCGGCCCTGGAGTCAGGAGGACCTGAGTTCAAATCTGACCTCAGACACTTAACACAAAAACTAGCCATGTGACCTTGGGCAAGTCATTTAACCCCAATTGCCCTCCAAAAAAAAATGGAAATTAGGTTAGTTTGGCATGACTTGTTCTTGAGGAAGCCATATTGACTTTTTGCATTCATGGCTGGCTTCCTATTCTTAATGTTCAACCAATCATTTATTAAATATTTATTTATTTAAGCATTTATTAAACACCTACTGTGTGCCAGGCACTGTGCTAAACACTTCAGATACAAAAAGAGGCAAAAGACAGACCCTGTCCTCAAGTATCTAATGGAGGAGTTTACTATCTAATGGAGGAACTTACAATCTAAGAATCTCTCTTTAATAATATTCTATACTCTTGCCTAGAATCTGTCAAGCTCGCTGGCCTATAGTTTACAGATCACATTCTCTTCCCTTTGTTGAAAAATGGGTTAATGTTTGCAGTTCTTCAGTCCTGTGATAACTCTCTTGCTCTTCAGAATCATTCAAATACCCCTGAGGGTGACAGAGTAATCACATTTCCCATTGCTTTCAGTAGCTTTGCCCTTGGGACAAAGGAACCTGAATACATAAAAGGCAACTAGGTGCTTTCCTACTATCTCCTTTCTTATCTTGGTTTTCAACTCCCAACTGATCCCTCTCTAGTTTAAAAGTGACATTCCTTGGTAGAGAAAACAGAGTCATAATGAGAGTTTTTTTTTCTTATTCTCAATTATCACCCTCCCATTCAACTACTATCCCAGTCTAAGCAGTGATTCTCTGATCTCTTTAATCTTCTTTTTTCCCACAATTCTGCTCCCTGACTTTATTACCTGATAAGCAATGGTATGTGTTTGTAGGACCCTGGGTGGGTTTTATGACCTGTGCTCATAGAGTTAGGCTAATTGACCCAGAGAGGGAAGTTGTCCTCATTAGCAAGCTATACTTTAGTTCAAAGACAGAAAGACCTTTTCCCATCCTCTCTTCCCAATGCAGGTCCTTACCTACCACCTTACAAGCTTAAAGGATCACCCCTCAAAATCTCATCCTTCATGTATTTTTAAGGTCTTTAAGATTCTGTGTCTTCAAAAATCCTTTATGTCCCACCTCCTCCACATACTTAGAACATTTGGTAGAATGCTATACAAAGAGGCCTTGAGTGAGTTTCTGGAATCACAGAAGCATAAATCATTAGAGTTGGAAGGGACATTACTCAATAAACACCAAGTGATTGACTGTCACTGTGTAGGTGGGTGTAGAGCATCCTGCTGTGACTGAAACTCATGATTCACTTGCATTCCATAGTATCCTGTAGACAGCCTCACAGTCCTTAATAATGTCCTGCAAAAGTTGTTTACTTCATGATGGGGAGTCAATCCATCTACTTTGTGAATTATCACTTTTTTTTCCTTGCCTTCCTCCACATTGGATCATTATATACTCAGCGTGGGAATGAGATTTCCATGCCAAGAAGCAGTGCCATGCTTTAAGAGACAATAGTTGTAAAGGAATAGTATACTTCTACTCATCCTTAAGTGACAGATTGTACTTACTGGCTCATATTATATCTTTAGCTCTGTGCAAAAGGCAACAAGCCAAAGGGGAAGCTTGTGGTAAATGGAAGATACAAGGCATCTATTTGCTCTATGGGGACATAAGGGTGACAGAACACCTTTAATCACAGAACATTCTTTTTCTTGTCCTGCCCTGTTGACAAATGGCTGCCTTGTTCATCAGCAGAGCAGAAAGGCATTCAAAGGGTTCCCCACCCACACAATTTTATGTTCTGGACATTTATTTCCCATTATGTTAAACCTGGCATTATGAAAGGCCAGTGAGGGATGTATTTGGGAGTAGACAGATTATAAGTAAGGCCTCTTAAATCACATCAAATTTCTGCTATTAGTAAGGCCAACCTCTCAACCTAGCACAAACTTTCTATACCACAATAGGCACTGGGGGAAGTGAAAAATTTAGTTAACATACAGATAGGCATCATGGTAATGGAGAGCTGGTATTGGAGTTATGGAGGCCTGGGTTCCAATCACATCAATCAATATTAATCAATCAACAAACATACGCTAAATGCCTACTATGTGCCGCACACTGTGAGATCACATCTTTGAAACACACTAGCTGTGTAGCTCTGGAACAAATCACTGCACCTCTCAGTTCTTTGGGTATCTCTGAGACTATAAGTTGCAAGAGAAGGTGTCAATCTGCATTGGTAGAGAGAGTTTCCTGGAAATTTCCTACACTAGTGAAACCATAGATCTGGTGTCTGGTGCCTAGCTCTGTTCCCAATTATCACACAGTTCTTAGTCAAATGATGCAAAGGAGATATATACCACTCTTGTGGAATGACTTTCCAAATTATCCAGTGTGTGTGTATGTGTGTCTGTTTGTGTGAGGGGTGGATGGGGAGAAAGAGAAATGGAAAGAGGGGGGAGAAAGAGAGAAGGAGAGGGAAAGTGATAGGGGGAGAGTGAGAAAGGGAGGTAGGGAGGGAAGGAGGAAGAGGGAGAGAGGGAGAGGGAGAGGGAAAGGGAAAGGGAGAGGGAGAGAGAGAAGGAGAAGGGGGAGAGAAGAGGGGATGGAGGAGATGGAGAGAGACAGAGGGAGGGAGAGGGAAAAATAGAGAGAGGAAGAGAGAGAGGCAGAGAGAGAGGGAGAAAGAGAGGCAGAGAGAGAGGGAGAAAGAGAAAGAGAAAGAAAGGATGAGAGAGTGAACAAGCATATTATGATGATAGCATATGCCCATATTAGTGTAATTATCATAATATCTAATAATCAATACATACAATGGTTTAAGGTTCACAAAAATTATATCATCTAATGTAAACCTTACAACAAACAGGTAAGCCAGATACTTCAGGTTTTATGGTCTCCGTTTTATAGGGAAAGAGACAAAGACTCAGATTTAAGTGATTTTCCCATGGCCACACAACTAGTAAATGTCATAAGCAGGACCCAAAGACAGTTCCTCCAGACTAATGCTCCAGCAATCTATTTACAATCAATCCTCAACTTTTAAGGGGGTAACATTCCTAGAAAACAGTGCAAAAATAAAAAAAAAATGAATGTTGACACACTGAACCTATGGGTAACAGAGGGTTAGGTTCCTGTGACATTCAAAAAACGATTATCTCTTGCTAGAGATTGCCAAAAATACACTTTTCTGCATACAATTCTTCACTTTGCTTTTTAAAAAAATTTTGTTTTTGAGGGGCAATTGGGGTTAAGTGACTTGCCCAAGGTCACATGGCTAATTTTTGTATTAAGCATCTGAGTCTGGATTTGAACTCAGGTCCTTGCATACAAGTCTTTAGAGCAAAACATTAATTCTGACAATATATACTTTTCCTAACACAGTAACCACAAAATAACCTATAAAATGCAGGTGGAAGAGAGGCAACTTAGAATGGGATGGTGGAGGGTAGGGGCTACAGAAGAACCTCCAGGTAAAAAAGGGAAAAAGGCAACTTGACTTCTCTAATCTCCCTTATGGATGAACTGTTCCCAGATGAAAAGATCATGCCTTTCATGGAAAATCACATGAAAAACACATCAGGGTGAATCCCTTTCCCCCAGTCCAAGCTCAGAACCCCAGCCTGGGGTGGCTAGGCCTGACCCTGCACTACTCTCCAAGGGCTTGACAGCAGGTCAGCCAATGCTGTTCCCTGCTGTTCCACAGCACCAGAGAGAGGACATTGGAACCTCTCGTTCCCCTCCTTTAATCTCCACAGCCACAAATGTGTGTAGCTGCCAATGGGAAAGTAAAAATGAGGTTATTAATAAAATCACACCAGTGCTTGAAGTCTCCAAGGTTAAGTTTGGGAATGTAAAGAGTTGATTGTATTACCTCACAACTCTTAGGTTCCATTCCGATGTGTTCAGTGACTTGTGAGTCTAAGGTGAGGAAATGTTTGGATGCCTCCCAGGGTATCTTGACTCTGTTCAGGCTCCCAATTGTATTTTTCAGCTACTGTTGGCCAACACAAGGGAACTAAAGGCATACCTACCTGGGAGCACAGTTTAAGAATGAGAAGGCAAGTTATTCTGGAATAGACATCCATGGAGTGAGTAGGCACAGACTGAGGGAGAAAATCATATTAACCTCTGGTTGTATTGTTATTTCTTGCACATCCTATCTCATTTGCCTTCTTGTTCCTCCACTGTAATCAGGTCTTCCGTCCCAAACAATGGCTCATTACTTTGCATGCTACACACAGTGTAGTTTGATTGACACTGAAAGTTCCATCAACTAAAAATCTTCTTTCTAGTCTGACTTAGTACTGACTATTGTATTCTGAGTGTTATTCTTTTTAAGAGCTAAAGGCCATTCTGAGATAGTAACACACATTTACTAGCAGGATGATTACCAGGTAAAGAATGGAATGCAGGTTAAGGAGGTTCTTAAAGGTTAATGAGTTCAGGGACATGGAGCATTATCCAAGTCTCAAGCATGGGGGCACCGGGTAAACATTGTTTGGGGATCTCGGTAGGGTGTGTGGGAGGAGAAATAAAACAGGGGAAGAGGAACAAAAAAGGAACACTGGAGAAGCGTCAAAGACAAACCCATATGGCTAAGGCAGGCTGGCGGCCAAATTCGTGTTTCTTTATATACAAATCCCCATTTCCTTTGTACTCCCTATGATTTCTTTAATCTAGTGTTCATTGCCAGTATTATACAGAAATAACAATGAGGTTATAATGACTGAATCCAAAGCTCTCTATTGTCCTTGGTAGCATTTGATTGGTGACCACTTTGTTCTTGAAAACCTTTTTCCCTTGTGTCCTGAGACAACATCTTTTCCTGGTGTTCTTGCTTTCTTTCCATTGTTTCTTCACCCTCTTTCTCCTCCTACTGACCTAACTTACCCAGTAATTCGCAGGAGGATTTTACTAGGCAGAAGACTGAGAATGGTGCTCATGTGTTCAGATGTCTAGATACCAATGCAGAGTGATGCTATTCCTTTCTTTCTGTAACCCCCTCTCTGACTCCAGTTATTTTCTTTTTGCTGTTCAAAATTCTATAAGAAAAACTTCAGACTCCCCGGCCTATCATCCATAAGTTCCCAAAATCTGATCTCAATCTTAAGACATAGAATTATAGGTCATTCAGTCCAACCCTTTCCTTCTGCAGATGAGGAAAACGAGACCCAAACTAAAGCTACTTGTCCAAGGTTAAATAAGAAATAAGCGATGGAAGTCGGCATTTGAACTCGGATCCTTAGACACCAAATCCACATTGCATCTGCTTTGACCAGATTGGTCCGCTCTGTCTAACTTCATTCTTTCAGAACAGCTCAGATCTCACCTCCTCCATTCCTTTCAATTCAACTCAATAAACCTTTATTTCCTCCATAAAACCTTCCCTGACTTCTCTGACCCCTCCACCGAGTGTTTTCTTTTCCGCAATCCTGGAACACTTATTGTCTGTCCTACTCACTTTAGCCCTGGATTACATATTGTCTTGCAGTGTTACTTACCAGCTTCATTTATATATGTCTTGTCTCCACAATAAGACTGTGAAACAGTGGGACACAGACAGAGACCACAAGAACATGCCCTGCCCTCCTTCTGCCTCTCACAAGATGCTTCTCCCAGGGCTAAGTCACAGCAGTGTCTCAGCAGCATTTATTCAGCTGGACTGAAATTTGTAAAGACCAGAATAAAGTAGCTGAAACCATACTACACTCTTTAGGTCTGTGTACTCTGGCAAGAATTAAGGAAATTCTGAAAGTCATTCCTTCTCCAATGGGATGTTCCTTTTCTCTTATTTGGGCATTTTCTGCATTTTTCCTACATACAACTTCTAAGCACAATCTGATCATAAAGCCAAGGCAATGACTGTTATTTATTTTGTGGTCTGATCAGGTAACGTGCAAAAGGATTTTTTTTTTTAAAGAAGTATGATATCAGTAAAATGGCTTTCCCCTAGAAATGATTCAGACTTTGCTAGGGAAACTCATGGTTTACAATGAAGTTTGAAAACTTAACATCTTGTTATTTCATTAAAAACCAGTCTCTTCTCTTTCCAAAGGACTGGCCCCATCCACATACCATATTCACACACTCCTCTTAACACAGTCCCCAGCCCACAGTGCTATCTATATAAAGTCAAATATATACTTGTTTTTTTTTTCTTTTTGGAATGCAATTGGGGTTAAGTCACTTGCCCAAGGTCACACGGCTAGTTTTTATGTTAAGTGTCTGAGCCCAGATTTGAACTCAGATACTCCTGACTCCAGGGCTGGTGCTCTATTCACTGTGCCACCTAGCCACCCCAAATATATACTTTTATATTATCAAAATTGTCTCTATCTTCTATGACCACCTCTATCTCCTGTTTAGTAAGGAATTCCCCTTCCCCACAATATGTTTATGCCCCACCATTAAGATTAAATCCCTTTATGGGGCAGCTAGGTGGTGCAGTGAGCACTGGCCCTGGAGCCAGGAGGACCTGAGTTGGGATCTGGCCTCAGACACTACACACACACACACACTAGCCGCGTGACCTTGGGCAAGTTACTTAACCCCAATTGCCCTCCAAAAAGCAAAAAAAAAAAAAAAATAATTAAATCCTTTCTTCCATATCTTAAACTTTTTCTTCATCTATCTTCTCACGTTCCTCTTCACTTTCAAGGGATGCAGTGGCCACTATTTCCAAAGTCAATTCCTGTGATCCCATAACACCATGTACCCCCCAGAATTTCCCTACAGTAAATACTCCCATTGTCATCTCTCCCTCCACCCCCACCTTTTATATTCAGTCTCTGTTATTCTATCCCCTGATTCCTTCTCTTTGTCTCTCAGTAGACTTAGGTCCTCCTAAAACCTAAAAAAATTTCCCTCAATTCTCCTGTCCCCTAGAACTAAGATATAGAGCATGCTATAGTGGAAAAAACACTAAATTTGGAGTCACAAGTTTTGTGTTCAAAACTTAACTTACAGCTATGTGACCTTGGGAAAGTCACTTAACTCCTTACCTCCAGTTTCCCCATTTAGATACTTAGATTTTTTTTCCCATTTCTAATTCTTTCCCTAGCACTCTTTAAATTATACCAGAACCACTTTCAAAGGAAAAAAAAAGACATGATAGAACTTCATATATCTGGAAGAGGACAATTTTTTTTTAAAAAAGCATTTTTCCCTTGTTTCCCTTTTGTTAATTTGTTTGGTTTTGTTTTCTTGAATTCTAGACATTTATATAAAATTTTATCCATTAATTTGTATATTTATTTGATTTTTGTTCTTGGTAGTCTTTAAATAAGTTTTTTAATGAGCTTTTCTCTGCCCTTTCATTGCCACATTTCTAGATAGAATATTTTTTCTGCTTTTGCTTGTATCAACCACTCACTCCTCAACCCCTTACAATTTAACTTCTCTTCCCATTAGTTTCCTGAAAAAAGCTCTCTCAAAATGGCCTCCCTAACCGACAAATCCAGGGACCTTTTTTCTATCTTCATCTTTGAACTTTCTTCAGCAAATGGCACCATTAAGGAATGCCCTAATCCTCTTGCTTTCTTTTGGTTTCCATGACACTGAACTCTAGCTTTTCTCTTGACTTCTGCTCCTTCATTTCCTCCTAACTATAGGCATTGCAGAGTACTTATCCCCATTTCTCTCCCCTTTTCACTCTCTCCCTTGGCAATCTCCTGCACTCATACAATTTCAACGATCACCTCTATGAGGCTGACCCCCACATCTTTACCACCAGGCCTAACCCTTAACCAATAGATTTTTGAGCAGATAATTGAACATAACTTTAGCATAGCTGAACCCTAGGAGGTTTGACGGCTACACACTGCAGATAAACCTACAATCCCTTCAATGAAGTTTTACTAACTAAAGGCTGTGGAGTCACAAGCCAGGACAAAAGAAAGAAAGGCACAAATTGTCAGAACCAGCAGAATTTTCTGAATGTTTGCTGGTTATCAGCATTATCTTTTTCCCCCAGAGAATCATATATTTAGCAACAGAAGAGATACTAGAAGCCAAGTCCAAGTCTTTTTTTCACTTTTTATTTTGTAGATGAGGAATTTAAGGCAGAGAGAGATTAAGTGATTTGTTTAGGGTCATACAGTTTAAGATAAGAGGCCTATCTACCTATCTGGCAAGCTCCAAGTACCCTTGGTGGGTAGATGGATATTTTAAGGCTAATACTAGGGTATTAGCAGTTTAGTAACTGTTGTATAACTTGTATACAGCAAGCACTAAATAGATGTCAAATAAATGGTTTTGGTTAGGGGTAACACAGGGCTTGTGAAATGCTCAATTGTGTTCTACTGTTCATATAGTCAAACATGTCAAATTTTCAGTCAAACATATTACTTTTCTTTTTTGTACATATTTTTAATTTTTAACCTTACTTCAGTTTCTATTGCTATTCTATGTACTCTACTCCTTGAAAAATATAGGAAAAATATTTGCCAAGCATGAAAACAACTGTTAGCATAGAGTATGGCACACTGTAGGTATTTAATAAATGCTCACTGACTGACTGACTAAAACATACATATTTATTTTAGATCTCTCCCTAAGCTGTTTTGAGTAATTCTTTAAAGAATCAATAGGAAAACATTCCCTATAGGAGTATAAAACATCAAATATCTATATTTATTGCATAATAATGTCCCCAATTTGTCTACTCCAGGGAAACTGATGCCTCCTAGGACAAGACTGTTTTTGGAAACAGGGTTATAATGAAAGAAAAAATTTTCCTCCTTTTCTTTGTTCAGACTTAAATCACATTATGATTTTGAAAAAAAATTACTTTTTTTGTTTGCAGTTACTGATGATTTTGAAAATTCCCTTCACCTGGAGACATATTGGTTTTCTAGACAGTCACAGCAGCAGGTTAAGTTAAAAGGAATTTTGGAAGCTTGAGAATCTGTCAAATCACTAAAGTTTTCCTAACTTCTATTTTTGTTGTTTGCTTTTAGTTGGTTAAGGGAAAGGATTGATTTTGAAAAAATAAAGCACAGCCTTTTCTTTCTTTCCTTTTTTCCCCATAGGTATATTTCTTCTGAAGGAGACCGGCAGGATACTCTAATATATAATCATTTTAAAGCATGTGTGGCTTACTCACAATTGCTATCAATCAGGCCAGTTGAAGACATGCAGTCTTGTAATTCCAAGTTCTAACATAGAGTTCAGACCAAATATTGAACTCTTATTTTTCTGCAAATCCTTCATTTTAAACAAAGGTGCATTTTCCTGTGAATTGGAACCAGTCACCAACAACACATCTCAAACTCATCAACAATTGTTTCACCGAGAAGATGGTCTTGGAAATTGACGTTCTGGAACGATTTCCTGTGAACTGATTAATGCTGCCAAAGTATAATCTAAAATGGATATGCTAGGCTGCAGGTTATGAATAGATAAGATGCCTTATCATCAGCAGTCTCTCTTTCACTGTTCATACTTCAGAGGGATTTGGAACTGGCATTATCTTTCCAGTAAAACCTTGTTCTTTGAAAATTTGGAAAGGTGTTGGAGACGAATGCTTCACTGGAGAGAAAGGAATGTAACCAAAAGAAGTGAAGATTTAAACGAGAATTCTAATAGCTGTTCCCCCCCGCCCAATAAGAATTAAAAAGTCTATGAAAATAATGGAAGGAGGAGATAGGGTTTCCATGGGATTCAAGGGAGAAATGGAGGAAAGACACAAGGATGAGTTCTAGAGTGAGGGCACAGTGTTAAAGAGAAGAGTGGGGAATTCAGAAAGGAACAGATCCTAGAACCTTGGGAAGTAGGTTGAGTAGGCCCAATGTGTAGCACAGTGCCTGGCACATAAGTAGGTGCTTAATAAATATTAATTTATATTTATACTCAATAGTATGTTCAACACTCAATAGAAAATTCATTAAAGTGGGCCTCAGACGATAAGAAAAACTGTGTTAAGTAATTTGTGTTGGTCAGATAACCATTGACAATCCTGAGTATCACCTCCATACTGCACCTCAAAGATCATATGATCACAGATATAGGATTAGAAGGGTCCCCTGGCTCAACCCTTTCATATTGCAGGAAAAGAAAACTGAGGTTAAATGACTTGTCTAAGGTCACACAAGCTTTATTTGAATGCAAATTCTCTGCATCCAAATCCTGCACACTTTCTACTACCTCACATTGTCTCAATGGAGATCTTTTAGGAGCCCTGACAATCAATCTTCCTTTTCCTTTAGGAATTCTATGATAATTTTGTCAAGAGACAGTCAAGCTATGTTCATCCTTCACCTTAATATAAGGAGAGTTCCATGGCTCATTTACTTTTCTCTAGTCAGGTGTCTATAAGGGGGTACTACTACCATGGCTCATTTATTCGCCTATAGACAAGTGTCCATACGAGGATACTGCCATGGCTCATTAACTTATCTCCAGTCAAGTGTCAGAGGGGGAATTTGAATGCACATCTCTCCTCATTCCAAATACAATACTCTTTCCTCTAACCTAAACACTTGGGATGAGTTCCCATGATCCTCTAAGGTAGTAGGGATCAAACAGAATAAGTTACATAGAAAAGTTGGAACTTAACTGGCTGTACAATCTTTCATTTGGTTAACCAAGGGCTGGTCACAAACTATCTGACTTCTAAAAGAACAATCATAGACTTAGACCTAAGAGGGAAGTTGAGGCCATTTAGTCCAATCCCTTTATTTTAAAAGGGAGATGCTTAAGGGAGATGCAACGACTTTCTTCAAGGTCACACAAGTAGCATCAGAGGCAGGATTTGAATCTAGGTCTTCCTGACTCCAAGTCTGGCACTCTATTATACTACCCAATTCATTTAAGTGGTACTTCCAACCTTCTGGGTGTCTTAGCTCATAACACAGATTGTAAATCCTTTAACATGGTATTGGTATTGCTTATCCTATGGGGATACAGAGTAGTAACCAGTAGAGTAGATCAGTGCTGCTAAATTTTAACCAAGTTCAAATTGTAAATGGTAAAATTAAAGAGAATTGGAATGAAAGAAGAAAAATTAAATCTTGCTATGCAGTCTCAGGAAGGAAAGTTCATTTCTCTCTGTCTTCCTCCTCGCCTCACCTCTCCTGCCTCATTTCTATTTCCTTATAGACTATTAAGATACTAATGTAATATGCTGTTTTCCTAAATCAGAAATCCTCTCTGATCAACTCGAGTCTGAAATATTAAAGAGGTTACTAAAGTGGTTTACAATTCAAAGCATTATTTGAATAAATGGTATAGCAGAAAGAACTCTGTCTCCAGAATCAGAGGACTTGGTTTCACATCTCACCTCTAATGTTTATTATCTGTATGACTTTTGGCAACTCATTTAATTACTCCGACCCTTGCTTTCTTCATAGTTACTTGGCAGAATTTTAGTCTTATATTTGGAATCTACTGCAAGATTACTTTAAATCTTACTCTGTTCCTATCAGATATATTTCTTTCAAGAGGAAGAAAAGAGATCAATAAAAACATTGTATATATTGGCAAACTCCTGATGGTGTTGTAATTTCACAACCCCAGAGTTGGGTTGACCAGCATCAGAAAGGTGGGTAAAGTATGGGAGTCAGAGTATGGCAGAGCTAGATTCACATATACCCCTAGCCCTCAGATGAAGAAAAAGTTTAAGATGTGGAAGAAGGGATTTAATCTTAATGGTGGGGCACAGGAATATTGTGGGGAAGGGGAATTCCTTATTAAAAAGGAGACTGAGGTGATCATAGACAATTGAGACAATTTTAATAATAGAAAAGCATAGATTTATATATACACACATATATACATACATATATATGTGTGTATATATATGTATATATATCTATATATATCTCACAGTTACTATGGATAACTTGAATTACTTCTTCACTCCCATTTCTAGGCTGCTGAGATTTGCCAGAGAAAGCCACAAAACTATAGTGCTTGGGTCCACTCTGCATTCATGCTATTTAACCTCAATGCTACCCACCCACTCCTTTTCCCCTTTTCTTCCTGATTCTTTATTGTACTCCTATGATGAACCATTCCCAACCTTTTCTCACTCTTCCTAAGCCCCCAACCTCACCTTGTTCCCTTTACTCTCAGAAGATATCTTGATCCATTAATTAATTTGTTGAGAGAGAGAATGAAATGTGAGTGTCTTTTGCTTAAATGTGCTTCTCTGTTATGGTTCTAAAGTAGTGTGGAGATTGGTGAGGAAGGTGGTAAATGGCTGCCGTCAAGAAGTGACAGAAATTTTTAAGAAAACATCAATAAATCATTTAATTTTTATTAATAATAAATGTATATTATTAATAATAAAGATTGAGGCATGCAGTAGTTCTGGTCCAAATTCTTTCCACATTTCTGTCTTTCCTCTGAACATTTTTCTCTGAGTTTTTCTTCCTTTAGTTTCCCACAGAGAGGCAGCATGGAATGGCAGCATGGTAGAGATATTTGGCCTTAAAGCTTTGCCTCTGATATTTCCTGGCTATATGACCCTGAGAAAATCAGTTTTTTAGTCTTCTAAAATTTTTTTCAAGACTAAACACTGTAGAAAAGGGGACAATCTACACTGGAAGGAGAGAGCTTCCTTTATGATAGGTCCAGTCGCTATCCCCCATCCTTGTCCTAATACACCAGATTTCTTTTTACACTTCTTTTATGAAACGTGTCATGTACTGCTGCATGTTTCTGTTATTTATATACAAGCCTCATCACCCCTGCTTTTAGAAGAGGGATCATGGCTTAACCTTCTTGGTGGTGACAGAACATTACAACTACAAGAGTCCTCAGGGATGATTTGTTCTAATCCCATTAAATTTTACAGATAAGAAAAATGAAGCAGCTACATAGAGTATAAATGATCTGCCCAAGGTCACACAGCTGGTCAGTGACAAGACTAGGAATAGAACCTGGGTCTCATGTCTTCTATTTCAAAGTTCTTCCAATCATTCCAATCTGATCTCTAGAAGGAATGACTCATTTTTCAAACACATGAAAAGTGATCAAATTAAGGAAACCACCATTGGAAGTTAGTCAACAGAGGCAGTGAAGCATTGTTATAGTTTATAGTAACTGCTTTTGACCGGGAGGACTCAAAGGCACCCACAGAAGAGAAGACAAGCCAATAAATGCAATAAGCATTCATTCAGCAAGTTTCAATGAATGGTTTCTTAGCGACACGAAATGTATATTTGTGGGGTAGCAAGGATACTTCTAGATCATACATAGTCCTCGAAGACAGGACAGGAATAAGTAATGAATCTGTGACTGCAATGATATGGGGAACTTCCAGGTGAGGAAACTCCCTCTACCTAAGGGGTAGACATATTCTCTGCAACTCATGGTCTTGTTGCTTTCAGTACTGGGAGATTAAATTACTTGCCTAAAGTCATAAAGTCAGTAAGTTAGAGGTGGTAAAATCCCAGGGCTTTTTGGCTTTACTTCTAGTTTTCTAGGCACTATGACAAGCTGTGGACATTAAAGAATGCCTTGAGGTGCGGGCTATATTCACCTTTGGGCTATGGGTGCTAGAAGCTCCAGCCCATGGTAGAAGGAGGAAGAGAATCAAGTATGCCCCAATCTGGTTTCTAGGTTACACCATTCTCCTATCACGTTTCCTAGTTGGATGCAGTAAAACCTGGGTTCTATTTCATGTTATAGGGCTTTGTGGAAATGAAAAAGAGGCTCAGGAACTTTATATGGTGAGAAGAGTCTTATTGATGTCCTACTTCTGGTGTCACAGGCACAAGGGCACCGATTGACAAGGAAGCTGGAAGAGCTCAAATGTGAGGGTGTTCCAGAAAAGGAAAAAGAATGGAGAAGAAACGGCTACAAATGGCTAGAGGTGAGAAAGTCTGTTACAAGAAAAGCTAGACCCCCAAATCCAGCATCTTCAAGCCAAAATAGAGGCTCATAGAAATGGTCTATTGGAAAGGAAGTTTTAATTTATCCTGATTCCAATGTATTTTTATGCATTGTCTCCAAAATTTATGAAACTGTCTTAAAACTGCTTGTCTTCCTGGAAAGTATTCTCAGTATCCTCCTCTTTTTCACTCCTACAGCCACAATCTTAGTTGAGCCTCTCATCACTTCTTGCTTCTATTATGATGACCTTCAGGTTGATTTCCCTTCCTCAAGTCTCTTCCCACTCCATCCTGTCCTCCACCAAATTGCCAGTGATTTAAAAAAAAAAAATATGTCTGACGATGTCATCCTCCCACTCAATGAACTCCAGCTGTTCCCAAGTACCTCTGAGTATTACCCAAGGTCACAGAGCTAGTCAATGGCAAGACTAGGAATAGATTTTTTGCCATTTAAGTATCTCTATATTTTGATCCTTGTCTATTTTTCCAGGCTTCTAACACCTTACTTTCCTCTATATACTCTATGATCAATCGGGCAATGCTGTTGTTTGCATATGATGCTTTATTTCCTATCTTCCTTTGCATCAACTTTCCTCTGTGCCTGGAATAACCTTATTCTCTCACCCACACATCTTTGTGTCCTTCAAGATTCAGCATAAAGGCAGCCTCTTAAGGAGGACTTTGTTGGTCCCTCCAGCTAATCATGCCTTCCTCTTTTGGTTTACTTTCTACTTATTTACCTATTGTCTCTTCCATATGGAACTTCCTTAAGGGCAGGTCCTGTTTTTGTCTCTCTCTGTATCTTTGGTACTTAGCATAATGCCTGGCATTAAAGGTACATCCACACAAAAAGTCTATTTAACATAAATAACCCTATAAGCTTATTAGTAATGGATTTCTGGAAGGCAGCATGAAAACTCTAAGGATGGTACTAGAAAGGAAAGGGAGCAGCATCAGCTGATACAAAATAAAGTGATGTAGAAAAAGCCCAAGCTGACTGAGCCCTCTCTGGCACACCACTTTAAGCAATGCTGGAGAGATATAGCTTCACAGATACAGGAGTGGAGTGGCTAGCCCTGGGTGAAATGAGAGACGCTCTCTTGAAGTGAAAGCAGGAAGATTCTCAGGGTGTTCATAGGGCAACAGAGGTGAAAACTAACAGAAAGGAAGTCCAAGTCCTTAAATAGACAACTACTTCCCCTACAAATCAACAAAAAATACACACAGATACTTGCCAGTGTCACATGTGGGTAGAAGAACCAACTGAAGTCATCACTGAAAGTAAAAAAACAACAACAATACTATATGGCTACACTAAATGAAATTATGTTGTTCAAGACTAATTCCTCCATGAAAACAAAATATCAAGACAGGCAAATGGAGCTGTTGCAACAGTAACCTGGTCATAAAAATCATGTGAAAATCGGATAATTAAATTCTGTACATATACATTTACATATATGCACACATTACAATTCATATCATAGGGATATATGCATATGTATTTATGTATATACATATTCATACACATATACAAAAATATGCACACATATGTGTGTGTATAACTAACATTACTTGGTAGCATCTAGGTGATGCAGTATATAGAGTGTAGGGCCTAGAGTCAGGAAGACTCTCAAGTTCAAATCTGACTACAGACACTAGCTGTGTGATCCTGGGCAAGTCACTTACGTCTTTTTGCCTCAGTTTCCTCATCTTTAAAATGAGCCAGAGAAGGAAATGGTAAACCACTCTGGTATCTTTGCCAAGAAAACCTCATATTAAGTCATGAAGAGTAGTAAGATGTGACTGAAATGACTGAACAACACATATCACAACTTTATATTTCATCTGTGGAATTAAGACACATCTCTTGGCATGGAAACAGTGCCATGTAACTCCCTGAAACATTGTCAAGAGAAACATCAGAGTACATTGGGCAAAAAAGCTAGGTTTGGAGTCAAGAAGATTACAATTCAAGACTCGCTTCTGATATATACTAGCAACATGACCATGGCTGAGTCATTTAACCTCTAAGTGACTCAACACAGCTTCCTAAAACTAAAATGACACCTGACTCATTTATCTATATTGTACAAGAGGATAATAATTTGAAGCTGGAGATAACTTATGGCTCATTTAATCTAAGATTTTGGTTTACAGATGAGTAACTGAGGGAGATTAAATGACTTGCAAACTCACACATAAGGTAACAATGGAGTTGTTCCAGCCATAATCTGGACATAACAATCATGAGAAATCCTGGTAATCTTGGCAGGGCTAGAATTTGAATTCAGGTCCTCTAATTCCATTCTTTTCACTGTAGCAATAAACCTCTCAATGTAGGGGGAATTTCTACAGAAGTTCCCTACTACATTGATGAAGCCTCAAGTCTGGACCAAATTACACACATCCACAAATACATGTATACACATTACATGTATTTCTATTTATTGTATATGTGTATATGTCTGTATTTGTATGTACATTTGCATGCATATACACAATATATATGCATGTGTGTATATATGTATGCACTTACACATGTACATAGGCAGCAATCTATCCACATGCATGTATATATACATATAGGTGTTATGCACACGTATGCACATGCATGTGTTTATATACACATATACAACCATGCATGTGTATAATACTTATATACACATAAGTATATAGGCTTATATACTTATATAATATACACATACATAAGAATTTATGCTTATATACTGATATACATATATACATACATTCATACACAATCAATAGAAAAGTGTGAAGTATAGTATGAAGAAAGTGCTTTCCAGACAGAATGATCCTAAATCTGTCTGGGAGGGTAGAGTTTTCTTATCAAAGAATAAATCACAGCAAGCACAAATGAGCTCCCAAATTAGGTACTATTTAATTTTGGTAAGGATACCTGCTAGGATATTCAAATGAATGTGATCCCAGATGAGAAGCAGGATACAAAGAATTAGGAAAGTCTTGCTGGAGTTGTTAATGAAGCTGAGATTTAGCTTTGGGGACACGGAGGGGAATTGGCAGGTGTGTGTCTTGATGTGCTGGCAGGAAAAGATCCTTCAAGAAAACCCAATTATTTACTTAGAATAATGTTATGATGCGTAGCAAAAGAACTCTAATCCTGAGTTTTCATGAAGACCTGCTGCTAGAAATCTAAAGTGGGAAGCAAAGCTCTGAAGGGACGCTCCTCTCTACCAATGTGCAGAATTACTGCAAGTAGGTAATAAGACGGTGGGATGATGGATATGTTTGGACATGACCTTGGAGGACGACTGGCATAGAAGCTTTCTGCACACAACAAATGGAACATGTATGGGCACTACTTTTTTCCCTCTGATTAGACAGCTTGCTATTTCACTTAGATTCCCAGGAAAGAAGGAAGCACGAACAGGAGAAGTGTGACTGCCACCTTTTGGGGGTGATAATTATTCCTTTGCTGACCAGTTGTGGTACTAGTAATCACTGGGACAGCTCTTGTAGTTTTTGCTTTTGGAATCCTTCAGTTTACAAATCTCATGTGTCTCAGCATGATGGTTAGTGGTGTGGATCTTTGTATGTTGAATTCCAATTTCCTCATGATTTCCATCATAAAATGGAATATATACTGCCACCACAAGGATATAATAATTACATAATACAGAGACTATAATATACACATATAGCATGTATATATTACACACATAATATAATACACACATGTACCACGTATATATTATATGTACATATAATACACACTCACAATAATACATATAATACTATATATGTAATAATATAGACGTACAATATAACAGATACACACGTGTAGTATGTATCTATTATATGTATATATTTATAATATGATAAATACGTACATATAATAAGTACATTACTGGAATGTAACAATCAAACTTCAGATTTAAATAAAAGTTGTTTTCAGACAAAATAGTAAGAACAGATAACTATATTAATGTAATATATTAAAATAAGTCGCAGAACAAACATAAGAACCAAAAATACTAGGTGAGGTTGAGGTGGAATTTAAAACTTTTTACAATATCCCTACATCTATTTTTCTAAAGGTAGGCGTTCTTAAGCTGGGGTCAACGGTCCCCTAAATGCTATGGATATATTTGGGGGGGTAAGTGAATTGTATGTTTTAATATTTTGATAACTATATTTCAACATAATTGATTTTGTTTGTAATCCAATGCTTTGCATTTTGTCTTATGAATTTAAAAATATTTTAAGAAGGGGCATGTAGATTATATTCTACTGTCAAAGGGGGCCATTACACAAAAAAGGCTAGGAAATCCAGCTCTAGATTGGCTTCATGGTATTTCATCCTCACACCCTCTACAGTTTGGCCAAAGTGGCCTATATAATGTTCCTGAGTCTTCTACCCCAGGCACTGGCTATCCTTAGGTCTGGAATGTTCTTTTTCACCTCCATCTCTTAGAAATCTTGAAGTAAGCTTCAAGACTCAGCTCAAGTATTTCTCTTCCTTTTTTTACTTCCAAGGTTGCCTCTGAACACATTCAGTCCTTCTCAGCCTGGTAAATATTGTTTAGACTATGTTATAGTATTTAGGAATAGGAAGTGAAGAAGGCTGCTAAAATTGCTGATCTGTTTCCCCCTATAGCATTGGTTGCATGGTTTGTCCTTTGTTCTCCAAGAGAACCATGCCATCAGAAAGATGATGACATGACTTGCAATTGAATTTGATTTGAATGAGGGAGGGCTGTGCAAAGTCACCAGCCTCACTTTCTCCCAGAGTCATCTGGGTTCAGTGGCCAGATATTTATCAGTATGACTGGAGATGCCCCAGGATGCAGTGGGAGACCTTGGCTTTTTTAAGCTAAAGTCTTTTCAAGTTTTTACTTAGAGTGAAGCAATGTCCATTCAATGAACAGGCCTCTTGAAGAAGTGAGTCAAGGGATGACCCCTTGAATGAAAAAAAATCAAACTGGGAGGAAAGACCCTCAGGGTTGCTGGTCAAAAGAGAAATAGTTACTATTCACATTCACTCTGAGACAGGAGGTCCCCCAAAATAACCATCAAGTGGTACTTGGGCCAGGCAGGGACCTATTGTTGTCCAATCAATGAAAGCCTGAATGAACTGAGTTCAAGGTTTGGTCTTTGAGAAAGCAATCTAGCCAATAAACCCCAAGTTAACTAGATAGGTTTCAGCCATCAAAATTTGCCTTCCTTTGGGCAGAACACCATCATCTTCATCACCTATAGCACTGGAATCTGGCTACTCACCCCCTTACTCCTCACAAGTATGTGTGTGTGTATACATATATACATGCACATATATGCACATACATATAGTAGCACACATATAAATATATGCATACAAATATAGATATAAATACATGCGTGTATATGTGTATATATCTATATCTCTCTATATATGTAAACACACAAATATCTATATATCAGTCCATAGGCTGATGGTTGTAGAGAAGGCCAGTCTACCAACTGTGTTCTGAACCTGTCAATAACAGTTAAAAAAATAGTACCTTTAGTTTGATAGGGAGTACTGATCCTATATCATTCTTTCCTATCTTGGTGATGGCTCCATCACACAATGAGAATTGTGTATTCCTGCCATGAATCAAGTGACTGGCCTTTTAGCTTTGTCCTGTACCCCATGGCTAATCAAATCTGGTCTCAGATACTTGCTAGCTGTGTAACCCTAGGAAAGCCACTTAGCCCTGTTTGCCTCAGTTTTCTCATCTTTAAAATGAGCTGGAGAAGGAAATGGCAAACCACTCTGGTATCTCTGCCAAGAAAACCCCAAATGGGGTCATGAAGAGTTGGACACAACTGAAAACTGAGTGAATCAGAAGAAGTAGCCCATGGAGCTGGCAGTAAATGGGCCAAACGGTCAATCAAAAAATATTTATCGGGGCAGCTAGGTGGCGCAGTGAGTAGAGCACTGGCCCTGGAGTCAGAAGGACCTGAGTTCGGATCCGGCCTCAGACACTTAACACACACAAACAAAAACCTAGCCGTGTGACCTTGGGCAAGTTACTTAACCCCAACTGCCCTCCAAAAAGCAAAAAAAAAAATTTATCATGGGGTGGCTAGGTTGGCGTAGTATATGGAACACGGACCCTGGAGTCAGGAGGACCTGAGTTCAAATACTGCCTCAGACACTTAACAAGTGTTAAGTGTCTAGTCATTAGTCACTAGTCATGTGACTTTGGGCATGTCCCAACCCCAATTGCCCTACCTTCCCCTCTCCAAAACAAACAAATAAATAAATATTGTGTCCAGAAGAAAAAAGAGGCAAAGAAATGAAGATTAAAAATCAAAACAGAACAAGAAAAGAGGAGGAAGGAAGGAGGAACCATAAAAAGAAAAAGATTGGGATGCAGGTTCATCAAAAGTAGCTGCTCCATGGTGTTATATCTACCAGTATTTTAAAGTTGGTTTAGATTATTATGAGAAATATAAATTTGTTGTTGGGCAGAGACCCTCTGAGAGACTCATTTATTTTCTTCCTAGTGATTCATACTAATTTTTATTTAGGCTTCTTCACAGAGTAAATTGGTGTAAAGAGACCCTTGTTTGTTTATTTTAAACAAATTTCCATTGTGTTTCTTAAGGCAACTGACATCCTTTGCCTGAAGTAACAAACTATTAGGTAGCTAGGTGGTACAGTCGGTAGAGTGCCTCTCCTGGAGCTAAGAAGATTCCCCTTCCTGAATACAAATCAGGCCTCTGACACTTCCTGCTGTGTGGCCCTGGGCAAGTCACTTAACCTTCTTTGTCTCAATTTCCACATTGATCAAGCTGGAGAAGGAACTGGAAAACTACTCTAGTATCTTTGCCAAGAAAACCCCAAGTGGGGTCATGAAGAGTTGGTATGACTGAAATGACTGAACACCAAAAACAAAATATTAATAGTCTGGGTCCCATCAAATAGGAGGCACTATTGGGAGATGGGTTAATTCTGTCATATAACAAGTGTTTTAATTTGTTGAAGACTTGATGAAATTGTGTCTATGAGACCCCAAAGAATTAAGGTACCTATGGTTTATTTTGAAACTCAGTATTAGTTGACTCAGGTCAAAGGATCTGGCCTAAGGTATTATAGAAAGAAAAATCTGACATTTGTCTTCCACTTTCAAGGCAAAGAGCAATAGGCTTTGTTGAATTATTTATTTGTTTCACTGAGACCCTAGATCCATGCTATTATAAATGTTTGGGTTCCGACATCCATTGTTCTCAACAAATAACAAATTGTTCAAATATTTCCTTTTTACTGGATTGTCTCTCCTTCCAGAACATTTTTTCCTCACTTTTGTATGTGAAAACATCTTAAAGATGAAAAATTAAGATAGAGCGTTTATTAGAGTTTTAAAATCACTTCAGAGTAGCAGTTTCAGGGAAAGGTGTTGGTTTGTGGGGGAAATTTTGAATGCCCTATGTATGAGCAAATATGTTTTTTTAAAATTTCAATAAAAAAAAGAGATGTACTCTCAAGATGAACTGGAGAGGCCTATCAAGTTTAAACTCTTTTATAGCCTCAACTTCTTTTATCGTGCAAATAATTAAAATAAGGAAACAATCTTTAAGCACTAGAAATATGATGGTAATGCCAATTTCCATTTATGTTCTTGGTTCAATTTAATATAAGCTGACATGACTTAATTTTTTTTCTTTCTTTCTTTTTTTTTTTGGAGGGCAATTGGGGTTAAGCAACTTGCCCAAGGTCACACAGCTAGGTTTTTTTGTTTGTGTGTGCATTAAGTGTCTGAGGTCGGATCCGAATTCAGGTCCTTCTGACTCCAGGGCCGACCCTCTACTCACTGCGCCACCTAGCCGCCCCATGACTTAATTTTTAAAAAGTCAGAATGAATGGAAAACAATATCCATACTGCTTTTCACATTAAAGCTTTCTTTATATATTTGCCTTTGTAGACATGCTTAATTTAATGAGAATTTAATTTTAACAATCAATCTAAGTTACAACATGGTGAATAATGGATTTTTCAGACTATATTTTTTAGAAAAATGTATATTGGTATGGGTGTGTATTTGTGTAGTACATCAGCACTGAGTAGTCTCTGAAATATGCGAAAAGAATGCTGTATTTGGAGTCAGAAGATAGGGCTTTAAATCTGGGTTCTTCCACTTGCCAAGTGTGTAATGTTGGGACTCAGTTTCCTCATATGTAATATGAGGGGGGTTAGACTCAATAACCTTTAATGTCTCTTCAAACTTAACACCTATGATCTTATGACCTTTTTATTGCCTCAGTATCTAAACAGATTTATGATTTCATCTATGTAGACAATGTCTCCATTTCAGGGAGTTATATCATTATATACCTCCGAATTCTGTGTGACTCTTGGCCATGTCCTCTTGTAAACCCTCCCAAAGTGTGTCCATCTAACATTCTGGAAGTCTTCCTTTAGCTTTTTTGTGTGTGCTAATACACCACGTGTGAATTGTCCATTGGTTTTCCCTTATTTTTACTAAATAACTGGCTTATTTTTTCCTGTTTCTATAACTCTCTGTTTACATTTTTTATGTTACCTCATCTATGTAAGTCTGAGGGATAATCATTATAGCATAGTCATTACAGCTTCTCCACTGCCCTTTGGGTGACTTGTGATTTTAATTCTTCAGAGACAGAGGTATTCAATTAATTTATTATATTAATAATTTATCTTAATTTATTAATTATATCCAGATATTATTTTTAATTCCAAACATCACTATTCCAAATAATATTTCAATAATCCCCAAACTTCGCAGCATTAACAATAAAAGTATTATTATTAATGTAGTTATGCTTTGTTCTTTTGTTTCAGTAGCATCTGACTCTTCATGACCTCATTTGAGGTTTTCTGGGCAGAGATTTTGCCATTTCCTTCTCTAGCTCATTTTTACAAGGTGAGGAAACTGAGGCAATCAGGGTTAATTAATACCCAGTGTCATACAGTTAGCTAGTGAACTTATATCTTCCTGACTCCTAGCTCTATCCACAACATTATCTAGCTGCCCTATAACTAGCAGAATGTACATAGTAGGTTCTTAATACATGTTTATTGATTAACTGAAAATCATTTGTGGAAGTCTTCCTATCCTTCCCATACATTCTCAATAAGGATGATCTCTGTATGTGTGAAGATGATTCTAATATGACTTTCTAGAGATTGACATAAGACTTTCTTCCTAGTTATCTGTAGCTATCCAGTGGGATGCTGAAAATGTTTGTGTAATACTAATGTAAATGGGTAAGAACAAAACAAAAAGTGGGGGTGCTCTAGAAATTCAGCTGTGGTGCTAACCCATTGCCTTTTCCTCTCTCCCATATTAGCTTACTTTTTATTTTCTTGGTATTTATATTGTATTTATTTCTCTGTGTATACATGTTGTTTCTCCAGATAGAACATAAGCTCCTTGATGGCAGGAACTGCTTTGTATTTGCCTTTGAATCCCTAGCACCTAGCGCAATATCTGACAACGGACAAATGTTTAATAAATGTTTGTTGACTGATTGATTGTTGTTAGGAAAACTGTATTTCTTGTCCCTCAGTACAAGTTCAATATTCTGTAAATTCATAACTACCCCACAGCTCCAGTTCATCTTAATAGCGTGATCTTCTGGGGGAGCTTCACTGAACAACAGGCTTCTAAAAGGAAAATAAAACCCAGTAGCATATAAATAACATCTTTTATGCAATCCCCACTGAACTCTTTGAGGGCAGGCTTCCACACAATTTGTATCACATTTCCTACTGTCAGATTCCACACTGATAGGGCAAAAGCCCTTTCTATTTCTCTGAGACCCTTTTGGATAGACCAGATAAACTTCTTTCAATTAAGCATTGTTGTTTAATGACAGCTGAACACAACTGTCCTTACAATAAAAACAAAGCATTTAGAATTACGGACTATGATGAAAACGAAAGCTGCCTGATAACGCAGTAGGTGCTCCATAAATCCGTATTCAATAGCTGAGCATGAGTCACCCAGACAGGACATGATCTTCCATGAAATTTGATGACAGACTGTCCCACCAACTTACTATGCTGCTTCCAAATAGCTTCCTTTAGCAGCAGGGAAGCTTTGGAGAATGATGTCATGTATTCACAGGGCAAGAGCTTTGCATTATTAATGCTCGTCAGCATCTCCCCTATTTCTTACAGGTAATGCTATTTCATTATACTGGGAGGAAAAGATTAAGAAGTCCACTTGTCATTTTTCGAGCACGCATTTCAGAACTGAGACTCTCCACAGAGACAGTTGCTGAATCAAGGCTGTGTACATAAAAGCCATTCTAGTCAGTGGAACAAAGTGTTACTGTTTATCACGGGAGAGAAGACAGTTATTAAAACGATGAAAAAAATAGTCTCACATCTGGATAGGGAAGGTCAGTGGAGAAATTACGCAGCCTGACCTAAGGAGGTTAAATAACTCGCCTACAGTTGCAGAGAGGAAAAAATATGACAAGCATCAGCCCACTTTGAGATTGCTAAGTACTTGTCTGAGCCTCTAATCCTAGTCATTAAAAAAATAATAAAAATGCATACCATTGTCTTGGTTTCTATCTGTACACACAAAAAAACTGACCTAAAGATGGACACAAAGGCTTACATAGGGCACGGTACAATGGAAAGAGCTCTTCAGTTGGAGGACCTTTGTTAAAACCAGCTTCTGATATTTGATGAAGGTCACTAAACCTCTCTGCCTCAGTTTCCCCTGATAATATGTAAACTCTTTAAAGGCAGGGATTGGTTCACTTTTATTTTTCTAACTAGATCCCTAGGTGTTTAATAAATTCTCATTGGTTGATTAATTGAAGAAATATATACACATATGTATACACACATACATACACACATACAAAGAGTTGTCCTATGGATGTGATACAGTTTGCTGGTGGCTGCCCTAAAATGTGGTGACCCATGATGAACACAACATATTCATTGTGGTCAGATGTACTGTACCCAGCCTAGAGTTACTACATTAGGACTACCACCATATTCATTCCAGATACTATGTTTATAATAATACAACCTATAAAATTGGATTAGTACTTTTGGCTGTTATGTTACAAGACCGTCGTCACTGAAAGACATTTTATTAGGGAGACAGTATGTTATAGTGGAAAGGGCACTGTCTCTGGATCAAAGGACCTAGGTTTAAATTGTGCCTCTGAGGATTACTACCTATGTGACATTTAGCACATCACAAAACCTCCCGAGGCCTCTGTTTCCTTTTCTGTAAAATGATAGGGTTGGACTAAATGACTTCTAAGCTTATTTTCAGCTCTAAAGCTAAAATCCAGTGATTTTATGTTAGTTCTCACATGGGTTCCCATATCTGGTAAATACACTATGGTATGAGGGAATATTTGGTCCTTGTCACCATTACCCTCCCCCCACAACAAACAAACAAACAAAAACCAAACCTCCCTATAGTAAATTCAGTGTCTTACTAGAAGTATAGGTTATATCCATCCATGGAAAGTTCTCCTTCATGGAGACCCTAGGTCCCCACAAGGCTCAGCTCAAATGCTTCTTCCTCCAAGAGACCTTCCTCAATTCCCTCAGTTATTAGTTTTTCAACTTTCTTCCATGAATTACTTAATATTTTATATTTAATTAGTCTAAGACTTTGGGGATACCCTGTGTTATTTCTCTCTCTCTGACTCCTCCTTCCCATGAATGCAAGTTTTTGGGGCAGGAACTGTTTTTGTTCTTGTCTTTATATACTCAGCACTTATCATAGTACCTGATTTATTACAGGTGCTTAATCATTTCTTACTGAATTGAATGAAGTTTTATTTAGCTTTTGTGATACTATTTAAAGGAAGACCTATAAAAGAATTTTAAAAACCCAAATATGATTTATTTTTTTCCTCCCAGAAACCCTAGGAGGGAGGTGTTATTATTATCCCCATTTTAGAGATGAGGAAACCTGAGGCATAAAGAGCTTAAGTCATTATTTAGTGTTACATAGTTTGTAAAATATCTGAGGCAGGATTTGAATTCAGGTTTTCATGACTTCAGGTCTGTCTATCACCTAGCTGCTTTTAAAAGAATTATTAAGGCTAATCTGACCATGCCCAGAGCTTGAATCAACGGAGTACAGTCAATTCATTCACATAATTTTCCCAAGGCTGCATTCTCAGCTGTTTTCAGGGGTAACACAGGAATTTTTTCCTTGTCTTTTTTCCAATGGGGAAGGAGAAGTGAGAGATAAAATTGTTTTAAAAATATGCAATTAAGAGGAGAAAAATCCCTTTACAGGATAATGTTTTTAAATACATAAAATAAAATATGTATGCTGACAAAGAAAGCAAATTATATTCTAATAGTTTATCTATCTATCTATCTATCTATCTATCCATCCATCCATCCATCCATCCATCTAATTAATGATAGATCTTCATGGACCCTTGCTATAGGCCAATGTCTATGAAGCTTCTCTCCCCTAGTGCAAGAATATTAGTTGTAACAGTGTGTCTGCTCATGTTCCTGGAACAAATTAATAAATAGTTTTTCACAGTCTGTACCAGTATCTCATCCAAGCCTCAGAAGCACTGTCTTCATTAATTTGGAGGATGGTGGCGAGTCAGTACTGTACAGCATCAAAAAGACAGGATTCACAGAAGATTGGGATTCAAATCTCATCCCTGAGGCCTACTGGTTATATGACCATGGACAAGTAGTTTAATCTCTGAGCCCTACTTTCCAGGGTTGTTTTGAGATAACAATAAGCTAAGATTTGAAGTAACCATAATATGTTGTTTTGTCCTTCGTTCTCAAAGTGGACTATGGCATCAGGAAGGTAATGCCATGACTTGCAAATGAATTGGATTTAAGTGAGGGAGGGCTGTGCAAAGTCACCAGCCTCACTTTCTTCTTCAGAGCCACCTGGACCAGTGGCCAGATATAGATCAGGATAACTGGTGATGGCCCCGGATACAGTGGGAGACCTTGGCCTTTTTAATCTGAGGTTTTTCCCAGGTTTCACTTTGACTGAGGCAATGCCCATGGTATAAACTGTAGAGTAATATATAACTACCTTGATTATAGGCTCTTACTGGAGGGCAGTAAAGTTGTCTAAAGAATTTAAGCCTCATCCAAGTAGTCCATGGATTTAAAAAGTTGAGAACCAATGTTCTAGGCTCCCCCATTGCATCGAAAAGGTAAAAATCAACAAAAACCTATCAACAGGTATTTATTAAAGACCTACAGGTGCCAGGCATTGTTAGTTAATAACAGGGGATAAATTAAAAAAAATTAAGTATTACCTATTCTCAGAAGGGTTACATTCTCTCTGGAAAGCCAACAATACATGAGTATATGTGAAATGAATATATACAGAATAAAAAATCAATATATACCAGTTAAATAAGTAAATAAAAGATAGAGGAGGAAGGTACTGGTAGTTGCATGAGAGGAAATCAGAAAAGACTGTAGAAAGTGTTGCTTGAGCTGACTCTTGGTAGGTAAGGGATTCTATAAGGTAGAAGTGAAGAGAGAGTATATTCCAAATTTGGGGATGATTCTTATAAAGGCATGGTGAATATAGATAGGTAGAGTACAACATATAAGGAACTGAGAGAAGACCAGTATAGGTTACACAAAGTCTCTGGAGCTTTTTCAGACTCAGTGACAATTTGTCCTGAAATAGCATCTTAAGTGGAAATATTTAGATACATTTTAATAGCCTTAATTATAAAAATGGTTTAATAATTAATATTTTAATAGCATATTTTAATAGTATAGCATATGCCTGAGAATTTTGTTCCTTCCCTGGGTAGACTTGCTCATTTTTCTTTGAGTGAAAAGTGGTTCCGGCTATCTGGCCTTCTGCTGTGTTTAAAGGAAAATGGCATTCTACTTGAAAGAGCTCATGAATATCCCAGGCCTTAATCACAGCAACTCGAAAAACATGAGTTCATGCTTTGCAAACCATCCATGACCCTAGGCTTATTTGAAAAAGAAATCAAAGTTTGCAAAATAAAGAAACATGATGAAAATTCTTGTCTGTTTCATTTAGAAAACACTATGAAGTATAGAACGGAAGATAAAAATACTTCAGTATTTACCATTTCCTTTTTAAAAAATATTTTGAGCTTTGTGCCACTGGGGATGATATATCAGGCAGTTCCATGCTGGACTGTGCAGATATCCAGCTAATGACATGTACCCTTATTTCCACTGTAACACCTCTCTTCTTGCAAGAGGGAATTTCAAGTGACAGACTAAAGCTGCTGGCCATCAATTTTGCAAAATCACATCTGCCAGATAGCCAAGATTTAGTTCAGAGACCAAAATTGATTAAAATTCTAATTTGTTACTTGTAATTAGCATCACACTAAATTACACCTAGACCAAAGTGAGAATGTTTATAGAACCTATGTATTGAAAAGGATTCATTTTGATTTTATGTTTTATTTTTCTTTGCTTTCATTTCTTGAGTGTAAAAGATTCCAATTATGTAGGCAGTGAAAGTTGCTCAGGGTTTTAATTAAAGAGGCAGCTTAGCCTAGACCTTTGGGGACAGCTTCCCAGACCTGGAATCAGGAATATCTGAGTTCAAATGCCACCTCACACACTTACAAGTTATGTAATCTTGGACAAGTCATTTAACCTCTTTTGGCTTAAATTTCCATATCTGTAAATTGGGGATCACACTGGGCCCTAACTCAGGGTTGTTGTGAGGATCTAATGAGACAATATATAAAGTACTTTGAAAATAGAAAAGCACTATATGAATACTAGCTATTGTTATTTTATTTTTTATTTTTTGCTTTTTGGAGGGCAATTGGGGTTAAGTGACTTGCCCAAGGTCACATGGCTAGTTTTTGTGTTAAGTGTCTGAGGCTGGATTTGAACTCAGGTCCTCCTGACTGCAGGGCCGGTGCTCTATTCACTGTACAACCTAGCCGCCCCTATCTATTGTTATTAAAGTGTACATTATTCACTATGCTTATTTACAATACATATTTATAATAACTTGCCACAATGTTTTTGGATCGTCTGTATTTAGCTTCATTGTCCCTTTCTCATGTAGGTGAGAAATGACAACACAGTAATGGAAAGAACACGGAAATGGGAATCAGGACACTTGGATTTAAATCCTGACTCTCCTAATAGATCGATGGATGACTTTAAGAAAGTCTTTTGACCTCATTCTTCTTCATTTATGAAATTAGGAACCTTCCTTCCAGTTTCCTGTGTGTGTGCCCTTTCCACCATGGATGCCGAGTATACAGACAGAAGAGTGACACATCTATGATGTCACTATTATTTGTTTGCCTTTCTGACAAATAAATGGTTGTTTAATATTTTAAAAGTGTCATTGTGAGTGGCTTGTTGAGTAAATGTCATTCTCCTGTGTGAATGAGAAACACATCAGGTGGGGTGATGTTGTCACAAGCAAGAATGTTTGAGGTGATTTATCCCTAGGAATCTGGATTCTTCTGAATGAGGCTAGAAAGGGAGTCATCCTAAAACATAGTAAATGCTGCTAAGAGTTGTGATTATTTTCTATTAAGTGAATAATCAATTACTAAATTAGGATTGAGGTTTTTTTCTATTTCCTTATTCAGGGATCAGTTTCCTGTAGGTCGTTCACTTCTCTGAAGAACAAGGCTGATAGATTAGATTGGTTAAATCCTCTGGGATTTCTGTTCTGCAATCTTGGGCAGGACCCTACCCAACTAGAAGACCAGACTTCTATTTAGAGTAAACTACAGAATCTAATCTAGGTGCATTCTAGCCCTAAAGTGTCTATGGCCTTGTGCCCTTCCACTGCAGTTTAGGGGAACTCAGTTTATGAAGGAGAAAATCATCCAGAGTAGTTTGGGTAGAAACAGATTTCTTTCTCCAGATTGTGGGAGGTGTCTGAGTTTCATGACCAAGTCACATTCTCAGTAGAAGGAATGAATGATTTTTCACCTGTCTCCTCATTAATATGTCCATCCCCTCATTAACTGTTCACCAATCAGGGCTGATTTTCACTTGTCAGAAACACCTTATTTTGTAAAGGTATTTAAATACTCAGGGATATCCATGCTTCTGTTTTTGGTTATGAAGAGAAACCACTGACCATCAATGTACTGATTATCAGCCGGTCTAACTAACAGATTGATTATTAATTACCCAGAAACTCTATCTCTTAGGCTTTTCATTTATCTCACCATAATACCTATGTGAGAAGTATGCAGCCACTACACTTCATGAGTAGTTATCATATGCCTCACTAATGCATACTCCAGTTGTATTACAGAGGGCGTCTCTAAGGATGGTAGCTCAGTGTTCACAGATACACACACAGTTTATTTTGGGAATGGTGACTATTGGTATTATGTTCATGCTCTTTGAAGGTTCTAGGGAAGAGCTATTAATGATAAATATGCTTTCCTTCTCACCCTGCTAGGTTCTGAGCCCCCAGACAACAGGTAGCAGTGAACTGCACATTGCACCTGCAGTAGGTCCAGGTTTCCATTTCACTTAAGAATATGCCCCTCCCAGGATTTATCCATCACTTCTAATCTCCTCACTGTGAGGCTAACTCAAGCCGGGATGCCACCTCACTCAACCTCCTCTCCCTAGTGACTGGAAGGCCAGAGGGTAGAGCCCCTAACTCCTCCCAAAGCTTTCCTTTATGCAATTGGACTTGAAGCTCATTCCCCTTGGCATCTGCAGCTTGGCCAGGTTCCAGTTCCACAGCCCAGGATGCTCTCTAGTGTTTCTCCCCTTTCCAGACTTCTTTTGTGTATTCTCCTCTCCCATTAGATAGTAAGCTCTTCCAGGGCAGGGACTATCTTATCCTTGTAGGTTTTTTTTTTCTTATTTATATCTTTAGTTTAGCACTATGCCTGGGGGCACATAATAAAGGCTTATCAAACTGCTTAAAGAACTGTAACATACATTGTTCCAGAAGATCCAGAATTTTGAGTTGCCTCAGGCACATATACTCCCTTCTGATGCATCTCCATGTTATGGTTTTGTAAATTTGTGTCCACAATGTCCAGCTTGGTAAGTACTTGATAAATGCTTATTGACTGTTCCCCACCAACTTCCAGTGAAGAGAGAGGAGTCCCAGGTTTACAGGTGGAAGGTTAAGTTTTTGTTACTCTTGCTTTGCTTGTATATATGAAATGTTTCTGATTAAGAGTCAATTATACCTTGGCTGAATTATTAAATGAAATGTGGGGAGCTAAAGACCTATGTTATTAGTAGTAAAATGTTAGTATAGTTTGCCCACAACAGGGTTACCTATACATCTCTGAGGGTGACTCAGAGCATTGGTGGCCACCATGGAAGCCCCTGTCTGGCCAGTAGGAGCAAAGGGAGGGGAAGAGAGAGAATGAGGATTTGAGTGCCACACCAACACACATCCCATATATTAATTGAATTAATCACTAGAAATCCAACATTACCACAGTTGGCAAGTGGTGCTCACCATTACTACAGCTTCTTGTATGGTGAAACTAGACCATGGCCCTAAATATTTTTTCTGTTTTTCATGTTAGCCCTTGGAAGAGTCTTCCAAAGAAGGCAGGATGTTCATTTGACTGGGGCCATCTATTTAATCTGATTCAGTTCATTGAGCATTTACTAAATGACTACACTGAATACCATGCCATATGCTGGGACTTCAAAGACAAAAAAACTAAACTATCCTTGCCTTCAGGGAATTTACATTCTATGGAGGGGATTGGGACCTCTTGTTGTTCATTTGTTTCCATCTGGTCTGACTCTTTGTGACCCCATCTGGGGTTTTCTTGGTGAAGATATTGGTATGGTTTGCCATTTCTTCTCCGACTCATTTTACAGATGAGGAAACTGAGGCACACAGGGTTAAGTGCCTTGCCCAGGGTCACAGAGCTAGTAAATGTGTGAGGTCATATCTGAACTCACATCTTCCTGACTCCAGATCTGGCACTCTATCCATTGTGCTACCTGGCTAACCATTGTCTCCTCATCTCCCATACAATAAATAACTTCAATGCATATGTACTGGTGAAACTTTATAGGGCACAACTCCTACCCAATTGGCATGCAATGACAAAATCATCTCCAAAGTGTTTTCTTTCTTGTTATGTAGATGTGGCATTGAACAAAGGAATGTCAAAAACATGTCCTCAAGGTTAAACTGCCAATCAGAAAAGCAGCAGGGCCAAAGATGGCACAGAGGTCTCATGAGTTTCAATTCAGTGCTCTATGCACTAGACTAAGCTACCCCTATGTTTCCATTTAATTATTCATCTCCCTGCTGAGAATTCTAATTAGTGCCCAGAGTAGTGATGGGCTCTCTCAGATCAACTTGATTTTTTTTCTTAAAAGGATACACACACACACACACACACACACACACACACACACACACACACACACACACACACACACACACACTAGGACCCAGTAACTTTCCTTGGTCTAAAGGGCTTTGATGTTCAGCCTTAACATTCTATCATTAGAGGTTCAAGAGCTCTAACTTGCAGAGAATTAGTAGAGAGAAATTCTCTATCCAGAAATTTGCTATACCAATAAAATCATAGACTGTCTCTATTTCTAAGCAATTCTAGAAGGAAAACTATAAACTCAAGCACATAACATAATTTTCTATGTAGTACAAAAGTTAAATATTTAATTTAAGCCACATTCCCTAGAATTATTGCTATAGGTTATAAAAAGTTAAGGAAGAGATTTTTCATCAAAGACAACATAAGAAGGTGGTTTTAAAAATCATTACATTTGGAAATAGAAAATTAAGCAAGAAGAGACAAATCTTACTGCTTAGAAGAGATATTAGAATTTGAACAGAGAGAAAAAGTAAAACTAATCCACTATTAAGAAAACAAATTTTTGTCATTATTGATGACAAGAAACAATTGTCCTAGAGACAACAGAAAGCCACTGAAAATTTTTGGTCATCAGTTCATCAACCAAAAAGGAAAGCTTTAGAGACATATTTCTGAAGTTGAGATCAAGAAATTTAGTCATGAATGATTCTAAAAGTACAATCCCTAAAAACCTCAACTTAGTATTTTGGATGGAATAAGGAACTGATAGATCTTAGATTATATATGAACTGGAAACATTATCATAAATGGGGTTCTTGCCCCTGCTTAAGTGACTTGACAGAATATACAAAAAGCTCCAATCATAATTAGTGTCTTGATAGGTTCAAAAGAAAGAACCACACTATTTTCCATTGATTGGCATGAATCTTGACCATCTACTTTGGTTATATCAAAAATATAGTACTCACATGGAATTTTATTCAATTCATTCATAAATTTCTCCTTAATCTTAGAAAAAGCATCTTCCTTCCCTTCTCCTGGGGTGGCCGGTTCGGTGACATTATGTGGGAGCACAGGTGCAGCAGTTGTCACTGGGGGGGCTGCCAGGGCCTCATGGTGACTCTCACTCTCGCTCACCATTTTGGTTCCAGGTAAAGCTGTGGGGGCAGGGAAAAGAGCAAAGAAAAAAATTCAGAAAACTTTAAAGTGATCTCACATCAAAGGTAAACCAAAGAAGAGAAACATCAGTAGGTGCACCTGCTTACTGGATAAATATTGTATCATTAGCATATGACTTCATGTTGGTTCATGAAATATTTATTAAGCCACAGAGGAAAGCCTTTTCAAAAAGGCAATATCATATGTAATTATTACTTATTATTTCCCCCAACAAGGCTGAATGTGAATTGTCAAGTCTCCTAACTCTTTAAGAACTGTCACGAATCTCTTGTATATGCTTATCTCCTAACCTGTCTCCACAACAAACACAGACACAAAGTTGTTATTGGGGGAAGAAAATAAACGGTTATGTTTAAATACTGCTTGCACTCAGAGGACACCGCGATGTTTACATTACAAATGATGATAAACCATGTCTCAAATCTGAAAATGCCTCATAGGCCTATTCAAACCCTAACAGGGTAATAGTATTAAGACAAGAGTTCTCTAAGCACACTTGTACATTATTCAGAAACTAGGTTTTGACTCTCATTTATTGATGGGAGTTTTCTTTTCAGTCACTTCCTCTGACATTTACTATAGAAAAAACTCTGCTAAATTATTAACTTATCTTATCCATGCATTTGTGAAGCCACTATATCTATAGTACAGTTGACTATACATTAAGGTTTCTACAGTACTAATAACCAGAACTTTTAAATATAGCTTTAGTTTTTTGCTTGCTTTCAAGATGTCAGGAAATATTTATTACTCCTGATGGCATAAAAAATGGAAGTTCACTTGTATCATTGAGATTTTTTCCTTCAAATATGCAGAAATGTAGGCATGCCATTAACAGTTCTGAAAAATACACCCTGCAAGTTCTGAAAGAACATTCAGTGGGAAGTGACAGGAAATGAGAACTGATCCTCATGCGTGAGAGCAAGACATGGCCCAGGGTTTGAACAGGCAGTTAAGAGACGTGGAGACTACTCTTAAATGGGTTATTGTCTTACTGTGTGACTACAGATGAGTCAAGCTGTGGGACTATAATGGTGAACATGCTTTCAGGCAGGAACAAAAATTAGTGTTGGCAAGCCTGGGCAGTAGTATCTCCACAGTTCTTGCAAGAAATGCATCTAGCATATAAACTAACTCTGCCTTATCAAGAAATATAAACAACTACCATCTGAACCAAAGGAAGAAAAAGGGAATTTTGCAAAAGTACAAACAAGCTCAATTTTGAAACTTTACTTTTCTACCAGCTGAAACAATTTCAAATGTAATAGTCTTCTGGCAGAATTAAGAGATAAGAGAATTTCAAAATCAGTGAAACCCATAGTGAAATGTCATAGCTAGTGTTTTCTAGGAGAAAGGGATAACTATATTTGCACATAACTGATTGTTTGCTATATAGTAAGTGTGTAATCTTTTTCTTATGCTTCCAATATTGCATTTATCACCATTGAATTTTATCCTGTTTTTTTCTGTCCTCTGCTTGTCAAGGCTCTTTGGGAGGAAGTGTCATATCTCTGGCAAATATTAGAATGAATAAAGAAATGGTAAAAATACTCAGATATAAAACATGTCTTAAAAATCCACAAAGTTTATATAATTTAATTTACAAACCATGAATATATTAGTATTCATTTTTAACTTCTAGATCAAGAAGATAGTCTCAGGTCTATGTCATGAGGTTCTGCTATCTTTGGCAGTATAGTAGCTGAGGTTACCTCTCTCACTTGGCCCCAGGCAATACTGAAATGTCCCCCAATGAGTTGTACATTGGATAGGTGTGTTTTTCTACTTTCTTGAATGGGGCAAGACCTCATTGATTTAAAGCTGTGGTTCCTGCTGCCTCATGTCCTGGATTATGGACATAGCATTCAGTTTATCAATGGAAGCAAGTAGGCAGGAATTCAAATGGTTCTTTGACCTTGACCTTGGTCTTCTTCCTTTCCTTTCAGTCAAAGAGTTTAAAAATAATATTTTGGATTGTTCTCTACTTTTTCTTCAAACCTTGCTCTCTCTCCCTTTTTGGGGAAAGTGGAGGAAAGAAGGGCTCCCAATTTCTCATCCAAGTAGAGATGGACAGAGGTTATGTTTCTGACATGCAGAAGCCTCCCCCACTATTTCTTTCTTCTCTCTGTCAGTCTTTCATTCTCTCTTCTCACTCTCTTTCCTTCTTTCCCCTCTCTCTCCTCCTTCCCCTCCCCTCCCCTCTCATTCTTTTTTTCCCTCCCCTCTCATTCTTTTCTCCTCTCCCCTCTCACTCCTTTCTCCCTCCCCCTTACTCCTTTATTCCCTCCCTTCTCTCTCCTCCCTCCTCTCCCCTCACTCCTTCATTTCTTCCTCTTTCCTTCCCTTTTCACTTCTCTCCCCCACCCCACTATCATCTTATAATTTCCTTCTGACTCATATTTTCTTTTTCTTCTCTGTCATCCCTTTGAAACACTTGTTTCATTCATTCTTTGAACACTTCATCTTTCCCATTGATCTGCTGAGTAATCTCTCCATCTCTTTTAGCTTCTCCTCTAGGAGGGACTCTAGCCTATGTTTTGTGCCTATTTGGCTGTTCCTTAGCACTGGCAGAAACACAAGCAGTTCATTCCGTGGATGTCACTACAGGATGCCCCTAGGTTTCCAAAACTGCAAGAAACAGGCTCCCTCTATTGTTTCAGTTTACTCAATTACTTTCCCTTCATATTTAGCAGATTCCTGCCAAAGCCCCAATGCAAACAGAATGTACCTTCAATTGTCACTTTTTTTCGTGAGGAGATTACACGTAGAAATACAATTTCCAGACAATTTTCCTCAATCATTTTTCTATTTTTTCTGCTTGACCAAACACTAAACATCTCTTCTCTTTCTATCTGCTTCAGTGTCCCTATCCCTAGTCAAAACACGAGTACTTACAGTGACCTACTGCATGCTCAGCACCAAAGAGATTGAGATAAAAACTGGTCTTAATGACTTTATGTCTTATTTGGAAAGACATGACTGGGGCACATGAAATATTTATTGTTAGCAAATGATACAAGATGGAAAAATAATTACACACTAAAGACTAAGTGCTTTAGGAGTTAAGAAGAGAGAGAATTCACAGAGTATCCAAGGTACTACAAACTGATTCGTTCTTTGGGCTCATATCACAGTCTTTATGTGATAAACATATGTGATGAGATTTTCTAGTTTTTTATCAGTTATTACAACTAATAATACATATGCTTTCCTAAAAGACTATTTTATGGAGAACTCAAACAGAGCAAGAGCTCATATGGTGGTCAGAAGTGATACAAGGACAATATCAACATTTCTCTTAAAAACTTTGGAATTGACTGTGTGACATGGGAGACACAGGCACAGGATGACCCAGCATGGCATGCCCTCATCAGAGAAGTTGCTATACTTATTAGCAGAGCACAACTGAAGTAGTTCAAAAGAAATGCAAGATGAACAAATTTAGAGAAGCCATCCCAAATATTTACATGGTCTATACCATTCCCACCCATATTGGTCTGATATGCCATAGTCGGATGCACTGAACTTGACTCTAACATAGCCATGTCATTTTGGTCCTCTTTGATAACAAAAAGCAACAACCAGCTGCTAATAATGTTTCTCAAGGCAATAACTCACATGCAAATTTGAACACAAAAGCAAAGAATTGCAAAGTTGGAGATCCTAGGAGGTCACCTAGTATGACTCCTAAATTAACTGTAAATCCTGCCTCCAATATTCAGGACAAGTGTTCATCCAACTTTGAATATATAACATATAGGAGGAAGTAAAAATTGAGTGCCCCAAATAAATATTTCAGAAATATCTCTCCATCCACTGTGACTTCTCTTTTCCCTCTCTCACCCAGAAGTTCCAATCTGGAAAGACATTTTTGCCTCATGTGGATTCCTCCTAAGATATGACTTTCCCCAATTCTGTCCCCTTGTTTAGGAATCTAACCTCTAGGTGCCCAATCCTGGATTAACTTAAATCAAAGTTCCAAGGATTTCTCTGCATTGCATAGAAATAATGTTATGTTTCTGAATCACTTAGTGCTATGGATAAAAATCACATTACTTCCAAGTCAGCAAAATACATTTTTATCTATTGACCACAAGGGACATTTTAAACTAATCTGCTTTTTATCAGTTGTTTTCTTCTTCAAAGCACATGAAATACCATGAGACATGTAGCTGAAAACTGAAGGGGAAACTATTCATTTGCTCTGGTCCTTAATCAAATATGATGCACAGTACTTAGCTTCATTAATTATATATTTTGGGGAAGTAATAGTATATTATGGGATTTTAAAAGGAAATCACATTCAAATCAAGAGTAAAATGCATCACTGACAATAAATTCAAGCTATAGTGCCTGACTGGTATTCAGGTTCTGGGAGTTGAGTATTATTGGTTGTGATGTAACAAATGATTTCTATGAGAGAAACTGAGTCTCCTAAAATGTGACAGAAAACAGTGAAATTGATTTTGGGCTAATTACATCTGGAAAATATGCTTGAAGAGAATGCATTCTTAAAGGATACTCAAGCAGTTTTTTGAGAACAGGAAAATAGTAATTCTTTAATATAAAATATAATCCTACAGATAAGAGGAATATTTGGCTGTCACTCCACTTAATCAAACTCTGACTATTGTCATGAACTTTTACCCCTTGCTTGACAAAGATAAAATCCTGACATTTTCTCCTAGATGAGGAGAATATCTTGGGCTTACATGGTGAAACATTTTATTGTAATGTAAATAAAACAGAAGTCTTTTTATAAATGTCAAAGACTTCTATAAAGGTTCCCCTAATAGATATTACAACAGTATCCAGAACAGATGCAAGAATTCTACAGACAAACATGGTACTGTGGAAGAGGTACTGGGTTGGAAACCTGAGGATCTGGGTTTGAGGCCCAGTTTTCTAGCTGGCCGACCTTGGGTAAGTCACCAACTTATGAGTCTCAATTTCCTAATCTATAAGAAGAAAGTAAAGATACTGGCACCATTTAACTCATGAGCAGAAAATTCTGTGCAAGCTATAAAAAATTATATAAATATAAGAATCTAAGTTTAAATTGTACTCATACTTGGTATGGTAAGACATGAACAATATATGTATATGTATATTTTATTATATATATGTATATATATATATATATATACACACTTTCAATACTACTTGAAACTATAATCAACAGTGCATCACACTGATAACAAAGGAAAAGTAATTGATGTCCTAATATTTTTACCTTAGTCCCTGATGCCAAAGAAGACTCATCTTCCTGAGTTCAAATCTGGCCTCAGAAACTAGCTGTGAGGCCCTGGGCAAGTCACTTAAGCCTATTTACCTCAGTTCCCTCATTTGTAAAATGAACTGGAAAAGGAAATGACAAACCCTTCTAGTATCTTTTGAAAAGAAAACCCCCCAAATGGTCATCATGAACAGTTATGGAGAATGCTGATCTGTATTGGCAGAGGGAATTATCATACCAAGAGTTCTTTATATCAGTGGAATCACAGGTCTGATCCAAAAATGGAAATGAAAAAAGAGTGGTAAATAGGCATAATTCTGCTAAAAATTTAACTAGTTTAATGAAAAAATGTCACTATAGGTTCCTATACAAAGCATTTGTGTGTGAGAGAGGAGAGGGAGGGGGAGAGAAGGTGGGGGATAAAAGTGAAATCATCATAGGACTTTCTTTTCTTCCAGAATCAGGAAATTCAGAATTTTAGTTGCTATGGCAACCTTTCTCTATCCTTTCCCCCTTATGCTTCATGGCAGTTTTAAAATTACATTATCCTATCCACAGATCTACAAATTGATAAGGATTTCCAGAGACAACAAGGCAGGGAATATTGTTGGATTAGGTGATGAAATCGTTTACTACAAAATACATGAACAGAATGATTTCTACATTTTAGGAGACTATTTTGTCATGTTAACATCTGTAATTAAAGAGCAAAGAATGAATCCAACCAACAGATTGAGGCAGTTAAAAATGATACTGAAAGCTCTTAATAAAGAAAATACTCTTGTGGAAGAACAGAAATACTACCAAATAAATATATGATATACTATAAAAATTCCCTGGCTTTGTCTGAAGAGTGTTAGCACATGTGAGAAAGGACTTAGAATGTCTCATTCTCTTTCCTTATACTTTTCCATAACAAACTATAAAAAATTCCTTAAACAAAAGTGACCTGGCATTCAAAGCTACATTTAAAACAACATACAGGTAACCTAAGGACCCCAAGGCAGCACTAAGCTTTATTATCTCAAAAGGCCCCAGCAGACCTTCAAATGTATGGCTGTAGTTATAGCTGCTCCCTTGTTTGAGACATAATTTTTCTTGAAAGAGTTAGGGAAGGGTCTGGAGTCAAGATGGCAGAGTTAAAACAGGACTTCTGCAGGGCTTGGGCTTCCACCTCCTCCAATTCACATAAAAGGTGACTCTGAAGAAACTTTGGAGCTACAGAACCCATAAAATGACACAGAGAAGCTAACCTCCCACTGAGGAAAGCCTGGCAGGTTAGCAGGAAGTAGCCAATGCAGTGCTCTGGGAGCCAACCCCATCCCTGCAGGAGCCCAGGGTTTTAGCCTCAGGGTGGGCCTAACCAGCCTCCAGCTGGAGGGACTTCAAAGAACCAGCAGCTGTGGCAGTTTCCAGAATTATCAACACATAGATGCTAAGGACAAAGTGAGAGGTCAGTGCAGTGTGGACTTTGGGATCCAGTAGTTTGCAAGTGTGGTGGTCCTTTGCCCCCAGGGCGAGAAGTGCCTGGGGTACAGTGGCCCTGCAGCTGCAGCCACATGGCAGCTTCAGCTCCTGGCCTGCAGATTGTAGGGGGACCAAGGAACCAGTCTGAGGGGTAATTACTTTTGCTTCAACCTGCTTGGATCTGGGTTGCTGTCTAGGGTGGAGGTCCTACAGTGTGTGACCAGCTTGCAAGAGCATGTAGAGGCTTCAGAGAGGGCACCCAACTAATGCTTTCAGCAGCTGAGAAAACCCCTGCCATTGGGACAAAGCACCCCTGTCTGGCAGCAGAGTCCTACTGTGGCAAGAAGCCCAAAAGTCAAGTAATTGAGTGGCAACATGAGTAAATGAGGGAAGCAAAGCAAGCAGAGTAACCCAACTTTACACTCCTATTTTGGGGACAAAAAAGATCAAAGTATGGAACAGGAGGAAGACAGCAAAATCAGAACTCCTGCATGAAAAGCTTCCAAGAAAAATACAAGCTGGTTACAGGCCACAGAGGAGCGTAAAAAGGATTTTGAAAACCAAATAAGAGAAGTGGAGGAAGAACTGGGAAGAGAAATGAAAACAATGCAAGAAAATTATGAAAGGAGAGTCAACAACCTGACTGAAGAAAATAGCACCTTAAAAATAGATTAACTAAAAAGGCAAAAGAGGCTCAAAAAGGCAATGAGGAGAAGAATGCCTTAAAAAGAAGAATTTTCCATATGGAAAAAGAATCTCAAAAGCTCACTGAGGAGAATCATTCCTTCAGAATTAGATTGGAGCAAATGGAAGCTAGTAACTTTATGAGAAATCAAGATACTATTAAACAGATCCAAACAAATGAAAAAAATAGAAGCAATGTGAAATATTTCATTGGGAAAACCACTGACCTGGAAAATAGATCCAGGAGAGAGAATTTAAAAATTACTGAACTACCTGGAAGCCATGATCAAAGAAAGAACCTAGAAATCATCCTTTGAGAAATTCTCAAGGAAAACTGCCCTGATGTTTTATAACAAGAGGGCAAAATAGAGGTTGAAAGAATCCCCAGATCACCTCCTGAAAAAGATCCAAAAAAGAAAACTCCTAGGAATATTATAGTCAGGTTCTGGATTCCCAGATCAAGGAGAAAATATTACAAGCATCCAGGAAAAAACAATTTGAATATTGTGGAAACACAATCAGGATAACACAAGATCTGGCAGCTTCTACACTGAGGGATTGAAGGGCTTGGAATATGATATTCCAGATGGCAAAGAAGCTGGGATTAAAACCAAGAATCACCTACCCAGCAAAACTGAGTATCATGTTTCAGGGGAAAATATGTTCATTCAGTAGAATAGAGGACTTTCAAATATTCTTTTTTTTTAAGCAATTGGGGTTAAGTAACTTGCTCAAGGTTACATGGGTAGTCATTATTTGTGTGTGGGTACTCATTTTCTGAGGCCGGATTTGATCTCGGGTCATCCTAACTCCGAGGCCAGCGCTCTTACTCACTGCGCCACCCAGCCGCCCCTTTAGGGCAATTGGGGTTAAGTAACTTGCCCAAGGTTACATGGCTAGGTTTTTGTTTGTGTGGATTAACTGGCTCCGAACTCAGGTCCTTCTGACTCCAGGGCGGGCACTCTACTCACTGCGCCACCTAGCCGCCCCTCAAATATTCTTGATGAAAAAAGTCAGGGTTGAATAGAAAATTTGACATTCAGATACAAGAAGCAAGAGAAGCTTGAGAAGGTAAACAGGGAAAAGGAATCATAAGGAACTTATCAAAAATGAACTATTTACATTCCTACATGGAAAAACAATAATTGTAACTGATGAAACTTTTCTCAGTATGAAAATAGTTGAAGAAGGGTATATGGGCATATGAATACATATGTGAATGTTTGTATATATGTTTACAGGTATACATAGAGGGCATAGGACCAATTTAATAGGAAGGGATGATACTTAAAACATAAAATTTAGAGGTGAGAGAGGAATATAACGAGTGGAGATGGGGAGAGACAGAATGGGGTAAACCATCTCATATAGAAGAGGCAAGGGAAAATGGTTACAATGGAGGGGAAGAACAGGAAGGCAAAAAGGCAAAACCTTATTCTCATTGAATTTGGCCCAGGGAGAGAACAACATACATACTAAATAGGATATCTCACCCTACAGGAGAGCAAGGGGGAAGGGGATGAGAGGGGGGGAGGATGGAAGGGAGCACAGGCTGGGGAAAAGGGAAATTAGAAGTACACACTTTTTTTTTTTTTGCTTTTTGGAGGGCAATTGGGATTAAGTAACTTGCCCAAGGTCACACGGCTAGGTTTTTATTTGTGCGTTAAATGTCTGAGGCCGGATCCGAACTCAGGTCCTTCTGACTCCAGGGCCGACGCTCTACTCACTGCGACACCTAGCCGCCCCCAGAAGCACACACTTTTGAAAAGGGACAGGATCAAAGTAGAGAATAGAACAAGTGGGAGGTGGGATAACAGGGAGGGAAATATAGTCAGTCTTTTACAATATATCAACTATGGTAATGTTTTGCATAGCTACACATGTACAACATATACTGAATTGCTTATCTTCCCAGTAAGGGTGGGTGACAAGGGAGGAAAGGAATGAACCTGGAATTCAAAGTTTTAAAATCAAATGTTTAATATATATATATATATATATGCATATATATATTATTAATATCATTTTACATGTAACTGGGAAATAAGACATACAGGCACTGGGGCATAGAGATCCACTGTGCCCTACTGGAAAGTGGAGATGGTACAGGAGAAGATATGTGAAAGAGCAGATTGGAGGAGGGGCTATCCAATGGGATCAATATTTTGGGATGGTGGGTAAGGGAAAAAGGAGGAGAAAATTTGTGACTCAAAATCTTGCAGAAATGAAGGATATAAACTAGAAGTTAAAAAAAGAGTTAGGGAAGATTTGGAGGAGATTATGTAGCTTCTTGTCACTGTGAAAGAGCTAGCTTCTGGCAAAGTTCCCAATCGAGGTTTATTCAGATGATTAAAAAAAAAAGGCTAATTTCCAAATCTTGGCACATGTGGAACACCTGGGTGCTTCCCAGGCATGATGTTCTCCCCAAAGCCCCCCAAGCCCATGCACCTGGAATCTTTTCCTTGGCATAAACAGAGATCCCTGGGAATTTTACTTACTCATCTACCCACCCACAGCTTGGTTATCTGACAGATAAAGACGAGCTAGGAGAATATTCCTAAACAGGGTCGCACCTGGGCAGTTAACTTAATAATTCCAGTTGTCTTTGCAACTTGTGACAAGATGCTATAAAGATCTGAATCCAGACTGCACCTGTTTTTTACCTTTCTTTGTATCCCCAGCATTTAGCATGGTGCCTGTGATTTTATCACCTTTTCAGTCAACTCTGAAGGTCAGGACAGCATCCTGTAAGTTCTGTCCATTTTTATTTCTGGTGGCTCAAAGGTGAGCTGTATTTTATAAATGAATGAATGAATGAACGTTGAAGTAGTTTGTTTGAACAGGTCTGTTTCTTGATCCCGTAGGCCTGACATAATTTTCTCTATTTTCCAGGATATTTAAAATGTATGCTTTTTAAGGCAGGGATTGTTGGTTTTGTGCATCCTCAGTACTGACCCAGTGCTAGAACATATTAAGGGCGTAATTATGTGTTGGTTGACTGTCATTTTAGAAATGATCTATAGTTAGGAAAGTGAACATGAGACTTTCTTTCCTTTCTGGATTGTAGTGAGATCTCACTGTAAAGTGGCTTATTTCATAACAACACAATGCTATGTGAAAGGACTGAAAGCTAAGAGATTATTGCAAATTATTTTGAAAGGCAAACACATTTTCATTTTAACAGATACATTCCTGAAAATACATAAAATGAGAATACATAAAAATTTATGAATAAGGAAGGCACTAAGGGCCAATTTTTTTTTTAAATTTCAAATACAATGTAGTTAATACAAACTCCATACTATTCCAAATAAATAAAACACAATGATTATATTCAGCAAGTACAATGAACTTAATACAAATTTCAATAAAAGTTTATTAATATAAAATTAAGCATATGCCAAGTTAAAATTCTCTTTACAATTCTGTTATTCCATTTCCTCACTCCATACCTCGAATTCACTCCCTCCTCATCTCCATCTTACAAAACCCTATCTTCCTTTAAGACCCAGGTGTCACCTCCTGCAGGAAGCTTGTCCTATTCTTCCTTGTAGTTAGCATTTGCTTTCTCCCCAAGCTATCTGGTATTTACTTAATCTGTGTACATATGGCATTCACCTTAGTATACCTCTTAAAGGCAATTAATGACTGCCCTTTCTCCCTTAAAAAAATTCTGTATCCCCAGTGTTTTGTACACTCCCTAACACATAGCAGGTATTTAACAATCACAGCATTGTAGTAATAAAATGGAGTATAGAGATAGAAGGCAATTTAGAGGTCACTGAATCCAATTCATTCATTTTACAGATGAAGAAAGTGGGGCCCAGAAAGGAGAAACAATTTATACAAGGTCGAAAAGTTGCTAACTTGGATTCAAATTCGAGTTCTGATTTCAAAACTTCTTCTGCCCTGTGAGATTACTTTGCATTTTCTCTGGATGTATCCTGTGTAAACATAGTTTTGTGAATGTTGCTTCCCCCATTAGAATGTGAACTCTTTGAGGTCAGGGCACTGTTTCACATATAATAGATGTGTTTCACACATCTAATATAATATAATAATGTGTTTCACATATAATAGATGATTAATAAATGGTTGTTGACTGTTGCACATTGGAATTTATTGGCTGAATTGAGATTTTTCCATTAGTCCTCTTTCCTCTGGGGGTATGGATGTGAAATAAAACAAACAAAAACTCATATACTCAGATGTCTAAATTCCATACAAAAGAATTACAGTGCTATTTACTGGGAATTGAGAGAACTTTTAAAATGCATTAGGAAATAAAGGATTACTCTATATATGTGTGTATATATATATATATATATATATATATATATTTCGACAATGTCTAATCTTATGTATAATAATTACCCAAATCTAAGATTATTTCTTTAAAAATAATTTTTTTTGGTAGTGGAAACTTCCCATTAACAAAATAGGCTATAGTCATTTTTAGATGCCGGCATTTATTTTAGGAGACAGGCATATTAAAGGAAGCTTTTATAAGCTTTTTGTAAAGAGAGACTTTTAAGATTTCAGAAGAATGACGGGGTCAGAATCAAGATGTGGTATCTAAATAGCCGTTTCAACAACATTATGAAGGTTTCAGATGTATCTGATAGCATTTGAAAGGAGGCATGGTCAGGGTCAAGCCTTTTGTTGGTAGAAAAAATAGACATGAAACGTTGAGATGGAATTGAAGTCTCCCTGGGATCAATTCCAGTCAGTATGCAGGAATAGACTGTATATGTAATATTAATTGAAGTTACCTGTCTTTGTACAGCAAGAAGAGAACAGAGTCCTTTGGCACCTTTCCAAGAGATAGAGCGGAGCTAGATCAAGTCAATTGACTCAAACTTTTCTCCCCCTGTAATAGCTGTGGATAAATAATTTGAAACCTCACATTTTCCAAAGCTTTGCCATCACTCAGTTGCTGTTTCTGAGTGGCAGGCATTCAAGAGAAAATGTAAGCTTGCAACTCTAAGACCTCTTTCATCAAAATGTGTTCAAATTGCCATTGCACCCACTGTCAAACAAGTCATAAACAAAGCTATAAAATTGTTCTGCAGACACTTTGGATTGTGGTCAATGGGATGGCGAGCATAACGTCCCAACAGTCAGAAATGCTATCTAAATAACTTGCTTCTGTGGCCTGAGTCAATGGGAATTTTTAATATGAGAACATAGGATGACCTAGAGAGGGAATTTAGATCCTAAGTGTATCAGACATGAAGTGTAAAGGGTTTTGAATGATTTATTCCTTTTCCTGTTTCCACCTTTCATTGTGTGCCAATGATTTCATCTTGGAATATGACAATGTGATTTAGCAAGACCTACAGACTTTTGAATAATGTCAAGCAAGAGTTTATGATTCAATTTGCAAGAGAGAAAAACTGGCTGAAATGAAAGATCACAACTCACATCTGACTTTTTTATGGACTAAGTAGAAAATGAGATCCAGGTGATAAAAATGCATATAAAGCGCTTTACAAACTTTAAATGTGAATTTCTATTATTAATTTTATTGTTGTTAAATATGCTTCCTGGGTCTTTCTTGATACCATGAATCTCCCTGATTCTCCTTGGGTTTGGGAGCAGACTTTCAGTAAAGGTATATTGCCTTTCATCAGGGGCTGCATCTTTCCTAATTCTGTAAATTACAGTCTAGTTCAATGCCCTGCACCCCATGGTGCCTGATAAATATGAATTGAACTGATTTAGAAGTGCTTTAGAAATACAAGAAAATTACTCTGGTGATTGCCTTCATCTAATTTCCAAGGACTTGAAAGGTACAGGTAAGCCTCCCAATTTTGTGCATTTTATTCAAATTGAATGCTCTACCTTCTAATGTACCATCTTTAATCCCACTGTGAGGCTGAGCCAGCATGAGTCAGGCAGGTCATCTATGCTGTGTCTCTAGCAGTAAGGACTTCAAGAACAATTCCAAAGGAAAAGAAATAGGAACACTTGAAAGCCAGGCACCCTCTTGGGTAGCATCATCTCCTCCTGTCTCCTGTTGGGGAATTCCTCAGCCCACTGATTCTAAGATCATTCTGGAAGGTAATTTCTCTCATCTAGATCCATTTGACTGGAGGTCAAGAATTCAGGAGGCAAGGCTATAAGATTAATTTTTTTTTAAGTATCAGCTGATGGGCAGTTGTCAGAGCACTAAGAACTGGCCAACAGAGGGAGATACACAAGTTTATGATTTTCTTTTTTGGAGGGGGGAAGGTAAGGTAATTCTGGTTAAGTGACTTGTCCAAGGTTATACAGCTAGTTAAGTATGAAGTATCTGAGGCCAGATTTGAACTCGGGTCCTTTTGACTTCCAGACCTGTGCTCTATTTACTGAGTCACCTAACTGCTCCAAGGGGTTTTACACAGCTTTAGGGCAAAAGAAACTTATCAAATGAGGCTGCTCAGCCACTTTCCTAATTTCTGAAGTAGAGTAGGGACAATGTGTCAGATGCTTCCCATGGGGGAAGGAGAATGTTTTAACTTTGAAGTTCCTCTGGTGTCACCCAAGACCAGGTTTGTTTTGTTAGGGGTGCTTCCTTTAGTTAATCTTATTAGACCATCTTGATAGGTTACTTAGGTCTGGTTAATCTCATTAGAATATCTAGGTGGGACTACAGTTGAGGCCTCCCTTCTAAAATAGAATCAGCCCACTCTGCAAGCTCCATTTCTCTGAGCTCCAAGGTGAAATTCCTGGGAAAGATGGCCATCTCCAAACTCACAGCACTCAGGTTCTATACCTTTTCTCAATACTCTCATCCCAGTGCGCATCAAAAATATCAAGAGATCAATATTGGTGTTCACTAACATTCACAATTTTTATATTGTAGATTCATGGATAGAGTCAGGAACATTTGGGTTGAAGTCTGACCTCTGACACATGGTAACCATGTGCCCAGGAACAAATCATGGAACTTGGTGTCTTTGTCAACTCAATAAGATTAGACTTTGGTGATTCATATAGACTTGAAGTTCTCTCTGCTGATTAAATACCCTGTTCAGCCCGAATAAGGATACTGCATGGTAAGAAGAGTCTTTCCAAAAAAGAAAAAAAATCATTGAAATATCTTTAAAGATAATTTACAAGAGAACAACATAAGGAAGATCAGAATGACACATTGGAAAAGCACCAGAGCTTTGAAATCTACCGGCTGGACTTAGGAAAAGCTGAGCTGTACCTAACACAGATCTGCAATTCTTTTCCTGTCCTACTATATATATATATATATATATATATAGTGTGTGTGTGTGTGTGTGTGTGTGTATCTCTCCCTCTCAACCCCCCCCCATTTTATTTGGTGTTCAGAATAAAAATACATAAAAAAATAAAATTGCACAAAAAAAGTCTCCTTAGCTTACCTTGAACTCTAACAAATATTCAGACATATTTTTGGAATCTATAGTTAAGGACATCTTTTCCAGAAAATTTCATTGTAATACTCTATGACATTTTAACATTAACATTAAAAAGATAACTAAATAACACACCATGTTCCCCCATACATATATGCCTTTGTACAGGCTAGAATCCATGCCCTCTCTTCTTAGAATCTCTGGCTACCTTCAAGGCTCAGCCTTAGTACCAGCTTTTTCTTCTACATCATTAACCAAGCAATCAGTAAACATTTATTAATCTCTTAGTATGTGCCAGGCACTGTGCTATTCACTGAGGATACAAAAAGAGGCAAAAAGACAGTCCCTGCCTTCATGGATCTTACAACAACCATCCCTCTTAGTGCCTTTTCCTACCTAAAATCATCCTCTCAGTAGTTTGTGTCCATGTTGTATCCCCAAGTATAGTGATTCTCAAAGGGTGGTCTAGGGGCCCTGGGGATCCTTGAGATTCTTTTAGAAGGTCTATGCAATAAAAATGATTTCTCACAATAATATGAACACATTTTTTATTTTGAATATGGTAAATACTGATAGGTATAAAAAAGCTCTTTTAGGTACTGAACACTTTTTAAGAATGTAAAGAGGTCCTGAAATTAAAAAAAAATATTTTTTGAGAACTGCTGCCCTAGATTAATCTAAATTCCTTTTGGGCTTTTTAATTTTTGCTTTACATCTCCAGAGCCCAATACTGTGCCTGGCACACAGAAGTTCCTTGATACACTTTGACTGAATTCTTTAAGTAAATTATAAAAGGGGTCACATCCGTGGACTGACATTTTCCATTCCCCTAATGACCCCTGACTGGACTTGAAGTCACTTCACCACTCCCTATAACAAGACAGCAATTTAAAAGTCATTTTTAACTTGCCACTTTGAGGTAAAAGTTCCCTTTAATATTTTGCTTTTTGAAGTTTGACCTCTTCTTTTTTAATCATGAAGGGACATACTGGGGTCATTGATGAGAGCTGCATTTGGAATTCTATTGCTTAATTCATTAGTATTTAAAAAAAACTGACAGGCAAGGCTTTTTTATTATTTCAAATAATTAATTTTTACAAACCTATGTTCAATAATTTGACATTTAGAACCCTCCAGATAAAACACTAAGCTTGGCCAAATGACAAGTCTTGAATTGGCCAAACTTTTTCTTTGTAAACATTATGGCTATTTTTCATTCATCTGAAGCAGGGATAGGGATGTCAACTGGATCTGTGATTTTATTGAAATAACAGACTCAGAGGTGAGAAATCTGCCGCAACCAATCAGCACCTCTTCTGCAGTGTATCCTTTTGTTTGTTGTTTGTTTTGAAGAGACTTATAACATTAACCAGGGCACTGAGAAGCTAAGGGACTCACCCTGGATCACAGGACATGCCAGAAATGAGAGGTGAACCCAGGTCTCCAGGACTCTAAGTCTAGCTTTCTAGTCATTATGCCACCCTGTCTCTTATTTATCCAGAATGAGATTCATTCATTCACTCATCTATCCATCCATCCATTCATCTAGCCATCCATGCAACCATTGCCAAACAAACATTTATTAAGCCCTTACTATTTGCTGCTAACACAGAGAATAATATTAATTCAAATGATTTTCCATATGAAAGAGCTATCCAATAACTCCCTCCATCTGCCTGAGGTATCCAAGATCTCCAATTTATAGTAAAGTGACAGAGAAGGCAAATAGTTTAAATGCATAGCTTATCATGAGCCAGGACAAGAACATCAGATGGATGCCTTTAACATACTGGGTTATGAGCTCACTGGACTATGCTTTTTCCCTATTTAAAAAATTTGTTTAAACTTAAGTGAATTATTTTTACTTCTCTCAGCACACTCACCAATTTGTTAAATATGAGATATTTTTTCTTTAATGGAGATAGTAGCAGTGACTAAATATAAGTTCATTAAATCTGATTGATTTAGAAGAAATTTGTGTCAGGGCATGCTAACACAAAGTCAGTTTTGAAAATCAGACAACAGCCCTTTCATTAAAGGAAAGATTGATAAGATGAATAAATATGAGTGTTGATTTCAATCAATCAAAAGAAAACTGTATGTTAGACAATATGAAAGTGAGAAAATGTCAGGGTCTGTAACTAATACATTCTATCCACTTATCTGAGGCCCTACCCATTTTTGTAATGAAATACATTTGCCATTTATCAGCAGAGAGGAAAAATGGACAGGTTGGGTCAAAAACTCTTATAGTCCTTTAAAACACACTGGGTTCAAAAACAAATTTGCAAAAGCCACAAAATTTAATTCTTTTTTTTTTTTAATGCTGAAGGTTGTGGAAGTGATGGAAACCATTCATCATTCTCTGTGAATACAGACAAAGGCCCTGTCCAATACTTCTATAAGTCTAAACACTAAATGCTCCCTCCCCCCCATAAAATGTCACCTGTCATCAAAAGAGTTTGCAGATTTGTGTGAGAAATTGGTTACTTTTTCAGATTCGTATAACCTCAGTATCACTGCCACTTGCCTTTGGAAAGATTTTGTACTTGTAGAGAACTGAGAAAAATCAGCAAATAATAGGGAAGCTCCTTACAAACATTGGACTTTTAAGTGATTTATTACAGCAGAAAAAGCATTAAATTTGGAGCTCAAGGCCTTGTGTTCCAGTTCGAACTGAACTGTGTCCCAGTTCCTTTTTACATGTCATATCCTATCCACCTTTTTATGGCCCTTCGTTTTGTTTCTAGTTCCAAGATGCCATTGAGTCAGCATAGATATAAGCAATGTGCTTTTAGTTTCTATATTATTCACTTTGATATGCTATCTCTTTGAGTTCAAACCCTGCCTCACACACTAGCTCTGTAACACTGGGCAAGTCACTTAACCCTGTTTGCCTCAGTTTCCTAATCTGTAAAATGAGCTAGACAAGGAAATGCCAAACCACTCCATTATCTTTGCCAAGAAAACCCTAAAAGGGGTCACGAAGAGTTAGGCAGAACTAAAAAAAAAATGACTGAGCTATAACAATAAACTACCTCTTTCAACTAGAAACATAAAGGCAAATTTGATTTTGTTCAATTCCATTCAAACTAATTGTGTTTCTGAGGGTAATGTAGAAACATCTACTTAGAAAAATAGACTCTTTTAACTGTTTTTTCATAAAGTTAACATTTAGTTTAGAATGCTCAAATATGCCAATGGTTTTGGATCTTATCAATAATATTAATGATAACTAGCATAAATAAATAGATTCTTTTAACTGCTTTTAGATAAAATAATAATTCACTTTGGAATACTGAATATGCCAATAGTTCTGGATCTTATAAATAATAGTAATAAACATACACAGGTATACAATGCTTTTAAGTTTACAAAGTACTTTATAAATATTCTCTCATTTTATCTTATATCATCATCATATTATTATTATCTCACAGCAAGCCTGGAAGGTAGCAGATGTCATTATTCCTATTTTACAGATGTGGAAACTGAGGCAGACTGTGGTTAAATGACTTGCCCAGAATCATACTGCTAGTAAAAGATTTGAATTCAGTCTCTCTCACTCCAGGTCTTATTACCACTTCCACTTCCCCTGCTAGCTATCTCTTAAAATCACCCAGGTCAATTTTCCATCTAGTTGTGTAGACTATAACCCATTCATGCCTGCCCATCATGCAGCTGAAATATAAAAGAAATTTATAAATGAAAGACAAGTTATCTGGTTATAATGATATCAGTTTATATTACTTTGCTTGTTCTTTCCAATAGAGGTTAGAAAAATAATCAAGGTGCATTGTCAATTCACAACAAGAGACTTCTACGGTTTGGAGCCTGGAAAAGATTCTGTGTACTGTTGTTATTTTCATTTAAATCTCTTAAAGCTTTGGAGGTTCTCATAGGTCTTCCTTTTCTTTGAGCACCTTGATTCTTTTGTTCACCCCTTCTTCAAAAACATAAGAAAAAGATCCAGTTGAACAAATTGTACAAATGCTTGTTAGGGAGGAAGGAAGGAAGGGAAAGAAGAAAGAGAAAGAGAGAGAAAGAGAGATAGGGAGGGAGGGAGGGAGGGAGGGGAGAGAGGGAGAGAGAAGAAAGAAACAGGAATTGAAAGGTTCTATTCTAATAAGTGTAAGACACTCCTATGGGAATAAGCCAGGCAATACTTTTATACATTAAAAAGCAGATGCTAGTGATAAGCAGAGGTGAAACTGTAGATTTGTCTTTTTAAAGTATGTCTGTATGAATCTCAACTGCCATGGTAAAGACATTTCATGAGGAGAGCAAAGTCCTATTTGAGATTAGTTGAAGCAAACATTTGAGCTTGTCTCTCTTTCAGAATTCATTTTTAAAAAATGCAATATAAGTGTTTTATTGTTTTCTGTATTCTAATCCCTCGTTATGTCTGAATCAGGTTGCAAATTGGAATAAAATGAGACAGAATTTTTTTGGAAACTATAAATACATGATTTTAAAGTCAGTTTCCTCTCAGTTTTGGTTTTCTCTCTTTTACTGGAGTTACAAAAAAGAAGCACAGAATCTTAGAGTCAGAACAAATGTTTAGAGGTCATATTTTCATGGATTTGTAACTGGAAGTGACTGAAGAGGTCAGTAAGTCAAACTGTCTCATCTTGCAGAAAAGAAAAACTGAATCCCAGAGAGATGGGGACTTCCCCAGGATTGCACATGAATGGGGATAGGATTCAAACACAGGTTCTCTGATTCCAAATCCAGCATTCTTTCCAATGCACACCATGGAGGTCATATAGACAAGCCTCCTAACCAATGGTGGAATACTCTAGACAAGAACCCATCACACATCTAGCTCCATTTGGAAACTGTTACTGGAAATGCCCAACTTTGCAACATTAGCTCATTCCACTTCTGAAGAGTTATAATTGTTAGAAAATTATTCCTTAGATTGAACTCAACTCTACCTTACTTCCACCCACAGGTTCTAATTTTGCCCTCCATATATGCACAGAAAAATGAATCTAATCCTTCTCTAAATGATAGGTCTTCAAACATTTGAAGATGCTGTCTTGGTTCCTCATAATTTTTTTTAGACTAAATATTCATGGGCCTTCAACTTTTCTCTATATGAAATGATTATATTGGATGCTGACCACCTCATACTATCTCCTTTGTATAAGCTCCAGTTTACCAACTTCCAAATTACATTATAGATGTAATTTGAGTGCTGCAGAGAAAAGTAGAACCTCTCAATTTCTCTATCTTTCTTCCTTCCCTTCCTCTTCCCTTCCCATAAAACTTATGACAAGAGTTTTGTGTAGATCCCATTTTTGCTACTTCTTTTACTTTTTGGGGGGCACTCGGGATATAAATCCTATTGATCCTATGATTATAATTATAGATTTAGACCTGGGAGATAGCCCTCAGAGACCATTTAATTCAACCTTCTTGTTTTACAGCTGATGAAGTTTCTTGGTGTGAAGTGACCTACCCCAAATCACAGAAGTCAATCATAAAAAGTGGGATTCAAACCCACTTCTATCCTATAACACTGCCTCTCCACTAGTATCACAGTAAGCTCATTGAGTTTCTTTCTCATAACAATCAGTTTTATTGACTGAAATGAAAGAGATAAAAAAAACTGGTACCTTTTTTCCACCTGGTCACTGTTGTCATTCTAACACTAACAACTTATTTCCCAAAGTTTTATTTCCTGCATTTATATTCCCTTGATATTTACTTCTGACAACAGAGGACTGCTATATTAATAGATAATGCACACATACAGATCCACAAACACAAACAACTGATATAAAAATTAATGTTCAACTACATTTAGGCATGAAATTGTAATATACTTCTGAGAGAGTTCTTGCTGTTCCAAAATAATTTTAGTGTAATTCTACAACTAAAGAAAACATTTATATCAATAAATTCCTTGTTTTGTGTGTATTGCATAAAATCAATTTATATTCACATATTTGGCTATTGCAAAGTCAATGCCTTTCTAAGAGCCTGGAGACAAAGATACCATGGAGATTAACTGTGAAACATTATGCTTTATGAAGGACAATAAAACAAATCAACAAGAAAAGGAACCCCCCCCCCCAGTATTGACATTTTCACTTTGGTAGCTATGGGTCACTTTTCAATTCTCAAATTCCTCTATTTTTCTAATTGACACCTTTTTTTACACTGGTTCTGAAGTGCTTATTCACAAACTAAAATGATTAATAAAAATTAATTAGAACATGAAAAGTGAGGTTGAATCAGGCATCTAGTATAAAGAGCTGAGAATCACAATATATTTTCCTTGAAATTAATTCTTCAAATTAACTTTTGAAATGGAACTTTAAAAATCTCTTTGCAAGAATTTTGTGGCTAGGTTATGGTAATGGCTACTTGTAGAATTTTCCCTGGTTTGTCTGTGATAGAAATAGAATAATTGTAAATGAATTTCAGATTTAACTAAACTATGGTGATCCAGCTAATGTTCTGGAGGGCTGGGCTGTGGGGCCAAATAGTGATGCATTTGTAGTTGCAGGACCATGGTTCAAATCAGATCTGACACAATATTAGAATGAAAGCTTCTTGAAGGCAAGGACTATCTATCTTTTGCCTTTCTTTCTATCTCTAGCATTTAGCTTAGTGCCTGGCACCTTGATAAAAGGTAGTTGACTGATTGATTCTTGTTCTGACATGACCTTTGGCAAGTTACTTCAGTGGTTATGTAGTCTTCAGTTTCCTCATCTGTAAAATGAGGAACTGAACTAGATAACCTCTAAGGTTCATCCTAGTTCTAAACCTATGATCTTAATGAACCATTTACATTCCTTGTTTCTTAAATTTGCTACTTATAGTGTGGTGGTACAATGGAGCAACAATCACAAATCTGTTGTGCAACAATCTGTTGTTCCACAGAAGTAATTCCTTCTTAAAGATAGTGAAACATAATATTATAGAACTACATATGGAAGGAAGCTCTGAATCAATGTAGTACAACCCATTTGTTTTTACAGATTAAGAAACTAAATACAGGGAGATTAAATGATTTGTCTAAAATCATTCAAGTAGTATGAGGGGTAGGATTTGAACTCAAGTCTTCTGACTCCAGAGTGAACCCTTTCTTCTAAGAATATACTTTCTTCTTCTTAGAACTGAAGGAGAGGATTAGGAAGGCAGGAACACTAATATACTATTGGTGGAGCCATGTCGCATTCCAACCATTCTGGAAAGCAATTTTTACCTATATTCTAAAAGACACAAGTATAGAGTCAGAAGGTATCTCTGTCTCAGTGATATCACAATGAGGCTTATGCACCAAATATATCAAAGAAAGAGGGAAAGGATCCATATATCTGCAGCTATTTTGTAACATGGCTTTTTGTTGTAGCAAAGGACTGGAAACAAAATTGACACCCCTCAGTTTGGGAATGACTGAACAAATTATGGTATGCATCACATAATGGAATATTAATGAAATGGACAGATTTGGAGAACCCTGGGAGGACTTACATGAACTGATACAAAGTGAAGTGAGCAAAACCAGGAGAACAATTTTAGCAATCACTATTACACCGTAGTAAAGAAAAACATGATCAAAAACTTAAGAACTATGCTCAATGAACAATTACCAATCACAATTCCAGATGAATAATCATGCTTTCTATTTCTTGGGAGAGCCCTGTTGAACTAGAGAATAAGACAGTTATTTTCAGACATATCATGGCCCATGTGAAGATTTGTATTATATTACTATACTTTTTTTAAGTTACAGATTTTTAAGGGAGATGGTTGGGGCATTACAGAGGTGCTGACATGTGTGGGTAGAAGGAATTTCCACACTTGAGAGTTCCCCGTGCCAATGAAATCACAGGTTTGATCCATGTCATTCTTTTTGTTATTGACTGGACACCCTCTTAGCAGAATTCATAGATAGTTCATTTCATTTCTTCCCCTCATTTTTATCTTCCCCCCCAGCCTTCCTATTCATTTCAACATTCTTGAATATTTTCTTGTCTTTACTATTTTGAATTTAGTAATCAAATATGCACTAATGTTAATTACAAGCCACAAATAGACTAACACTTCCAAGATATCAATATCACTATTCATTTCAATGATACAGTTCAGAACTCATCTAATTCTGCCCATTCTGTGAGTCTTTCCATGGTGTGGTTGGGGTCCACAGGGTCACAGGGTGTCCTTCCAACATGCTAAGGGATTTTCTTGCTGTCTGTGACCCTGTTTGCATTCGAATGAAATGCATAAGCTACCAGTTGACTTTTGCATATTAATTGCAAACTTAGTATGTGCAAAGTGTCATACTTGCTAATGGTGGCATGATTATAACAACAGCTGACTTTTATATCCTATTAAGGTTCATAAAGACTTATGCATAATTGTCTCATCTGATCTTCACAACAACCCAATGAGGTGGGCGCTATTATAATTATTACTATTTTACAGATGAGGAAACTGAGGCACAGAGAGGTTAAATGACTGGACTGGGATTATACAATTAGTTTAGTGTTAGAAGTGGGATTTGAACATGGTTTTTTTTTTTTTGCTCCCAAACATAGTGTAGATGAACAAAACTGTTGTTTTGTTACTGGTTTTTGTTTTTGTTTTTATTAAGGAAATCCAAATTTATATCAAAACAGAGTGGTGGTCATTTGCCCACAATTGTACAGCTTTGGTTTCCTCACTAAAATTAGGGGACTGGACTGGATGATTTTAAAGTTTTATTCTAGGTCTCCAACCATGTGATGTGAGGGCTTGTCTTAACCCTCCTGAAATGATCTGTTGGATCCTCAAGGAAGTGAATAGGTAGCACAGAATCGTTGAGTCTCCAGAGAATTTTTGATGTGTGAACTGTGCCTTTGTTTTAGAGTGGGGAGTCACAGTGCCTCACATTCTAAATTAATCAGCAATGCTGAGGTTTGCAGGAATGCTTCAGCTCCATCATGTCAAAGCTGAAATCAGCAGCCTTCTAAAACCATGAATGCAACTTGACTAGTTGTGACAGCCTATTTATTAATTGCTGCCAAATGCTAATTGTTATTGCATTAATGTCACCTCTCCAAAAAAAGAGGGGCATCCATGAAACATCAGCCTCCAAAATGTTGACTTTAAAGTTATTTCCTTAAGTTTAATCACAGCTCTTATGGTTTTCATAACATTCGAAGGTAATTTCTTTCTACAAGCTAAAATAAATAATGGAAATGAGAACTAATTGCTCCTTAATTGATTGATTTTTCTACCTCCTGTTGTGGGTACAATGCATGTCATCTAGGCTGGATGTAGTATTCTATGCATGACAGGAGAGAAGAATATCAATCAATCAAAGAACAATTAGTTCTGATTTGTAACTTTTTTTCCTGATGAAAATGAAAATAGCCTTATTTAAAATGGTGAAAAAAAGAGTTTTCATCAAAAAATCACATAATTTCAGAGCCAAAAGGGACCTCAGTAGCCACCTAGTTTCAAGCCATATTAAAAAAAATTCTTAATGGAAATAAGTTTACATGTTTGCACTTTTATCACTTATATTAATTGCTTACTGTCTTAGGGAGGTGAGAGATAAGTGAGGAAGGGGGAAAATCTGGAACTCAAAATAAAAAAAATGAATGTTAATCAAAATTGTCTTTAGATGTAATTGGAGAAAAATAAAGTGTTATTGAAGAAATAAATTCTTACTAGAAATAAGTTGTCATCCAGTCTCTTTGAAGACTTCCATAGGAGAATATACCCTTAATTATTTGGCTGATTTACTCATTAAAAATTTTTCTATTAAGCAAAACTCTGTAGTGCATGCTGGGATACCAATACTTCCTTGTTGTTAGTATCTATTACCCAGTACTATGCTATACTTTGGCAACAAAAATGTACTAAACAAAACCTAGTAAAAGGATAGGGTCAGCAGCATGTACCTCAAGGTATACCTGGAGTCCTGAGAAGAGAGGTTTATTTCTTTTTCAATTCTTTGTTGTCAAGACCGGTCATTTCATTGACCTGATTTCATTAGGTTGTTTTCCTTTGCACAATAATTGTGGTCATTTTGTGCATGTGTGTATACATGTATGTATGTGTGTATATATATATATATATATATATATATATATATATATATATATATATACACAAACATGTTCTCTCCTCTCTCTCTCTCTCTCTCTCTCTCTCTCTCTCTCTCTCTCTCTCTCTCTCTCTCTCTCTCCCCTCCATCCCTTTCTCTATCTCTCTGTCTCTATCTTTACTTCTACCTCTATATCTATCTCTATACCTACTTGGTTCTAATGTTCTCCTATTTCTATTTCCTTTATCAGTTCGAATAACTCTACTCAGGTTCACCTCAATTCCTCATAATCATATTTTCTCATGGTTTAATTATAATTCATTTCATTCTTATATCCCAATTTGGCTCAGTCATTTGCCTACTGATAGGCACTCACTTTGTTTCCAATTCTTTGCTTTTACAAAAAGCGTTGCAAACTCTTTTCATCTTAAGGGTATGACATTCCACTCTGAAGCCTTTGCCATACAAAGAAATCCATTCTTTGGAGATTTGTTTCAGATGCTTCCAAAATTAAAGAAAATCCTACAAAATTTTTCTTTTCTGGAGGCAGAATGACTTGACAACAGGCTTTATATACTTCTATTAGGAAAACATCTAGTCAATTGTATGTAATCTATGCAAATAGAGCATCACTTAGACAGAAAGATAGTATGGCATAATGGAGAGAACTTGGGAGCTCTTTACCATATAGCTAGCTGTTTACCTTGGATAATTCATCCAACTTTCCCGAGGCATAGTTTCCTCTAATTAGGGATTAGAATGCTGATGCTATGTACTTCACAAGAGTGTGGTGAGGCTCAGATAACACAAATGCATATATTCAATGAATGATTTATAGCAAGACAAGCACTTTGAACTTCAGTCTATTCATCTGTAAAATGGGGATAAGAATAATTTATAAGAATACCTTGTAGGTTGGTTGTGAAGACCATAAAAGATAATGGCTGTAACAGAATCTACAATACTGTCCACATTAAAACTAGTATGATTTGATGAAAGAAATCCACAGAGTAGATAGAAATGTTTGGTTGAAGATTCTCTCCCGAAGCTGGTAACAAGGAGAAATTTGATTCGTGACTCTTTGATCACCATTCCAGTTTGTTGGAGATGCCAATGAGACCAAGCTCAGCAGATGATTATATAATCAACAAAAATTTGTGCTCAAAAGTTTCCCCTTAAATCTGTCCTTTTCCCCCTCCATCCCCAAACTGACCAATTTTATCAATTCTACCTCATCCCATATCTTGCATCCCCTTTTCTCTTCTCACTTTGTCACCACCCTGGTTGGGATCATTCTCACTCCTCACAAAGACTACCGAAAAATTATCTCCCACCTGGAATCCCTTCCTCTTATCTGCTCCCTTCTCCAAATCATCATTCATAGAGTTGTCAGAATAATTGCCAGGTGATACTGTCACTCCACTCTTGAAAAGTCTGCAAAGGCTCTCTGCTGCCCTCCAGAGACTGGTTATAATCTACCTTCTCAAACTTATTTCATAGGGTTCCTCTTCTCACATTATATATTATAGTTGGAGATAATAAGCCTTTAAGGGTGAGGAGAAAGAGGGTAAAGGAGAACTCAGTGGTCACAACAAAGCTTTCTGCTTGGTTACACATTTTCCTGCATGATCCGAGGATATCGGAATCATAAGATTTAGGACCGGAATGGATGTCTGAGATCACTCAGCCAGATTCTCTCATTTCATAGATGAACAACACAAAGCTTTAAGTAAGTCCTTTGCCCTACCTGGATCTGTATTCTCACATTTCACCAATGCACTTTCCTGTTTAAGATGCAGACATTCCCTATTGCCTGTAGGGCAAAATAAACTCCTTTGTGGACCATTTAAAGCCCTTTAAATCTTATTCCAATCTGTATCTCCAGGCTCATTATACACCACCCCCCTTCATTTACTAAACATAAACTCCAGCTAAATTGTCCTATGTGAAAGGCTCTATATATGACATCCTATCTCTTACCTCTCTGTCTTTGTACATGACCTGAAATGTGCTCTCTCCTCACTTCCATCTCTTAAAACCCTATCTTCCTATAAGACCAACCTCATGTGCCATCTTCTACACAAGGTCTGTTTGAATCTCCTCTCCCCTCAATTCCCTTGTACTTAAAAAAATCTCTATACATACTGTTTCTCCTCAACAGAATATAAACTCCTGGAAAGCAAGGATTTTCATTTTTTTCTTTGTATAATGAACACCAAGCATACATAGTATCTATCTAGCATATACTAGGCACTTAATAATCACTTAACACTGTGCATTACCAGAAATCTGTGTTTATATCTTATGCCCCTAACAGATCATACATTCAATGATGCCAGGGATCATGTCTAATTTAGACCTGTCCAGGAGTACATTGTTTATTTCTCTTTCCCAGAGTGTGCCTCATTGTTTTGCTCATAATAAGCACTTAATGAATTTTCTTTTTGAATGAACAAAGTACACTAGGTTTGGAGTCAGAGGTCTTAGGTCTTGAATTCTTCCTTGGATACTTGATAAAAGAGTGATCTCAAGCCAATCATTTAAATTATCTGGGTCTCAGTTTTCTCATCTGGAAAACAAAGGAAGTTTGGCTAGCTAAGTTATTCCAGTGTGCTCTTTCCACACTAAAATCTAGAATACCTATAACTCTACATAATAGACACACACATATAGGTGTTTCATATGTGTGTATATACATATATGTGTGTATATGTGTGTTAAAATATAAACATACATATATTAACCCCCCCCCCACACACCTATAAATCTATATAAAAGGCAACAAGTTGTAATGGTGAAAGAACCTATCTTCAAGTTCAGGAGTTACAGGATTGAGCCTTAGTTTTGTGACTGGGCAAATCTCTTGAACTCTCTATACACTGGAGATAACACACTCATACTGCATATACTGGACACAGAGCATGGCAGACCTTGGAATCTCAAATACCTGTGCTCGAGTCTCACCTTTAGCAAACATTGCTTGTGTGATCTGGGCAAAAGACTTGACTTCTCAGTTCACCAGACAACATTTTACATGTTCTAAGTCTTAGACTAGGTGTTGCTCTGTATCAGTGGAAGGATTTTCCTCACTGGGAATTATCTAAACCAATCAAATCTCAGACTTGGTACAAAATCCCTAAAAATACTGTATGCTACCTATACCTCCTAGGATTAGAATGAAGAACAGGCTTTGACTACTGCAAATGTTAGAGATGGTGAATTTACTTTTTACTTGTTTATATTTTCATTTTCAGAAAAATAAATCTACTAATATTGACATTTTTTCATTTTCCATTTTGTCATTTTCATTTTCAAATTGTTTGAAATCTGAAAAGAACAGAATTATAGACAAGGGCAGAAAAAAATGAGAAAAAGAATGACAGATGTCCCAAGTTGCCCAACTGAGAGTTTTCATTTCCACAAGCGGTTGTATACTAGCTGATCAAATCAGATTAGACAATAGCACCAAGTAAAGGCAAGAATTTGAGGTTAAAATAAAGAACGAGCCCATGGAGAATAACATTCTATTTCAAGGACTGTGCCCTTGCAATGGGAAAAAAAAGATACCAATAAATATGCAAAATATACTTATTTAATGCCATGGATTGCCTCACCTCTTTTGTGTTTTAATCAGGGCCTCAAAGTTAACTGAGTTTGCTTGATTAAAGCTAAGCAAAGTAGCTTATCGAAATGCCAATTTTACCTCTATCATGACAGCAGTAAATCCACCCAGACTGGATTCCATTGGCAACTTAACCTCATCATTTAAAACTTACGCAGCAGCTGAGGATTGATTCTGTCATTTTGGCACATCAATGGAGCCTCACAAGGGCAGCAGCGATCAACAACTCAAAGGATAACTAAGAAAGCATTATTCATCAGTACTATATACATAGTAAACTGAATATCATTGAACAGGTATCTTAAAAAACAGTCCAACCAAACAAACCTGCAAATGTAGTGCTTATTTCTTTTTTTCTTTTTTTTGGGGGGGGGGGGCAGGGCAATTGGCATTAAGTGAGTTGCCCAAGGTCACCTGGCTACTAAGTGTTAAGTGCCTGAGGCCAAATTTGAATGCAGGTCCTCCTGACTCCAGGGCTGGTGCTCTACTCACTGCACCACCTAGCTGCCTCTGTATTACTTATTTCAAAAGCTGCCTTTTTCTTGTCCTATCTGACAAGAGTTCAATCATCCCATACATCAAAGGATCTTAGCCTGAGATCCCCCAGAGAGTCCACTGATAGATTTCAAGGGGTGTGAACTTTGAAAAAAATTAGGAAAAGCTGGAAAAATTACATCTTTATTTCTGTTACCTTCTATGGGAGATTTGGCATTTGCTTCAATTGTAAAATTTTAAAAATAAAATTATTTAAATTAAATTAAAATTAGTTTTTAATTTTTAAATTAAAAATAATTTTTAAAATTATTCTGAGAAGGGGTCCATGTGTTGAGTTGTTTCAGTTGTGTCTAACTTCATGATCCTAATTGGGGTTCTCTTTGGCAAAGATACTACTATCTTGTTTTACAGATGAGGAAACTGAGACAAACTGGGTTAAGTGACTTCTAATAAGTGTCTGAGGATGAATTTGAACTCATCACCTAGCCACCTACCTGTCCCCAAAGGACTCCATAGATTTTACCAGATGGATTCTTTAAGTTCATATGATCAGAGATTACATTTCTGTATGTGAGGCCACCCAGGCCAACCTTTTCTTTTTAGAGTTGAGGAAACTGAGATCCACAGAGATGGTGACTAGCTCAAGTTGATATAGATAGTAAGTGACAGAGGTAGGATCTGAACCTAAATCTTCTGATTCTAGGGTCAGTGTTGTGTCATTTGTATTGTACTGGAATGCTGCTTAAGATTCTTGACAAATACTATGTGAAAACAAATAGATCATGCAACAAGGATGATGATCAACCGATGGCCTTCTCAACTTAGGTGGAGGACTACAATATCTCTGGACCACAATGGCCAGAAACTCAGTGGGAAGATGGAAAATGCTAACCTTTTAGAAGAACAGAAATGATGTCTATTCTCTTTGTTGGCTGGTTTGTGATGGGGTAGTAAGGTGCAAAACCAGAACCAAATAGAAATGTAATTTTTTTAAACAATTAAAATCAAATATAATTTAAAAAATTAGTATTGAGTTTGCCTTTCTCCCATCTGTAATAATTACTACTATTACTACTACTACTACTATCAGCCCCACCACCACCACCACTGCTACTGCTACTGCCACAACTACTACTACTACTACAACACAATTTTATATAGTACCTACTATGTGCCAGACATTGTTCTAAGTACTTCAACATTACTAATTTATTTAATCCTTACAACAACTCTGTGACATAGGTATTATTATTATCCCCATTTTACAGATGAGGAACCCGAGGCAAACAGAGGTTAAAAGGTTTGCCCTGGGTCATTTGGTAAGAATTAAATTATAGTCAATTCAATTCCACAATTACTATGATAATGAAATAGGTCTATGATTTTCATTGTGGCTGAATTTTCACCTTTACTCTGGTACTTTACATAATTTGAGCACTTAAATATCTGTGCATCAGAGCACCTTGAGAGGCCACTGCTGGCAAGTGAATAGAAAGCTGGCTGATGCTGGGAAGACCTGGGTTTACTTTCTACCTCTGAAAAATGTGCCAACCTGAATGGAGAGAGGGGGTTTCCCGGGTGTATGCTGGATTTTCAGTGGGATCATTTGTACCTCAAAAAATGGCAGAGCCTACTGATCAGGGCTTGATTTAAAGTTTTCTTAATTGTCTAGACTTAAGGAAGTGATAGCGAAAGGGTTAAAAATATGAATTATACTAAAGAGTATGTTTTCCCTACTTTTTTCCCTTAGCATACTCCTGGAGTTTTCCTTACCTCTATAGAAGACAAGAACTGGACTTATGATTTCATTGGTTTAGGAGAATTTATGGATGAAGAAACTCCTCTAATAACTTACTTCTGGATTAGGAAACTTCTGCTCATAGCTGGCAGAGTGGATAAAGCACTGGGCTGGGAGCCAGGAAGACCTGAGTTCAAATTTGACTTCAGACACTTACTAGGTGTGTTACCCTGGGCAAGTCATTTAACCTTGTTTTTTCAGTTACCTCATCTGTAAAATGAGCTGAAGAAGGAAATGGCAAACCACCCTAGTATCTTTGCCAAGATAACCCCAGATGGGATCACAAAGAGTTGGACACAACTGAACAACAATGAAACAACACTCCAATGAAGGTTCTTCTATCATGTTGGCACCTTCTGTGCTGTGTTCAAGAAAGCCCTGAGAAGTTAAGTGGTTTCTTAACAGTTATAGGAAATAGCAATCAGAGGCGGAATTTGAACTCTGGTCTTCCTGACTTTGAGAGCAGCTGTAGCCCAACTACCTCTTTCTTCACCCAGAATTCCATATTATCCCTGAAATCACGGATGCAGTCTGTGTCCCTATGCCAGAAGAGCTGAGGATTGGTCTAAATTGGTCTAAATTACTTAAGAACCATTCCTCCCCACCTAGAAAAACAAACCAAAAAGCCCAGCTGCAGAGATTTTCTGAAAGAATTCAAAAGGCAACCGGATTAGGTGGTTAATCATTGATTGTTTCATGCATACTATTATGCATGAAGAAAGCTATATTCCAGCCTTTGCTTCTTCCTGTTCCTTCATATCAATCCATTGAAACAGCCACATTGAATGAAAAATAATTTCCCTTTAACATCAATCTTTGTGCTTTCAAGCTGCTTTTCGTCAAATACGAGAGCATCTATTTAAGACATCTCTGGGCAGTAGGTAAGGCATATCAGAGTAAAAAACAATACACTTTCAGAAATACAAATTCTAGCATTATTGAGTTAAAAGACAAGAGGTAGATCTAGTCTATTTGCACAAGATGGGGCTAGTACTGAAATGCAAGGGATGAGTGATGAGAAAATGTATGACATGCTGAAACTTTAGGAGAAAAACATTTTAAAGCTACCTACCACATTGGTCTATTCTTTACAAACAAGTGGACTCAGATATTTTCCAAGAGTCTAACTAGGAAAGCAGGTTAGCTTTTTTGAACTAAGAGGGTTTCACTGAAGGCACTGATATAGAAAGGCATATTAAACAGATATATAGGTGGTCTGCTAGTTTAGGCACAGGATAGAACTAGCTCAACCTGTACAGAACTGAAGATGGAGTGAAATAGTAAATGAACTGAAAATTGGATGTCACCTTGGTTTTGAGACTGTCCCATTCTACCCTGGAATCTTGATTACTAATAAATGCATCCTTTCAACCACCAAAGACTCCTGTAGTCTACTACTTCAAGAGAAAAGAAATCTATATACTTATCTTTGATAAGCATAATTACTAGATATTTTCTGTGAAATCTTGGTTAATAAAATCTGACAAGAGATAAACCTGGGGTATGTGTCACTTCTGGATCAGCAATGTGTTCCTTTTTGCTCCTTCCAATGGTCCTTACTATCATCTGTGGTTTTTGTGATGAAGAAACTATGATTAAAGATTAGTAGCTGCATGACTAATTTTTTTATTTAATCAGATACCAGCTCCATGAGTCAACCAATAATAGGGGGGATGAGAAACAAAGCAAAGGGTCTGGATATGTTCAGTATAAACTACCAGCCTTTTGAAATTCTCCATGTTGGTAGCTTATGGGTTACATGGTCATATCCATGTAATGAGGGCAACTGAACTACTGACCCTGATACAAGACATATACAACATATACCTTAATTCTCCCCCCCGCCAAATGAAAGTGAAGATTCTAGCATTGGGGATACTAGCACATTTGCCTTTATAAGTATCCATCAGGGGTAACAGAAACCGCAGGATTATAGGGCCACAAGATAATAACTAGAAGAGACCCTTGGTGCTATGAAGTCTAATCTTACTTTATAGAGGAGGCAATTGAGGCACAGAGAGGTTAAGTGTCTTGTTTGGGGTCCCCCAAGTAATAAGTGCCTAGCAGTAGACATGAAACCCAACTCTTCCTCACTCAAAGTCCAGTGATCTCTCCACTACTCTAAAGAACCCAGAAAGTAAATAGTATCTAAAAAGGAAGCACTCTAACATAATGGACATATGGGGCTGGGAAGACCTGAGTTCCAATCTTGCCTAAATTCCCACCCTTTATAGGGGGTCTTTCCCAATCTCACTTAATTCTAGAGCCTTCCCTCTGCTTATTATTTCCAATTTATATAGCTTTTTAAAAATACAGCTTTCATATTGTCTACCCCATTAGAATGTGACCTCCCTAAGAATTGGAATTCTTTTACCCTTCTTTGCAACCCTAGCAATGAGCACAGTGCCTGGAACATAGTCGAGATTTAGGAAATGTTTGCTGACTGACTGGTTGACTGACTCTGACATACAATGCTTCTGACAAATTTGGAAAAAAAGTCATTTAAGCACTCAGTCCCCCCAGTACTGACCATAAACTACAGCCGAGATGCCAATCATTATGTGGATGGAGTTTCCATACTGAGAATTTTTATGAAATCATCATGTCTAGACCAAAATCACAACAAAAATCAACCTTCTACCTTTGACTCTACCAGCATCTGATTGTGAGATACAGCCTTGAAAGTGTTTGGTTTAAAGTAATATGACTATATGCTTTTTTGTTTAACAGTGGTTAGCAAAAGAAAATTAATGAAAACCTTGGCTTTAAAATTTCACCTTTCTATGGTGATCTTGGGAAATTAAAACTCTGTGGGAGTGAACATAATTTACATGTGAAATGAGGGACACAAATTCTGAAAGACTGAAAGGTGTTTTTCTGAAAAAAAATGAAAGCATTAAACTTTTACAGAAAAAGGGAACATTAATATCTATTCCCAGCACTGTCAACCCTACTGAGAGACCCTGAAACAGATCACTCGCAAAGATCATCCTTTTTCTACCATTTATGGACAGGAAAGAGGGAAAATTCAGAACTGAGGGCCCTTCTGTTTGAAGTGATTTATTTGAGCATGTGAAGTCAAAACTTTTATTTGTATTTGGATGTTACTGTGTCTTTGGGGTCTTGAGCACAACAAACAAGACAAAGACATGCTCATGACAACTAGCTCCAGGGGAATTTCATTCTAAACGTGTGTCCCCTTGGAGCTTGATCCTTCATATGTGATGGTTTGGGTAAAACAGCCTCTTGGATACATTCCAAGTAAAATCCCATGTTTCTGAACATGGTTGAAGGGACAAATTGCAAAGAGGAGGTCAGAAGGTATCATTTGAACATCTGTTTGCAATTTTAAAACACAGGAAGAAAATGGACAATATTTACATAAACTCTCATTTAGAGGCAGATTGTTGTTGTTTTTTGGAGGGGAGGAGACAGGGCAATAGGGATTGAATTGACTTGCCCAAGGTCAGACAACTATTCTGAGGTCACATTTGAACTCAGGTCCTCCTGACTCCAGGTCTGGTGCTCTATTCACTGTGCCACCTACCTGCCCTGTTTTGTCCTTGAAGAGGAACAATGATATCAGGAGGGTCATGTCTTGACTTACAAGTGAATTGGATTTAAGTGAGGCAGAACTGGTGGAAAGAACATCAGACCTGGAGTCAAGAAGCCTTGAGTTCAAATTCAGTCTGAGACAATTACTAGCTGTATGATCCTGGACAAATCACAACCTATTGGCCTCACTATCCTCAACTGTAAAATGGGGATGATTATGGCACCTACCTCCTAGAGTTGTTGTGAAGATCAAATGAGATGTGTGTAAAAAAGCATTTAGCACATAGTAGGCTCTATTTAAATGATTATTCTCTTTCTCTTCCCAGAGAGCACTGAGATTTTGCTGAATAACATGTAAATAGAGTCAGGATTAAATTCTGCAACATGGGAAAATTTCAGGAGTAATTAGTCCTGCCTCCTGTGTTTAAATACATGTGAATCATCCATATAACACAAGTAGATACAAACATTTAAAAATTAGATTTATTTCAACAGTTCTAGTTATTTGCTAAGAATGTTTGTCTTAACTTTACCATTGATCTTGTAGAGTAAGAGATTCAATTATAGAATCATGGAATGTTAAAGTCGGAGATCATCTAGTTTAAGTCCCTTGTTTTATTGATGAGGACACATGTCCAAAAAGATCAAGTGACTTGTCCCAGGTCACAAAGCTAATAAATGGTTGAGCTGGGGATTCCCAGAAGTGGGGCATGGCATGGCATGACAAGGTCGGGGATAATCAGTGAGTGCAGAGTGGTTGGAACTTAGAGGGCATTAAATAATGATGGTAATGATGATAGTAACAGCTAGAAGTTATATATCACTTAAGATCTGCAAATGCTGTCTCACCTTATCCTCACCCCAACTCTGGGAAGTCAGTATTCGTCTTAAGACAAAAATTAAAAAACCAAACTAAACCTGAAGACAGTTGCTTATACCATTTTATATATGAGGAAACTGAGGCACAAAGAGGTTAAGTTACTTGTCCACAGTCACAACTAGAAGGAATTGAGGCCACATTTGAATTCGGATCCTGCTGAATTCAGATGAAACTATCTGCTTCTTTGCCTAGCTTTTTTGAAATAATTTGAAAAGAAGCTGACATATTAGGTGAGAGCCAGGATGAGGAGGGTTTTAAATGCTGAGCTTAAGGAGTTTATATTTCAGTGGAATGAAAATATGGGGTCACTGATTTTTTAAAAATTCTTCATTAAAAAAACTATTTAATGGGGGTGGTGGGGAGGAGGTTAATAAAGTGTCTGTTTGAATTCAGTGCTTCCCGACTCCAGGTTCAATGCTCTATCCAATGGGTTACTTAGCTGACTTTTGGGAAAGGAAGTGGTCTGGGTATATGGCAGGAGTTAGAAGAAACTGCCTGAGGCACTGAGAGGTTAAATGATTTGCCCATGGTCACATAGCTAGTTTGTGTCAGAGACAGGTTCTTGAATCCTGATGCCAATTCTGGCCCTCTATTTGCTATTGGTCCCAAGAAAACGGTAAACACAATATTTTCCCCTCTAAACTTCATAACGAGGTGATTTCAGAATAACAGGAGCATCAGTTTAGAACTGGAAAATCCTTAGAGGCCATCAAGCTCAGTATTTCATTTTATAGATGAAGAAATTGAGCTCAAAGAGGTTAGTTAAATGATTTGCTCAGGGTCATACTAATTAATATCTCAGAAAGGATATGAACCCAGGTCCTCCTGACTTGAGTCACAATCCCACACTATAATATAAAAGGAAGCTGAAATTTTTAGGGAGGAAAGTGCATATAATTAACTTCTACCTCCCCCCTCCCCACCTTCAAAGATAATTCTGTCTAACTACATATGGAAAGGAAAGAATTGCTTTAAAAATCATAGGTCTTAATTCTCAAAATCCAATCAGAAATCATGTATTCAGATGTTCCTAATACATTTTTTATAAGTTCCAAATACATTTTTCATAAGTTCTAAAATGGAAAAATTCTGTCTTTCGGAAAATGTCTCCATTCTAAAAATATTATCCAGTATATATGGGGCTTTCTACTGAATTACATACTGTACAACCTGAAAACACCTCAGGATGAATATGTGAAATTAGACAGTTCATTTAGAAAAAAATATATAGAGTATAGCAGTAGTGAAAAGTACATCTACCCTAAAGGAAAAGTCCAGTTCATATGGATTTGATAAGGAATAAATTTGACTGTCTATGTAAACGTGGCTGATTTTTTAAAGTATACCACATTTATTGTTAGGGCTTGGCATCTTACAAAAAATGGTGCAATAATGAAACATGACAAGTCATTTCTATAATATAAAGGAGGAGAAATGAGAAGAAAAGGAAAAGAAACAAAGTGTACAGATCAGCTGATCTGATAGAACAGCTGAACTGTACCATTGTGGCAAGCTGTCTTGTAGGGAATATGGACAAGATATGCTCACCTATCTGGAGATAGCTTCAGTGCTCCCCAGCAGGGTCCCTTTCACTTAAGAACAAGCATTATAACTTTGAAGGGAATTCTTGCTTGTCCTTTCAGAGGACAAAAAAGGGGAGAAAATCTAGACAAGGGGAAAAGATATTTTCAGGATTCCTACAAAACTTTCACTAAGGCTTGCCTGTTCTCTCCATCAGAGATAGAAACATCACATGGGGTGATATATGAATATGGAGTGAAGTATTATAACCACTTTGCTGACTGTGGTATAGGGAGGGGGAAGGAGAGGAGAAATTACCCAGATGAATGGTAATTGATCAAATCCACCAGGAATCTAATTCCAGGTGCTTGTCAGGTGTGCAAATGAGAGTGACAGCCGTTCTGGAAAACTCAGAGAAATTGGAGGCCCTGGGAGCATTTCTAATCTGACCTGCACCTCTCTGGCTTGATGATGAGGGAATTATACCTGAACACACTGGGCAGCTGCTGCTTATGACCTGTCTATTATTTGCACTGTTATGCTCAATGACTTTTTAAAAGCTATTTTAGGCCCAGATTCCTGGGCTTCATCCAACACTTTTACTCTTCACTGGTATATTGCTACTTGACTGGGCTTGGATAGTTATGTAAAACAGGCCAGATGGCAGCTGTTTGGGACAGGAGCTGCTTACCTTGTGCCCTGAGAAGTGATGGGGGTAGGGGAGGGTAGGAAACAAATAAAAAACAAACAAAAAACATGAGTAAATTTTAAAAATACCTTAGATTAGGGGATGTTTTTCATGTATCTAGTTAGCTTAGCTACACTGAAATAAATCTAGGGAATAGAAATGTTCAATGAACCTTAGATGGAGCCAGGCTAAGGTGATCTTGTAAAGAGCAACATAAAAAAAAGTCTGCACACAATGGCTGGATGAATTGGCACATTATTAGAACTAAGGGGCTTTTTGAATATTTCATTGTGAATATCTGTGTGCTCTTTCATGCACTGGCCTATCATGAAGTTGACATTCACAAATGATCCATTTACCTAAGAAAATGAATGCTGTGAGCTAATTGTCCACTGCTTAGAAAAGGGCATTTAGCTGTTTTAAGGAGGAATTTCATAGGTCAAAGATTTATAGATGGAAGGGAACTTGGAAGTCACTGGGTCCAACTTGCTCACTTGGCAATAGAAGGAACTGTTAGGGGTTAAGGCAGACAAATTGACTTGTTCAAGATCAGACAGACAGATGATAAAGCTGGGATTTGTACCCAAATTTGGACCTGACTTCAAATTATTTTTCACTTTCCAGTGTACTAAGCTGCCTCTGGAAGGGACCGAGATTTTTGTTCAGTGGTGTGAAAAAGTTCACTGCAAGCTAAGTGAACTTGAATTTGTTTCTTGGTTTACTACCATGGGATAGTGAGTGTTGAGTTGGAATCCTGACTCAGAGTCTTATTAGCTGTGTCACTGGGTAAGCCACGTAAGCTCTGTCTGCCTCAGTTTCCTCACCTGTAAAATTCAGATATTAGGCAGCAAGGTGGTGCAGTTGACAGAGTGCTGGACGTGGAGTCAGGAAGAATTTTCTTCCCAAGTTCAATTCTGGTCCAAGACAATGACTATGTGATCCTGGTCAAGTCACTTAATCCTGTTTGCCTCCATTTACTCATCTGTAAAGTGAGCTTGAGAAGGGAATGGCAAACCACTCCAGTATCTTTGCCAAGAAAATCCCAAATCATGAAGAATTGGACATGAATGAACAACAATGCAATTTGGATAATAAAAGCACTACCTTCCAGGGTTGTTTGAGATACATGAATTTGTATGTATAAAGTATTGTGCAAATCTTAAAAAATAATTCTTCTCTTTCTCTTCCTTCTCTTCCTCCCTCCCCTGCCCCCTCTTCCTTCTCCTTCTTATTGTTATTAATACTAATATAGAGTGCTATGCTTGCAGTTAAGGAAGACCTAGGTTTGAATTCCACCTAGCATACTTTTCAGGACCTGGACATGTCATTTAATATCATATTTTCAAAATATCAAATACTTAAAATGAATTGTCACCTATTCTTATTAAACATAATTATTAATTTATTAGTGCTATTTATTGTTTATATTTATTATTGTTGCCTTATTATTGTTAGCTATCCCATCTGTCTTATATTTATTCGATTTACTATCTTATCTCCTCAACTAGATAGCAAATTTCTACAAAGCAGAGATCTAGGACTATAGGTTCTAGAGTTAGAAGGTGCCTTAGAGGTCATCTTTTCCAAATCCCTCACTTTACAGGTGAGGAAACATTTGCCCAATGTCATATAGGCAGGATTTAAAACTGGACCCTCTGAATGCAGACCTAGTGCTCCTTGCCACTGCACCAAGGTAAGCCAAGCTGGGCCAAAGAGAGTTCTGTTGGAACATTTTAAAAAAGTCATATGGATCTGGGATGATTTTAGGTATCTGAGAAATATAGAAAGAATAGGGGTCATGTTAATATATAGAACAATGTAATCTTCCATATGTGTCCTTTCTCTCTTTACTTTCATATATGGAAAGCAAGCATTCATAGAGGTTGGCTCTCCTTCCACAACAATTAACTACAAAGTAAATGTCCATAGCAACATCCTTATTTGCTTCTAGTCTTTGGTTGGACAGGTCTGTTTGTGCAGTTAGGCAGGGCCCTTTTCCCCTTAATTCATATGGAACACAAAGGTAAACCATGTTCATTGAAAATGCAATTAAAAAAAAGAAAATGCAATAAAAACAGAGAATGACCTTATTGCTAGAGCACAATTCTCCCACTATCTGTTTGTTAGGGTTAACTTGTCTTTCAGTTATGGGGTTGGTTTTACAAATGGCTCCACTTTACAGTCTACCATATCACTACTTTGAAACTGTAATACAGCTAAGGTCCCAATTAGTACAAATAATGAATTCCCCTGAAATGGAATTTACATGAAAGTTATAAATATATAAAATATGGCAATTGATTCCAGCCCAATGGAAATGTGGAGTACAAATTCAAATAAACTGACCACTTCAGTGACTTTATTATTTGTATTAATTGGTACCTGGCTGTACTTTGAAAATCTGTGATTTGATCTACGTGAGAACTGCCTCCATTAAGGCAGGTTTCAATTCAATTCAATTAAAAGTCTATGAAGTGTAAGTACCTAGAGATATAAAAACAACAACAACAAACAAAACCTCACAAATAAACCCCAAAGCCCATACCTCTGGGACTTATTTCTATTACATAAAACCTATACACAGTTAAGCAAATTCAAATTATATTCAGTTAAAAAATAGAAAAAAATTCTCTCTGGCTTACTAGACAGTCTTTATCCATTGCTTTGACTGAAAAGTTAGCCATCTCTCATCAACCTAGTGATGAAGCATTGTGGTACAATGGGGAAGAAAGTGGATTTGGAGCCAGAGTAACTGGGTTTGAATCCTATTCTCTGGTCCTCTATTTATGTGAATTTGGGCCAGGCAGTCAATCTCTGTGGGCTGTAGTTTCCTCTTCTATGAAATGAGGGGGGCTGGACTAGATGACCTCTCAGGTCCCTTTCAGTTCTGCCCTAAAATGTGAATTTAGCTGACAACCCTTGGACAATCAGCTATCAGACCTTATCCAAAGTCTTTCTGGCTAGGAAACCTGCCAAAGTTTGTCCTCTATTAGCACATGTGTGACCTTTAAAAATGCAGGGTTACCACCTCATCACCATGAGGCTCTTTATCAGTAAGGGTAGCTCCAAATGAAGAACTTACTCTATCAGCATAGACAGTTACTCACTTGGCAACTTACCGTATTGGAAAGTTGTCAGGAAAACTGAAATGAGATTTGCCAAGGGTCACACAGCAGCACATCATAATGAGACTTGAAGCCCAGGGTCTTCTTGACTCTAAGGCCAGTTTTCCATTCATTTTGCTATGCTGCTCATTCTGTCTGTCTGTTTCTTTCTTTTTCTCTACCTGTTTGTATCTACATTATCTAACAAGCTGCTTTTATTTATCTACATATCTACCTACCTAGATATAATTAATATTAAAACTGAGATCTGGTGTCAGGACGATGGACTTGTGATCTAATAACTCTTGACTGACCCAGTTTCTATGAAATATGAAGATCCAAATGGATATAATGAGGTAACTCATTAAAGTGAGGGATATCTAGTGTTCTTTTCAGATGAAATGGAGAAATTGAATTAATTTGGAACATATAATCAATCCTGTAGTGTCCATATTTAATACGGTTTAGCCAAAAGCCAAATCATATCAAACTAGAGCATGGCCAGAGGAGAGCAACCACAATTGAGAAGGGCCTTGAGTTCATGCCACATCAGGCCTGGTTGAAGGAACTGGGCATGAATGGTGGTGGGGAAAATGTAATGGTTGTATATGAAATAAATTATACTTGTTCTATTTGGCCCTCCAGGGTAGCGCTAAGAACAATGGTCAAGAGGGCTTCAAGTTTCCTCATCTGTAAAAGGAAAATACTGGATTAGATACCCTTTGACATCATTACTGGCTCTAAGTCTATGGCTCTGTGATCTGTTCTCTAGAAGGTATTTGTATTTTTCCAGGAGATGAAGAATCTCTTTCCTATCAATTCATATTGGTTGGCTACCCAAAAATCTGTCAGGGTCACCCAGCATCCCTATGAAAAATTATAGCAATGGTTTTCAGTTATTATACTTTCCCTAATACTATCACTAGCTCTGTGACTTTGAACAAGTTGCTTAATCTCTCTGAATCTCATTTCAAAGATAAGGATCTTTGAAATATGGATCTTGCTACTGTGTTCTCTTTCAGGCTTAGTGTGATTAAAAGCAATTTTTGAAAAACATACAGTGCTACATAAATATGAGATATCATTATTTATTCATTATATACCACTATGTACTTATACTGCACTATTAATATAACTAATAAACAATAACATCCATTAACATTTAATTTACATTTGTTAGGGAGACATCTAACTTAAAATGAATTAATTTAATTTAATTCCAAATATCACCTAGAAAATTTAATACATATTAAATGCTTATTACTATAATCCTTATTTTGCTCAAATATTTCTCCTAAATATTATCAGAGTAATTTGAGTTTGAGTACCCAATTCATTTAGAAGATGGTTGTGCTTAAGTTTCCTCATGAGCCTGAAAAAATTACTAAATGTGAGGTTTGGTTGTTAATATTATTGTGGTTTAGGTTATTGGTACTGAAATATCAGATTAGGGTATTTTCCAGATTACTATAGTTCCAGCTAGGTGTGTATATGTGTATATACACATATGTATAGGTGTATTATGCATATATGTATATATTGCACAAATGATACATACATGCACATATGTGTGTATATATGCATATATATCCATATCTATCTTTTTTCTGTGCATTAGGGATATAAAAGGAGCACTATTCAGAGGAAAATAGTCCTTTTGAATATCTAGTGGTTGTGTATTAGCCATAATCTTAGATTCAACATATCATTTTCCATGCATTCATAAAGATAACTACAATGTTGAACTTTTGAGAAGGTCTCTATGGAGAAAGTACAGCAAAGAGATTAGAATCCAGGACTTTTGAATTCAAGTTCAGTGCTTTTCCCACTATCCTTAGGGATGTTGTAAGAAGCAATTTATCCTAATGATTCCTAACATAACCTTCCTTAATACTCACTTATAGCCTTAATGATTCAGTAGAGAGTTTTTCTTCCAGACAAGTGGTGGCAAAAAAAAAAAATGTTCCCTGAAAAACTTGTTTTTTTTCATGACTTCTCTTATTAATAACAATAACAAACAACAACAACAAATCTGAGTTTCCAGGCATTCCAAATAGCATCAGCAGCTACCAGGTATTTGCCCTAGCAGACAGAAGACAACTCAAGCCAGACAACCTCTAACAAGGACACAATTACAGTTTGCCACTGCCAGCCAGCTGACAGGTCTGGTTTCATCCAGGGAATGAATCCAGGCAATAAATTTCTGATTATGTGAATGCTGTCTCATCTGTGCCCAAGTACTCAATCAATAGCAATTATTGAGTAACTACCTCCCTTACCAAAGAACACTCCACTGCATTCTGTGGTAATATATAATTAAGCAATAGTACAATCACATTTATCTGGCATCCAGTTATTCGAATCCAGGCACAAAATTCTCTTCACTACTACCCCCATCCTTTGGTGATGTAAATCAGCTTGCATGAATGATGGCCTCTATCTTGTATTAAGACAAAATGTTTGTTACCTTGAAATTCTGTGCAGTAGAGAAATAGGCTGGTCTTGAACACCTTGATGTTATAGAGAGCGAATTTTTTTAACATAAAAAACACGCTCTTTAATAATTAAAAATGTTCCCTCCTCCAGTCTTATACCTCACTTGTTGGGTCTAAACTTGCCTATCCCCCAATGAGAACATAGCTATTTTACTTGTAATAAGTTAAAGCATAGAATTCCATTGAGTATCCCATGAACCTGATTTAGACTCATGGGTTACTGAACAAGAAATCTCATAGCTGACAGTAGGTCTGTCTACAGTCTTGATCATAAAAACCTTAATCCACAGCCAGTAATGCAATTGAACAAGTGGGATCATTTCACTTTATAGTCAGTAAAACTTTAACCAGCCTTTAGAGGGAAAACATTTTAATTTTAAACTAAAAATAAACTTCAGTGTGCATTTTCTTCCTTTGTGAAAATGAGTGTTTGTCAATGTAAATGGAAAGTACCATAAAGCCAAATGGAACTATATTATGTAATGACTAAGACTGATCCCAGAGAAGAGTTGAGAACATTCACTTCCTTCCTTTCATTACAGAGATGTGGAATTATGGATATACCTTATTGCCCATATTATCAGATCACATAAACTGGTTGGATGATGATTTTGCCCAACTATATTTTTCCCTTTATCTTTTAAAATCTTTGCTATAATGAAAGGCTCCCTAAGTAGAAGGGGGAGGGCTGTATTCAGAAACAAAGGGAGAGAAAAACAATGGACATCATTTTTAAAAAGTTCATGCTTACGGAAGTGAAAGTCACTGACTCCTCCCCATTTTCCCCTAAAGAATCAAATGTAAGACATTTGCGTTTTAGTCTCACAACTATACAGGCAAACAGCAATTCATGTGTAAAGCCACAAACCCAGATTCTCACCCTGGGAGTTTTGTTGGACCTGACACTTCAGGAAGGCAGCCAGAAAAGTGGATGCAGAAAGTGATTATAATTTTGGCCCTCACTGTGAGTCACTAAGGGCACAAACATTCAAGGAAGGAACTGTAATTTATGGGTTGTGATAACTTGCCTTGTTATCAGAGTTTTACAACTAACTCTTTGTGCCCAGCAATTAGGCTCAGCAGGTAAGAAGTACTTTACAGATCTACTAAAAAACAACAACAACAAAGGAACCCCTTTTTCAGGGATTAAGTGACCCAAGGGCAGAAAAAAAACCATGAATATGGTTTGATCACCTGGGAAAAGATGGAAGGTAAGAGACTACAAATACATTTATGGGTTAGATCAGGGATTTTTAAACTTGGGATCCAGAGATGGATTTTAGAGGGTCTGATTTTAGATGGGAAAAAGTTTACATCCTTATTTTCACTAAACTCCAGGTGAAATTTAGCTTTCCTTTCTACTATAAACATAGGCAAAACAACATCCTTCTTAAACTAGTAAGGTGGTCCAAGACACAAAAAAGTGTAAAGAATCATGGGATAAGAGGAATGTGCTTCCAAGGAGGAAGGAAAATAGAGGATGGGAAGAAAGACTATAATAGAAGCATTATTGGTGGTTCCAATTCTACTAGAGAAAGCCCTGAAATCAACAGCTCAACTGGGTCCCCAACAGATGATAGGAACCACTTTTAAACTTAGACAAGTGACGTTGTGGTAGTCTAACCCTGTGTGTGTGTGTGTGTGTGTGTGTGTGTGTTTCAGAAGTTTGTTGAAACTAACACACTGATTCATTATTCATGTTTGATATGAAAATATTTTTAGAGATATGTATATAAACATTCTGGCTACTCTTGAGTCTTAATATACATGTTTATATTGTATATTATATGTGCATAAAATGTTACATATATAGTGTATGTATGTGTGTATATATAGATATGTAGATATATCTATATCTCTCTCTCTATATATATCCACAATTACATTACTAAAGCAACATATGATTTGAGATCTAATTGTTAACTTCAGAAATGCTGGATTCAAAGTTATCCCACAATTGAATCAAATTAAAGTGATATTATTATAATTATTTAAAATTGAAGGGACAAAAATGATGAGTAATTTTTAAAAGAAATTAAAAAATAAGACCCCTGATCTCGAAGGATGGAACTGGAAGGGCCCTTAGAAGTCTTTCGTTCAATTTCCTCATTTTATTATACCTGGCAGGTTTGGTGGTATAGTGGTTGTGACACTAGACTTGGAGTCAGGAAGATGAGAGTTCAAGTCTTGCTTCAGATATTGTGTGTCCTTGGTCAAATCACTTACCCACTTTCAACCTCAATGTTCCATTTGTAAAATGGGGATAATGATAGCACCTACCTCCCTGAACTGTTATGAGGAACAAAAAAGATAACATGCAAAACTCTTTATGAACCTTAAAGCATACTGCTGCTGATGTTGTTACCACCAAGAAAACCAGAACTCAGAGAGGTTTTGTGATCTATCCAATTTCACATAGATAGTCAGTGACAGAGAAAAGATTTGAACAGGAATTGGTGCTCTCTCTACCAAGTCTAATAAAATGCAGGAAGCTGGAGACAACATATAACAGTAGTTCATGCCCAAGTTAAAATTTACTTTATGTGGAATGATGGAAGGGCAAAGCGAACTGATGTTTTTCAAGGCTCAGAAATGTAATAGACCAGATAAAGCACAGAGTCCCTCTCCAGAGTAGTCAATTAATAAATGGCTGTTCCATGGCTGAGCTGAAAGTAAAAGCTCCCTCATTAGTAGAGAGGAGGATCTAGCTGCAGAATCACAGAATTTCTTTTTAAAATTTTATTTTTAGTTTATGGAATAATACAAGCATTTTCATAACAAAATATAATAAAAATGATGATTGCATATGAAACTGCAAATCTATAATGTACAACTTGCTATTCCTTTTTAATATATAATAAAATTATAATGTAATTTCTTTTTTTCTCCACCCCCCCAGCCCTAGAGATGGCTACCATTAGACACAAACAGGGGTGTGTCTATATATATATGTATGCATGTATACATATACATACACACATATAATTATTCTATATATACTTTTATTTATTAGCTCTTTCTCTGGATGCAGATAGTGCCTTTCTTCATGTGTCCTTTATAGCTAATTAGGGCATTTATAATAGTGATTTATATGACATAATCATAGAACTTAATGCTGGAAAGATTTACATTGATAGACTAGGTTATCTCAAACCATCGTCTTCATTTTATGTACGAAAAACTATTGTTCAGTTAGTAATCAATTAGAGTAGTTAGTGTACTAATATAAAGGTGGGGTTGATTGACATTTCCTCCATCAAATCACCTCACCTATTTAATGCAAATGATGAGCCACTCAAACAATTAGTCAATCATAGGCTTTAGACCTATGTGCAAAAAAGTCCTTAAATTGGATTAAAAATCACATGAAAAACATGGACAGATAAGCTGAGACAACTTGTGGTAATGCCTTTTTTGAGAGGGAGGGAGGATGTTTTATAATTTCTGATTGCACTATTCTAGTAAATGCCCCTTTCCAAAATCTGGCTGACCAAAATGATTCCCAAATAATAATCTTCCAAGGGAAGCCCTCCAGGGAACACTACAGATCATGGAATTAAGAGAATCATTCCTGACTCCTTAGGGACACCTATGGGATTCTGAGTGGGAGGAATTGTATTGCTCCAGAACTCAGGGTTTATCTGCAAAAGCAGAAGTTAGAATAAGCATCTTTAGAATGTACATGGGCTATACCAAAAATGTATTCATAATGAGAGACAGATGTAGGCAGTGGGGGGGGGACAGATTTGAAAGTTTACCTCTGATACATACCAGCTGCATGACTTTAAGTCATATAATCTTTCTGAGCCTCAGTTTTCTCATCTGTGAAATGGGGATAATAATATCTTCCTTACTACCTAAAAAGTTGTTGCAAGGAACTTTTTTTTTTTCTTTAAACAAATACTTTATTAACTTCTGTTTTACATCATTCATTTCTGCCAGATTTTGAGTTACAATCATTTTCCCCCCATTATTCCCCTACCCAACCTCCCAGAATAGCAGTCCCACAAGATATCGCTTCCTCCAATCTGCTCTCTCCCATACCTTCTCCCATACCCCCCTCAACTTTTCCATTAAAGGAAGATGAATCTTTGTGTTCCAATGCCTGAACATCTTATCTCCCAATTACAGGCAAAAGAGTATTAATAATAGTATTTATATATATATATTTGAAACATTTAATGTTACGACCTCGAATTTCAGATCCATTTCCTTCCTCCCTTGTCACACATTCCCTCTGGGGAGATAAGTAATTCAGTATATGTTGTACATGTCTAGCTACGCAAAACATTATCATAGTAGATATATTGTACAAGGCTGCTTATAATTCCCTCCCACTCATCCCACCCCCCACCTGGTCCATTCCCTACATGATCCTGTCCCTCTTCTATAGTGGGTACTTCCAACCTCCCCTCACCCCAAGGATGCCCTCCCATCCATCATCTCTCCTCTCATCCCCCTTCCCCCTACCCTGCTGCAGGTTGAGATATCCCATTTAGTATGTATGTCATTTTCTCCCTGAACCAAATTCAATGTGAATGTGGTTTTGCCTTTTTAGCCTTCCTTATTCTCCCCCTCCTTTGCAACCACTTCCCCTACATGAGATAGTCTACCCTACCATGTCTCTCCCCATCTCCTCTTGCCACTTTCCTCTCTCACCTCATAATTTCATCCCTTGAGTACTCTCCCTTCCCAACACAATCAACCTATGCCCTCTATCCATATATAACTGTAACCATATACACACACATTCACATATGTATTCATATGACCACACACCCTTCTTCCATTATTTTCATAGTGAGAAAGATATCATCAGTCACAGTTATTGCTTTTCCATATGGGAATGTAAATAGTTCAACTTTGATAAGTTCCTTTTGGTTTCTTTATACCTTCTCAGCACCACCCCACAAACACAACCACCCAAAACAAACCCACCACAAACCAACCCCAAACAAAAACCACAAACCCTAGTTCATTCCCAGTTCTTTTGCCCTCTTGAATATCATATTCCATGCCCTTCAATCCCTCAGTGTAGAAGCCGCCAGGTCCTGGGCTATTCTGATTGTGTTTCCACAATATTGAAATTGTTCTTCCTGGCCGCTGTATTCTCTCGATCTGGGGATTCAAGAACCTAGCTATAACATTTCTGGGAGTTTTCTTTTCAGAATCTTTTTCAGAAGTAATCAATGGATTCTTTCAACCTCTATTTACCCTCTGGATCAAAAACATCAGGGCAGTTTTCCTTGAGAATTTCTTCAAGGGTGATTTATCTTCTTCCTTGATCATGGCTTTCCAGTAATTCCAATAATTTTTAAATTGTCTCTCCTGGATCTATTCTCCAGGTCAGTGGTTTTTCCATGAGATATTTCACATTGCCTTCTAATCTTTCATTTGTTTGTATCTGCTTAACAGCATCTTGATTTCTCATAAAGTCACTAGCTTCCATTTGCTCCAGTCTAACTCTGAAGGAATGAATCTCCTCAGTGAACTTTTGAGATTCTTTTTACATCTGGCAAATTCAACTTTTTAAGGCATTCTTCTCCTCATTGCCCTTCTGAGCCTCCTTTGCCATTTGAGCTAGTCTATTTTTTAAGGTGTTGTTTTCCTCAGTCAGGCTGTTGACCCTCATTTCATACTTTTCCTGCATCCTTCTCATTTCTCTTTCCAATTTTTCCTCCACTTCTCTTGTTTGATTTTTAAAGTCCTTCTTAAGGTCCTCTATGGCCTGCAACCCTCTCATGTTTTCCCCTGGGGCTTTTGGAGCAGGACTTCTGACCTCACAGTCCTTTACCCACTCTATG
>WOXC01010372.1:0-208771 GCA_011680675.1 Gymnobelideus leadbeateri | reverse complement strand
AAACAGGAAAGAGAAATCCTAAGGGATTCAATAAGGTTAAATTGCTTACATTCCTACTGGGGAAGATGATATTTGTAACTCCTAAGAACTTTCTCATCGTTAGGAAAGTTAGAAGGAGTGTACAGAGACAAAGACCATAGATGTGAGTTGGATAGGATGATTATATAAAAAATTAAATTAAATTCAGGGTTGATAAAGAGGAATGCACTGAAAGAAGAGAAAAGGGCAAGGTAGAATGGGATAAATTATCTCACATAAAAGAGGCACAGAAGAGCTTTCACAGTGGAGGGGAAGATGGGGGAGACAAGGAGGAGCACTTGAACCTTACTCTCATTAGAATTACCTCAAAGAGGGAAAATATACGTACTCAGTTGGGTATAGAAACTAATATTACTTTACAGAAGGGAGGGGATAAGAGAAGGAGGTGGCTGATGGAAGGGAGGGTGGATTGGGGAGGTGGTAGTCAAAAGCAAACACTTTTGAGATGTACAGGGTGAAAGGAGAGAGAGATAGAGAGAGACACACAGAAATAGAGACAGAGAAAGAGACTAAGTGGAAACAGATGGAGGAAATAAACTTAGTAATCATAACTAGGAAAAAAATTGTAGCAAGTTTCTCTGATAAAGGCCTCATTTCTCCATTACATAGAGAACTGAGTTAAATTTATTTTTTTAAAAGCCATTCCCTAATTGATAAATGGTAAAAGGATATGAACAGATAGTTTTCAGAGAAAGTAATCAAAGCTATCTATAGTTACAAAAAATGTTCTAAATCACTATTGATTAGAGAAACACAAATTAAAATAACTCTGAGGTACCACCTCATAATAATAAATTGGATAATATGACAGAAAAGGAAAATAACAAATGTTGGAAGGGATGTGGGCAAATTGAGATTCTAATTCACTGTTGGTGGAGGTGTGAACTGATTCAACCATGCAGGAGAGCAATTTGAAATTATGCCCAGAAGGCTATAAAACTACATATATCACTACCAACCAGGAATACCACCAGCAGGTCTATATCCCAGAGAGATAAAAAGTAGAAAGGAAAACAACCTATATTTACATAAATATTAATAGAACTTCTTTTAGTGGTGGCAAAGAATTGAAAAGGGGATGGTATGGTTGAAAAGTTGTGGTATAGGATTATGACAGAACACTATTGTGTTTTAAACAATGAAGGGCAGGATGCTCTCAGAAAAGGCTGGAAGGGCTTACAAGAATTGAGGCAAGGAGAGGTAAGCAGAACCAGGAGAACACTGTACACAGTAATCACAATATTGTACAATTATCAACTGTGAATAACTTAGCTATTCCTAGCAATACAGTGATCTAAATCAATTCCAAAGAACTCATGATGAAAATGCTATCCACCTCAAGAGAAAGAACTGATAGAGTCTGAATGCAAATCAAAGCATACATTTTTTCACTTTATTCTTGTTTTGTTTTGTTCTGTTTTTTTCCACAACATAAATAATATGGAAATATGGAAATATGTTTTGCATGACTACACATGTACAACCTATATGAAATCAATTTCCTTCTCAATGAGAAAGAAGAGATTAAAGTGATGGAGGAAATTTGAAACTAATTTTTTTAAATGAATGTTAAAATTTTTTTCATGTAATTGGAAAAAATATTTTAAAGTAAAATAAAATAACCACAAAATATATAAAATACATGAAAGTCCACCTAACAAATACCCACAGGAACTATAGGAATAAGACTATAAAATATTCCTCATAGACATAAAGTCACACCAAAACAATAAGAAAATTATTAACTGCTCATTAGCAGGCCAAGCTAGTATAACAAAAATATGTAATATAATAATTATAATACTAACTAAATGGATCTACTATTCAGAATTTAATAATTACAAATATACTGAAGTATTACTTTTAGAGATAGAGAAAATAATAGTAAAATTCATCTGAATAAACAAAAGATAAAGAATTTCAAAAGAAATAAAGAAATAATTTAAAGGAAGGGGCCCTAGAAATACCAGATCTCAGTCTATACTACAGATTAGTAATCATCAAAATGGTTTGGTGCTGGTTAAGAGAGGAGTTGATCTGGAACAGATTATGTGAATAACATAGATAAGCAATTGAACAAAGCAGTCAGTTTTTCATAAACTCAATGTACCCAACTACTTGAGAATGAAATCGGTATTCAACTATAATTTCTAAGAAACATTGAATTTGGTTTGTCATAAAATAGAGATAAATATAGCAGTTAACATTTCAAATGAATAAATGACTTATTAAAAGGGTGATATCATGAAAAAATTAAAGAAATAGGGAAGATATTATCTTTCAGATCTATGGATAGGGGAACACTTCACGATAAAGCAAGGGATAGAATGTATCACAGAAGATGAAATCAGCAAGTTTTATTTCATTCCATTTAAAAAAGTTCTGTACAAACAAAACCAGTGCAGCTAGTATTAGAAGTAAATTAGCTAATGGGGTAGGGGCAAGATAACATTTCCAACAACTTTCTCTGATAAAGTTTTTATGTCCAAGTTACATTAAAGGTGGATTTGAAATCATAAGAATAAGAGCCATTACCCAAATTATAGTCAAGGGACATTAACAGGCAGTTTTCAAAAGAAGAAATCTAAGCCATCAATAGGCATATGGAAAATATTCTGAATTATTAATACTTTGAGAAATGAAAATTGAAACAACTCCAAGGTTTCATTTTATATCCATAAGATTGGCAATGTTGATTTTTTAAAAAGAGAAAACGACAAATGGAGGACCTACAGGAAAAGACATGAATATACTTTTGGTGAGCCTATGTATTGATTGGTATACCAATTCTGGAAAGCAGCTTGGAACTATTCCCCAAAGTTAATAAACTGCATAAACGTTGACTCAGTGATAGCATTATTTGTTCCAACTCATATGAACAAAAATATTTACAGAAGCTTTTTATTTTTACTGGATACTTTGTCCACCGATTAGGAAATAGTTGAAAAAAAATATGGCATATTAAGGTAATGACATACTGTACAAAAAGATATGATAAAAGAGATTATTTCAGAGAAACATGAGAGAAAAAATTGTATGAATTGATACATTGGAGAAAGAATTTTTTAACAGAGCAACTATATTACAACTTTATAATTCTTAAGAACTCTAATGCAATGATCAACTATGATTTCAGAAGAAATATGATTAACAATGTTATCCACCTACTAACTGAGAGATGACAGAGCCATAATGCAGAATAAGACAATTTTTTTTTAAATTACCAGTGAGGGAATTTATCATCTATTACTATGCATATGTGTTATAAGGGTATTATTTTCTTTTTTTGGTCTTTTTTTTAATAGGGGAAGACTACTTGGAAGAAAACAATTTTTGCTCTCTTAAAAAGTTATAAAATAAACTTGATCTTCTGGTTTCTCGATAATTAATTTTTAATTATACTCCTATATAACCAAAGATGTTGGCACCCAAAGAGAGGTGTTCTGAATTAAGCCTAATCAGCATCATAAGTTTTGAATTTCCATCCCTTTGCTTTTTCCAAACCCTTAGGTGTTTCCTAATGTCTTATAGGATGGATCGTGATACAGGAGAAACAGTGTTAGATCTGGAGTCAGAGAATGTGGGTTCAAATCTCAGGTCTTGCTCATATATAAAATTAGATGACCTCTAACATATTTAGCTCAATTTTTAAAATTTTTGCATGCTAGAATACTAGATGAGAGAGCATATTGCAATGAAGTTGAAATTCAAGGAGTCTGCTGAATTTGAACTGACAGGAAGACTTTAGGAAGCCCAGCCATCACTGGGATGTTTCAGGTGTCTCAATTAATAAAGAGAAACATGAAACTAGAATATCGATTGCTACCTTCTTAAGACTATTTGTCAGTAATGTTCATATTCATCTTATCCAAGAAAAAAGTTTTTACAATCAATAATGCACACTATTTTAACTATTTAAAAAGGGGGAGGGTTTTAAGACTCCCTGGGTTTATTCAATTTCATTTCTACTTTCCTTAAAAACAAATGAACAAAAAGGATTATTGAGTTACTTTATCATCAATTAATTCCATTGTCCTAGATTTTCCAACATGAGAATTCTTTAAAAAATTTCAAGAAGTCTCTTAGTTCTGAATAAGTGCTAGGAGATGCAATCAATTCCAACCATTATTTCTCAGTAGTAAGAAGCTAAGGGTTTTTGTTGTTTCCTTAGCAGAAAAATGCCTGATGACACATGGGCATCAGCTGCTTGGTTAGTACTCAAGAATAATGTCATATTCAGAATGGGGTACAAATTTTAGGAAGTGCTCCTCTTGTTTCATCCATGTCAAATACTGAAGTAATTAGTTGGTAGGTTCTACTCCTCTCAAGATAACACAGATACATAGCAGATGGGTTGCTCTCACTGGTTAAGACACATATTACCTCTAATTGATAAATGGTTAAATGATATGTACAAAGTATTTCCAAAAGAATAATTTTGAACTAATAACCATCTTATGAAATATTCTTTTAAATAAATAATAAATGAAAGACAGACTAAACACAATCTATGGTTTTGCTGAACATATAGCAATTTGGAAAAGATTACAATAGTTGAAAGTGGTGTTGAAGAGGCTACAGGAAGACAAGAACAGTAACAGTGTGTTGGTGGAGTGGTGATTTGATCCAAATATACTAGAAAATCATTTGGAATAATAAGAGAAAAGTTGCTAAATGTTTCATATCTGTTTACTAGAAATCTCATTGCTGAACATATTATATAAAGAAGTCAAATACAGAAAGAAAAGTTTTATATATATATATATATATATGTGTGTGTGTGTGTGTGTGTGTGTGTGTGTGTATGTATATATATATATATATACATATATATATATATATATACATATATATACATAGCAGCATCCTTTGCTGTTATACACCATGGTTATATATTGCATGAAATGGGAAAAATGAATTTAATTGAAAACTGAGGAACCATTAGAAATTATTAAATATTTTAGAGAAACATGTGAACACATTATAAAGCGACAAAAACTGAAGAAAACAAAACCAGGAAAAAATATAGTGACTACAATATAATAAACAAAAACATTAAAAGACACCTGAACTCTGCCTCTGATATCCATTCTCTCACTCAGAGATCAAATGAGACACACTGTGAGGTTGAGAACTATGAATGTAAAACTCTATACATGTAGTCAGATTGCTAACAGTTGTTTCACTTGGTTTTGCTGAATTATTTTCCTTTGTTTCAAAGGAGGAAGGTTCACTAGATAGTTGAACATGGGGTGTCATGTTAGAAAATGACTGTGGCATATAAAATGCATCAATACAGCTTTTAAAAATTAATCATGATAATTTGCAGTGCAAATTATTTGTGCCACAGTTGGCTATAGTACTTCATTGTGATTTTATTGCCTTTGAATTCCTTCATGTTCTTGTTCCATTTGAGTGTTCATCAGTTGTATGCCAACAATGATTTCTAGGGTAATTTCTTCATTAATAAAGTACAGACAAACTGAAGGTCTGCTCATCCTTTGTTTATTCACTAATATCTGAAGCAACAAACTACAGACCAGATATTCTAATTTCACATTATAAGTACCTTGTGGTTAGAGGGTTCATGGTATGGTAGACAGAGAGATGGATATGAAATCAGGAAGACATGTTCAAATTCTGCCTTTTACATTTATTGAATGTAGCTATAGGTTGTGATTTTGTCCTTCATTTTTGGAGAGTATCATGGCATCAGGAAAATGATGATGTGACTTTCAGTTGACTTTGAATGGAGTGCAAGGTCATCAGCCTCACTTTCTCCTCCAGAGCCTTTTGGGTCCAGTGATCAAATATTCATCAGGATAACTGGAGATGACCCAGGATGCAATGGGAGACCCTGACCTTTAGGCTAAGGACTTTTTAAGTGCTCACTTAAGAGTGAGGTAACACTCATTCAGTGAATAGACCTCTCTAAGAAGTGAGTCAGGGGATAGCCCCTTTAATTAGAAAAGAAAAAAAAAGAAAAAATCAAGTTGGGAAGGGAAGACCCTCAGGGTTGCTTGTTCCAAAGAGAATCGGTTACCACTGACATTTACTCTAAGGCAGGACAGCCCAAAATACAGTCGTTAAATGGAAGTTGGGCAGGGACTTACTGTGGTCCAGTCTATGAGCTTCAGAGTGAACTGGGTTTAAGGTTTTGTGAAAGAAGTAAGAAAGGAAGGAAGGAAGGAAAGAAGGAAGTAATCTAGCCAGGAAACCCCAAGTTAAGTTGGCAGCTTCTGGACATCAAAATTTACCTTCTTAGGGGCAGCTAGGTAGCACAGTGAATAGAGCACTGGCCTTGGAGTCAGGAGGACCTGAGTTCAAATCCAGCCTCATATACTTTTGGGCAAGTCACTTAACCCAATTGCCCTGTCTTCCCTCTCCAAAAAGCAAAAACAAATTGCCTTCCTTTGGGGAGGAGGAGAAGGAGAAGGAGAAGGAAACATAGAGGTAGAGGGAGATGTAGAGGGAGAGGGAAAAGGAGAGGGAGAAGGAGAAGTAGAGGGAGAGAGAAAGGATCATGACATGGACAAACACAACCTGTGAGTAGACTAAGCTGCCTGAATAGGGACCCAGTTAGTTGGGTAACTCTACTCATCCTCTCCCTCTCCTCTTTCTCCTCCTTTTCTCCAAAGGAAGGTAAATTTTGATGGCCAGAAGCTGCCCACTTAACTTGGAATTCCTTCCTTCCTTCCTTCCTTCCTTCCTTCCTTCCTTCCTTCCTTCCTTCCTTCCTTTCTTACTTCTTTCACAAAACCTTAAACTCGGTTCACTCTGAAGCTCATATATTAGACCACAATAGGTCCCCACCCAAGCTCCACTTAATGACTGTATTTTGGGCCCTTCTGCCTTAGAGTACATGTCAATGGTAACTGTTTCTCTTAGGAACAGCAACCCTGAGGGTATTAGCCTCCCAGCTAGATTTTTTTCTTTTTTTCTAATTAAAGGGGCCATCCCTTGAATCACTTTTTTTTTTTTTGGAGGGGAAGGGCAGGGCAGTTGGAGATAAGTGACTTGCCCAGGGTCTCATGGCTAGTTTTGTGTTAAGTGTCTGAGGCCGAATTTGAACTCAGGTCCTCCTGACTCCAGGGCCGGTGCTCTATTCACTTCACCACCTAGTCACCCCCTTGACTCACTTTACTTAAAGAGCCCTATTCACTGAATGAGTGTTACCTCACTCTTAAGTGAGTATTTGAAAAGCCCTTAGCCAGGGTCTCCCATTGCATCCTGAGTCATCTTCAGTCATCCTGAAGAATATCTAGTCATAGATGGCTCTGGAGGAGAAAGTGAGGCTGGTGACCTTGCACAGACCTCTCTCATTCAAATCAAAGACAACTGTAAGTCATGTCATCATTTTCCTTATGCCATGGTCCTCTTCGAAAATGAAGGACAAACAATCACAACTTGTAACTATAGGAAATTTAGCCTCTTTGAACTTCAGGCAACTTTCCAAGACTATAAGTTAGAGCTAGACCTAATTTGCTTTCTGGCAGAATTTCTGGGATTTCACAAAACTGAAAAAATCCCAGGACCAAATGTATTGACTCATGAATTAGTGAAAGTAAGACTTACGATTCTTACCTCCTCAATCTCAGCAGTATGCTCTTCTTTCCATTATATGATGCCAGTTATCTTTAAAGGTCAAGAACTTATAAGTTTATAGAAATATCTGCCTCATTGGTTTATGCAGTTGTGCCTTATGAGGTTTCCAGGAGTCCTCAGTTTTATTCTTGGCTGTGTCTTTCACTAGAATGATGATCTTTGGCTAGTTACTCATTTTGTCTTGGCCTCAATTTCTTTTGTAGAGTGAGTGGCTTGTACTTAATTATGTGTAAAGTTAATTTGAGCTTTAATATTTTATGAATAAATTAATATCATTATTAAGTAAAGGGAAATTTGAAACTTCCCACCTCCAGGAGTGGAAGAAATATTTCATAAATTGAAAACTGCTATAAAAATATGAACTATCAATACCACCACCATTATTATCATCATCAAAAATGTCAATAGATTATAACATATTTGGTTAAATATAATATAAAATTTGAAATGTTTTCTTAGCACCCAAGAAGGGAAAGGGCAGGTACTTTTTTTTAATGTTTCTTAAATATGGCTCTAGAATTAGAGAGGCAGTGTGGCCTAGTGGATACAGAATCAGCCATGGAGTTAGGAAAACAAGCCTACAATTCAATTCCTCCCTATAATTCTTACCTGCTGTGAGGTTCTGGGTAGGGTCACTTAACCTCTTAGAATAAAATAAAAAGAAAAAAACTAAAACACTCAGAAAGTTATCTGCATTTGATGCTGGACAAAGGAATTGTCATAGTAGACCATGACCTGTATTGTATTGGTGCAATTAATTTATCAATAAACTTTTATTAAGCACTTAATATGTGCTAGGCACTATGCTAAGTGCTATGTTAAATTAAAAGATAGTCTTTTTCTTCAAGATGCAATGGGGTAGACAACCTTGAAACAAATATGTACAAAGCAAGCTATATACAGCAAACATAGGAAATAATTAACAGAGGGGAGTCACTGACATTAAGAGGGGTCAGGGAAGGTTTCCTATAGAAGGTGGGATTTTAGTTGGGACTTAAAGAAGTCAGGGAAGTCAGTAGTAAGAATGGGGAGGTGAGAACATTCCAGGCGGCATGGTGGAGAGTCAGAGAAAATGTCTAGATCCAAAAGACAGAGTGCCTTGTTCATAGAAGAGCCAGAAGGCTGATGTCACTGTTTCCAATAGGATATGCTGGGGAGTGAGGAAAAGGAGACTGATAAAGCAGGAGAGGACTAGATTATGGAGGATTTTGAATGTCAAAAAGAAAGTTTTATATTTGGTCCAGGAGGTAATAGGGAGTAACCAGAGTTTATTCAGTGTGGAGTATACGACATGACCAGATATGTGTATTAGAAAAAAATGGTGGTTGAATGAAGGGTGGCTGGAATTATGTAGAGTCTTGAGACAAAGGAGGTTCACCAGCAGACTATTGCAATAATTTAGACATCAGGTGATGAGGACCTGTACTAGAATGGTGACAGGGTGAGAGTTAGAGAAAAGAGTATCTTTGAGTGATGTTGCAAAAGTGAAACTGGCAGGCCTTGTCAACAGACTGGATATGAGGGGCAAGACATAGTGAGGAATACAGGCTGACTTCTAGGCTGTATGCTGGAAGGAGTAGGAAGACAGTGTTGCCCTCTACAATAATATGGAAGGCGCAGGAGTGGAAGAGTTGAGGGGAAGATAAGGTGCTCCATTTTGAACACTTTGAATTCAAAGTTTATTTGATATCCAATTTGAGATGTCTGAAAGATGGTTCGAGGTGGGAGATTAGAGGTCAGCAGAGAATTTGGGGCCAGATAGGTAAATTTGAGGATCATTAGCATAGATATAGTAATCAAATTCAAAGGAGCTGGTGAGTTCACCAAGTGAAATACTGTTGGGGGAGAAGAGAAGAGGAAGGAGATGATGATATTCTCATGCTTTCCCATTGTGCTGGCAACACAGACTCCTATCATATCTATGCTTGTCTTCAAGGAATGTCCTATTGGGGTCTGCATCTTCTTATTAGGAAGGCCCAAATTCTGGAATAATTTTCAAATATAACTCACCTTTAAAATATTAACTGTTTAGTAAAGCAAGTGTATATTAGAGGCTTTTAGATAGCGTGTGCTTTAAACCCAATTAAAAGAACATTTATCACATATCCTTAAGTACATGACTCATTGCAGTTTGAAGAAATATGTCTGGGGGGAAGCATGAACCCCCCCTTAGCCCTCGTATTTCTGATGTTTGACCTTTATTTGAGCCCTTTCTATAGATCAAGTTCCATTTGTGACATGAAAAATAAGACAATTCTGTCGTTTGAGCATAAGCAGCTTTGCAATAATCATAAGCAGATGTTCAATAGACTTCTAGGACATCAAATATCTCCTGCTGAACAACATTTTGATAAGTGCAAATGAATCAGAACCGTAATAATTAAATGTTCCTTAAAATATTCAGAGAGAATGAAAGCACATACACAAACATGTCTGTACACAGTAATTTTTGATTCTCAACCATCAAATCAACAATGAAGACAGAGATATCTATAAAGCATATACTGCTGATTTTAGTTTGGTAAAAATGATTTTGCACACATGTGTATATGATGCATGTGTATATGTATATCTATATTTCTATATTTCCACCATCTATCTATACACCTATTTCACTCTCTCTTTCTCTATAGGTATGTGTGCGCATGTCTATATATCTATATATCTACATATATTATATCAATATCTATATTTATTTTTATACCTATTGGTATAAATAGCCATATATAATAGGTCATTTTCATAAGATTCATTGAATACTATTGCTGTAAATATTCTTACAAAAATGTAATTGTCCCATATCATCTTACAGGAAAGTTAAAGATCATGCTTATAATTCATCAATATGATTAAATGTCTAGTGACAAACAACAATTCCTGGAAGCATAAAAATTAGCAGCCTTGTAGAAGTCATTTTTGACGTGGGTAGGTCAAATTTGGTGTGTCCAATATTTGTGAGGCTCTTGGAGGAAAATGACAAATCAGTCTATATTGTAATATTTAAGAGCAGGATCCTTGGGTAACAATGTTGTATTTGGAATCAGAAGTTCTAAGTTAAAAATCCCAGCTATTCTATATACTACTATGTTACCTTGGACAAATTACTTACCTTCCCCAGGGGCTCAGTTTTCTTTCTAACAAAATAGCAGGGGATGGGGGGGGGGGGGGATGAAGGGAGTATTAATGACCTTTGAGTCCTCTTTTCAACTTTAAATCTATGATCTTATGAATGAGTTAGATAATATTTATAAAGTGCTTAGCTTAGTGCCTGGCATATAGGAGGTACTTTATAAATGCTTATGTTTTCCTTCTTTCTCTTATGATCACCTTCCCTTATAATCACTTGTTTTATTTCTTTTGTGAAGGAGATTTTCCTATCTGAATCAATGGATCCAAGAGTCAAATTCTGAGATGTTCATTTCTAGGCAGAATTTTCTAATTAAGGACATTTTTGGAGGGAAGAAGGAGGTGGATCATGGCTGATGCTTCTATTGCCCTCTCCCCACCCAACACTTCTACTGTTAACTGCAACCTTGTTCCACAGACGTGTGAATGAATCTCAATGGAAATACAATATTTTATATAAGATATTCAGACAAAGTCAGCTGCTTTGTTTCAGCCTCTGTTCATAATTTTCTAACAAAATAAGTCAATAGATGCTTAACATATTTGACTTTCCCCATTAGAAACTACTTTGGTATGGCAAATGAGGACATTGTATCCTCCCAACTATTACTTAAACTGGTCTGGAAGCTAAAGATAGGAAGACAATTGGTTTGGTCATTGAAAAGCAGGACAAATCCATTGCAGTATTAGAATGCCTAATGAATAAGTGTTCTCTAACATCAGGGCAGTGCATCACTGCTAGTTCACAGCATTACATATTGTACATAATATCTCTTTAATTTCTACTTAGAAGGTATTCTGTATGGTCCAGTGAATGATCTACTAACCTCCTATTTATAAAGTTACAAAGATGGGGAGAAAAACAACAAACCACAAGATCGATTCTTTGTGACTTATACTTGCCCCTATCTCTTCATCTTTTCCAAATTTTAAGATAGATGGATATTAAAACCTAAATTTAGGTAAAGATTTTGAAGGCTATTTCTTTTTATGATTTATGAAGCAGCTTGTCTATCATATCTGTTCTTTGGCTTGTGGTACACAAAAAAGACCACCTTAAAGATATTCTCATTGCAGCTCATACAACAACACTGGTTGCAGAAGAAGAGGTAGAGAAGTACTGTAAGGAATTAAAAAAGAACTAAATTAATTTAAAATTTACTTTAATATCCGTGTCAGTGCAAAGGTGGGGGAGCATGGTAAAACTTACTAGTTATGTCACCTTGGGCAAGTCACATAAATGCTGTTTGACTATTTCCTCATTGGTAAAATGAGGATAATAATAGCACCTACTCCCCAGGTTGTTAAGGTTCACAAGAGATATTTGTAAAGCACTTTGCAAATCTTAAAGTGCTATGTGAATACTAGCTATTATAGAGATTTCAAGCTATCAGAGACATTAGAGATTAACTAATAAAACCCATTTAGTTTATATAGATGGAGACACCTAGGCCCAGAGGAGTGATCTGCCCAAATTCACACAGGTTGTTAGTCACATGGTCAGGATTTGTATTCAGGTCCTCTGACTCAAAATTCAGCACAATTTCCATTAGTCCATACTTGGTTTCAAGATAACAAATAGTATTGCCTAATGAAGCAACTAGAAGTATTATAGGGAATATGATTTTGCAAAAAATCTGACATGAGACCAAACCAATCTAGGTCATCCTGAACATTTAAGGATGTGACTGGAAAGTGAGAAACAGATAAAAATGGTGGGTAATGGAAAATCTGCCTCCATTTCCATTACATATAACTTTCTCCATCAGTATAAGACAGTAGAGTTTAAGGGGAGTTATTTTCACAGATGTGCTTTGTGAGAAAATACAATGAAATAAATGGGAAAAAAGACAGTAATCGACCAAGTACATGCAAAACAGTTCATTACAGAAAGTGACGCAATGTTGAGGCCATTTAAGTGATCAATTGTCAAGATATATGAAAGAGTTAAAGTTAATGTATAGTTTGACCAAATAGCAATTATTATTTTTCCCCTAAAGGACATACCAGTTCATATACAATCTTCTTCATTTCTATAATATCTTTATACAAATAATTTTAGCACATTTCTCATAAACATGGAGAAAGATCAATAACAGAATTTTGCAAAAAAAAAAACCTACAACAGAGCACTTTAAAACAATAATCATACTACTGACATATTTCAAGGTGTACTGTGTTGCTAAAAGTGGGGGGAAAGCTATTCAGTAAAGCAAAAATAGTAATTTATGACCAAAGGTGCCTTCTGTGATTATGTTAAAAATCATCTATCACAGTGGATAAACTTTTGGATATGGAGCCAGGAGGACATGAGTTCAAATTTGACTTTGGGCACTTACTAGCTGTATGACCCTAATAAAGTTATTTAATTCTATCAGCCTTAGTTTCCTCATCTGTAAAGTGATCATGATGAAGTCATCTACCTCCCAGAATCATTGTAAGAATTAAATATGGTAACATGTGTAGAGCAATTTGCAAATTTAAAAGTGCTATATAAATGCTATCATCATCATCATCATCATCATCATCATCATCATCATCATCATCACTGTGGTCATTACTGAAAAATACAAGTGATATTATTTTGTTACCAACATTCTGCTCATTATACCAATAAATAAGAAACAAAACACAGAGAAATATGTCTTATCAAACATGTTTGCAGCTCTCATTGAAGATTCCCAGTGTAGAGTTCAAATAGAAAAGGGAGTCATCAATAGCAAAGTTGTCTAGGTGATCTCATTTATGAATGGCATTATGTTGATTCTAAGTTTCCCCAGAATACTTTGGAGGAGACTTCTAAATGAGATCCTTGATCCCAGAAGCACTACATATAATAACCTGCAGAGAAAAAGCCAAGTAGATGATTATCTATAGAAAAGACTATATATATGTGTGTGTGTGTGTGTGTGTGTGTGTGTGTGTGTATACAATACACATAGAGTCATATGTTGTAAAAATATAGACACAGACACATATATCCATTCACATCTATATATCAAATATATGCAATATATATGTATATATACTGATATGTCCAAGGATATAATCATTATATATAGACTGATATATGTATACACAAATATATTCAATATACATATATGTATTTATATTTGACATATATTTATTATGTCTGTGTATGTGCATATATATGTATATATATACTTATGCATATATATCAGATGCTGGATAGAGAATTAGAGAATTATATCAGATGCATGGATAGAGAATTAGGACAAAAATATGGAAAGGGGAGCAAAATGGATTACATTTGGAAAATCATGCTATTTTCAACAATCAAAATATTGCTCTAAATAAAACACCATCTTTTTAATAGAAATATTAATCTGTTTTTATTTACTCTATGGCTACAAATCATGGCATATCAAATTTTCTAACAAATCATATTTGTGAGTGCCATAAAAGGCTATGGAGAGATGCATGATGAGAATCAATAGGTAGCAGTCTACTACCAATGAGGAATAACCCCCAAGGAGATTCATAGATGGGTTGCAATCTGTACTACCAAAGAGGGCATGTACATCATGAGATCACAGATTTACCAGAGTATTAAGGCGTATGTTTTTTTTTTTATTCTTCACATTTTGTTTCTATATGAAAGATTTGTTATTCTTCAGACCAGCCTAGCAAAATATCATTGGAACATGACTGACCTTGGCTACCCACATTCTAGTAATCTATTATTAAAATAAGACTATCCTGGCGATAGTACTGTCATTATTATTTATCCCTTTTTTCTCCTTTGATCTGCAGCCAACTACTTCACTCAACTCCCTAGATTCTGATCCTTATCTCTGGGCACCATCTGTACAATAGGAAAGAGTGATTTTCTTCCCAACCTCTCACCTACTCAACCCCCATAAGAATGTGAAGTTTTCTCATATCATCTAGATATCAAATGAATGAAACTTGACACATTTACTTAAAGGGATTGCTTCAAGGCATCATTACTACATAAAACAACCCAAGGTTGCTTTTGACATTTCACAGGTGTGAAATTTCCTGTTAGTTAAGGTGAAATAAAGAACTAATATGATAAAACAAAGTGATTTGACCTGGTTTTCTTCCCACAGACCAGAATACATAGGCTGCAAAGCTCAAAGAAACCTTGAAATCATCTACCATTATTTCCTCATTTGAAAAATGAAGAAACTGAGGCACAGATTTGTCTAAGGTCACACAATTTTTAACTAGCACAGTTATGATTGAGATCCATGTCTTCTGATTATAAATCCAATGCATTTTTCAATATATTATGCTACTATCCCATGCTAGGGTATTGCTATGATTCTTGCCCACCATCCCTCCTTTTGGAAGACCTTACCTTGCTGAATATTGGGGTTTCATTTAGTTTCACAATCCAAGGAACTTAGTTATGGAGGAGAATTTCTTAATTGATACAATGGTGTTAAAAATAACTTTTACTTTGAGACATTTATCTGAGCTACTGCAATTCTGGTCACAATTCAACAGAACCATTTAAATCAGTTTCCTGAGAGATCAGGGCCAAGTCAGTAAATCATATGAAAGCATTTATTTTTGGTCATGTAATGTTTTTGTCCTTCAAACAGGAGAATGGTGCCCTGACCTACTGTCTGAAAGACATGTGCTTCAAGCTGCTTTTTCTAAAAGTGAGAAGAGTTTTGTATGGGTTCCTCCACATGACCCCATTCAACTCCTTATTTTACCTGAAGAAAATCAATTTAAATTAATGGTCAGTGTCCTCCAAAGTCATGGACTTTGAATACCATGACTTTCCCCAGTTTCTTGTTAGGACTGCTTAACCCAAAGACTTAGCATGACTGGTTTATGGAATAGGAATATCACTGATGGAAAGTTCAAATGAAAACCAATGAACCTGTTAATTGTTCTAATCAATAAACTCCAGTGGCTCCTGTAGTGCCAATGTGATATTTACAGCACCCGTGATCATGATAAAGACCATGACTATAAAAATTAATGCATAGTGCTTGATCACAAAATATAACAAACTCTCCATATAGAAGACAGAAACAAAGCATTTATTTAGATACCAGAAAACCAATTCCCAATACCAGGAAACCAAATCCAGAAAAGCAACATAAAAGTTAATGCACCACAATGTAGCAGAGAGCCATGCTATCCATTAGCCTTCCCACAAATCAATATGAAATCAATATTTACTCACAAACCTCTCTATCTCCTTGCCTGAGCATCCTCTCTCTCCCACTGTCTCTCTAGTTTTGACTCCTAGCTTCCTTTGGCTCTGCACTACCCTTCAGCAAATTCCTCCCATCACATGCTCCATGTGACTACATTAGCCTATTAGGGGGCAGAGTTTACTTTCAAAGCAAGTAAGGTCTTCAAATTCTCCCTAGGTCTATTAAGAGACAAGGAAGATCTTCAAATTCCCATTCCCCTTATAGCTCCCTATTAGCTCCAGGATCAAATATAAAATGTTCTGTTTGACTTTGACTTTTATCTATCTTCCACTCTTCTTACACCTATCCTTAACATGCTGTACTCTACAATCCAATGACACTGGTCATTGGACCAATGACACTTGCTTTTGTATGAGATACACTATCTCCTGACTGCATTTTCACTTGCTGTCATCCATGCCCAGAATGTTCCCTTTCTTCACCTCTATAACCTGCCTTCCCTGGAAGCCTCTAAGTCCCATCTAAAACCCCAAGTTCTACAGGAAGTTTCTTATTAATTCCTTCTTAATGGAAGCACCTTTCTTTTATTGATTATTTTCAACTTATACTTTACATATGCTGTTTGTATATAGTTGTTGTAATATCTTCCTTGCTAGACTTTGAGTTCCTTGAGAGTAAGGACTGTTTTTGCTAGCATGTTTGTCTATTGCCTTTCTTTATATCCTCGGTGCTTGATACAGTATAGTACATAATTAGTGTTTAATAAATGCGTATTGACTTGATTGGATTCTATTCAAACAATGTTCCCCTATTCCTGATTAACAGAGACTAATTTCTGTTGACAACCACACTTTAGAGCCTATAAGAAATGGGTACCTAGAGGCAGCTATATAGCACAATTAGTGTACTCTGAGTGATGGACTCAGAGTGAGGAAGACCTGAATTATAATCTAACCTCAGACATTTACTAGCAGTGTAACTCTGGGCAAATTGCTTAACCTCTGCCTGTCTCTAATTCTTCACCTGCAAATTAGGGATGAAAATAAAACCTAATTCTCAGGGTTGTTGTGAGCATCAAATGGGGTCATGTTTGTAGAGAATTTTGAACATTTTAAAGTGCTATATAAATTTTAGTTGCTAGCTTTTGTTAAAAATATAGCATCAGTTTATGTACATTTTACATGCCTTGAAATAGAGTGACATATTCAATCTTTGACCAATTTGGAAGCTTGACACTAACTATATAGACTACTACAAGTGTATTTTGCTTGCTTTGCTGATTTTAAAGTAAATGATAAAATACTGCAGATTTATGGCATAATATATTGATGAAAAGCACATTATATCTAGTATGCTCAATAAGTAACCTATTCAAGCTTCAAAAACCAATAAGTTATCAACTCATATATAAATCCCAGCACATATTAAAAAATCAAAGTCTTCTGAAGGATCGAATAAAGAACATTAATTTATCTTTTCACCTGAATTTTGGTTCATTAATGATCTGACCCGGCTATGGATCAATGGAATAACTCCTTTAGTTGAAATAAGGCTGTGTCTCTTAATATAAAATATTAAGTTATCACAGTTTAATGTTACAGGAGAATTTCCCCTGGTTTCCATTCCAATATTTTAAGTATATTATTAGTGTTTGTATTCACAGACGAGTGACCAGCGAATGACATTTTTATTTGGAAGGGAATGGAAAAAGGAATTCAGATAGTAAATCTGTGATTATTATATACTAAGAAACTGACAAAAAATGAATTTTACTCTTTGAAAATTTAGCAGAATTATAGAATAAAAAATTAAATCTACAAAGCTGTCATGACAGAATATGAATATTATATATTATATATGAACAATAACTAGGGAAACATCCAGATGTTTACCTGATATCTATAACCTTATTGTTCTGTCCTCCTTGTTTGAAGCAGGTTAATGTGCATCTGGAATTGGACCCATGGCTTGTTCTCAGTATGTCTGAAAAATTCTCAGAAATTGAATATAGGAGACTTAAGAGTTAATACAATGTAAAGCACAATGGTTTGTAAGTCACAAAATCTGGGTTCTAGAATAAGTTCTGCACAATATACTGGAGAACTTTAGCAAGCTATCCAATCTTTCTAGACTTTGGTGTTCTTAGATAAAAAAAAAAAGCAATTGCATTACATGGCACAGTCCTGAAATTGAATCTAATTCCAAAGATCTTTCATCTCCAATCTAATGGATCTCTGATAGCTCAGGGAGTTTTTGACTATACATTGCCCATTTAATGTGAATTGGATTCCTTAGTTATGAATGGAATTAGATTATTTGTCCATCTTTTGAGACCTGAACAACAAATTTGTTCTGGGAGGACTTTGGACTTCTGGAGAAGTCTGCAAGGTTCCAGGTCTAAGTATAGTCCAAAATATATAGATTGTAAAGATTTTCTTTATCCTTCCAGAGCCATCAGTTCTACTAATTAGTTGGAAATCCTATCTCTAAATGACAATAAAAACAATATTTATGTAGCCCTTTAAGGTTTGCAAAGTGTTTTACATTTGTTACTTCATTTTATCCCCATACCAATCTTCATAGGTAGGTATTATTTTAACCTTTTTACAGATAAATGAATACATGAGTGAATAAATTTAAAAACAAATAGATGTTTAGCTAGAAAGAAAGAGAAATAAGTATAGCCCAGCAGACCACTCAACAGGGATACACTGTTCAAAACTCAGACAAGCTAGTACTTACACATGCAACTTATTGTTGGTCTGCAACTGAAACCTTTCCAGACTCTACTGGTCAAGAGGGAGTATGACATAAAGAGATGTTCATAATACAGAGTATGACATTTTTAATATCAAAACCTTTTTTGGATCCCCCTATGAGATAGAAGTTAACCTATTATACAGTGATTGAGGAAAAAATGCAAAATTAAAAAAAAAAACTAAACAAACAAAAATAAACCCAAACCTACTATGAAAAGATCATACTTAATTCCAAAGTTGTAGAAAAACATTTCCTATTAGATAGCAATAAAGCATTGATAATATAAAACCATCAACACAAAACCTATTATTCATGCTGCACATTTTGTTGGCACTAAATAAAGATTAAAATGAGAATGCTTAGGGTATCTGAGGCTTCATGAGCTTCTTGCTACAACTGCATGTCCTTCCACAGGTCAGCAGCTCAGAGGGTAGGAACCATTATGGGGGAAATAGTCCTAGATTCAGAGTGAGAAGACCTAGGCTCATTGAGATGCTAACTGCCAATTCCTAATTGTGAAATTCAGAGCATATCACTTTAATTCCCTGACCCTCATTTCCATTTGTGGTAAAAATGATGGAGGTAGACTAGATCAGAGATATAAAACCCTGTTGCTGCTGGGACCAGATTAAAATGTATTTGGCACATATTTAACAAAATGCAGAAACATAAAATAGCACATAGATAATGTTAATTTGTAGTTTTCTTTTTTCTTTTCCTTTTTTTTTTTTTTTTTTGCTTTATGGAGGGCAATTGGGGTTAAGTAACTTGCCCAAGGTCACACGGCTAGGTTTTTGTTTGTGTGTGCATTAAGTGTCTGAGGTCAGATCCAAACTCAGGTCCTTCTGACTCTAGGGCCGACGCTCTACTCACTACGCCATCTAGCCGCCCCGAGTTGTAGTTTTCTAAGTCAATGTGTGGTATGTGTGAAGTTCTTAGTGGTCACTTTTCTACTTGAGTTTGATATCACTGGACTAGACAACCTCTCTCCAAGGTTCCTTTGAGCTCTAAAATACTATGATTTCTTTTTTTTCTTTTTTTTTTTTTTAACCTCAAGGTCACTTACATACTTCAATTACAAATTGAAGTAGAACTTCAGGATATGTGAGGGGAAGAGAAGGTACACTTAAATTCTTTTATTTTCTGCTTCATGGAATTAAAATGCTTTTCTTTCAGTTAATTTGAATTTTTTTTCTTGCAATCTAATCAGATCAAGAGTTTGCTAGTGTGATGGAAGCTTCTCATGGTTGTGATCAATTACAATCAGCAGGATCATCTCCTTGCCTAATCATCTCTACTACAACTGAAGTCCTCGTACTTTCATACTAAACAGCATAATCCATGATCAAATAACTTTATTCAGTTTACAAACACTACTTACTGGTTTTATAATGTGTGAGTGTTTGGGGGTGGAGGGAGAGGTATTTTCTACTGTCAGTCACTGGATATTACAAATACAATAGTAGTTTACCAAATTTGCATACTCAGCCAATTGCAAACATAAAACATTTGACCTGGACATCCAAACCTAGGGGTGTTTCAATGATGAGATTTAGGGCAGCATGGGGATACTGGGGTTTGAAGGAAAAGAGGAAAAAATGCAGAAAAAAGTCAAGCATTTATTTGGGAATGGCTAAAGAAAACATGGTACAAGAATGTAATCCAATGTTTTTTATGCCATATGTAACGAGGAATGTGAAGAATATATGTAAGTGTAGTGGGGGTAGGCCTATTTCCCAATCAGCACGGACCTTACTTCATGTATTTGAAAGAATTTATACACACCTTACTAATTGAGGTTCAGTGCCTGGTTGTCTCTTGATTAAAGGTTGACTGATATTCAAGAAAATGGACTCATAAGGTGAGGCAGCCTTTCCTGTTCTATAAATAGGAGCTTTTTTTGAGCACCTCACTTCCTTTTTAAACACTTTCTCTCCCTTAGACTTTAAGATTAGATTTCTGCAAGGGACTAAAAGATGGAGGCCAGTGAAGGGAGAAGAAAATTATAATGCCAGAACACATATGACAAACAACTTCTGCTGGCTTAGGAGAATCATAGAAGGGTATTGCTATACTACTTGTTCCTTGCCCTTTTCTTTTATTTTCCCTCCAGCACAAGTCAAAAGTTAGCAATCATAAGAATAGATATTTCCAACCTTGGATATAGCCTGGTAAGTTGAGTTTGATAATTCACAAAGTTGGTGAATTTAAGAGTCATATACCAACTCTTCAGAGAGAGCCTTCCCCAAAAGCATGTTCTTTGGAGAAGGAAGGGGACTGTCCTACAAGTAAAGGACTAAAGTCTCATCTGGGCAGTTCAGGAGATAAGGACCTTGTAAACACTCCATGATCTTTCTGAGAGTTACTAAAATATCTCAGGAAGAAGGGATTACCAGAGATAAAAGGGGAATTACAGAATTAAAGAAAAATACAAATTAAACCAGCTCTGAGGTTTGACCCCATATCCAGCATATTGGCAAAGATAAGAAAACAGGAAGGCAGATAACCACCAGTGAAAGACCCAGAGATGATCTTTCTATACATATAGCTCATGTGGTTGAAGGATTTAAAGAAAATTCATAGATATGCCAAAGTAGTCAAAGAAGCATTTTGTGTGTGTATGTGTTTCTATGTGTTTGTATGTGTATGTGTGTGTGTGGTAACAAAGAACTAGAAACAAAGTATATGCACTTCAGATGGGGAATGACTAAACAAATCATGGCACATGCACGTAATGGAATATAACTATGCCACAAGAAAACAAGAATGACACATTAAAAAATTGGAAGATTCATATGAAATGATGCAGAGTATCATAAACAGACAGAAAACAGTATATACAATGACTATAACAATATAAATAAAAATAACAAAAACAAGATGTTCTTGTGCTAGATGAAATTGTGGCAGTTTCATTAAATCTTAGACAACTGAAAAGCATGTCAAATGTATTTAATAATAATCCCAAAGAGTTTCGCCTATCTACACACAAAAATCAATTGGATGCAACATACTCATTGTCTAGATTATGATATACATGTAGATGAAAACCACAAAGAACTGGCTGATAATACATATATAGTCATATAAATACAAGTCTCTATATGTGTATGTATACATGTATATGAGGTGTGTGTGACTATAGACAGATTAATTAGGTCCAAATCTAAATAGCAAGAGAAAAATAGCCTGGATTGCCTCTGGACAATTATAATGTATTTTAATAACTCCAAATTTTTCCCTAAAACAGTTTTGAAATATCAACAATCAGTATGTGATAATGTATTAATTATTAATATCTACAAAAATAATGTTCTCTCAAAGGACAATAGATATTTAGATGGTGGGCAAGAACAGAATGCAACACGGTACTAATGAATTATGGGTCAGTAGTAGAATAAATGATCCCATTTGAGAGGTATATTATTATAGTTAGACCCATGATGCATGAAGAACAAGGGATCATGGCTAGATAACACATGTGCTCCATTATTATTCAACCAATATCAAAAGATTTAAAGGATTTTTTAAAATATATTTTATTTATTTATTTTTACAAATGCTTCATTAACTTCTCATTTATATCATTCATTTACACCAGATTATGAGTTACATTTTTCCCCCATTTTTTCCCTACCCACCACCCCAGAATATCAGTCCCACTAGATATCCCCTCATCCAATCTGCTCTCTCCCATATCTTCTCCCATACCCCCCTTGACTTTGCCATTAGGGCAAGGTGAATCTCTGAGCCCCAATGCCTGGACATCTTATGAAACATTTAATTTTAAAACTTCGATTTTCAGATCCATTCCCTTCCTCCCTTGTCACCCACTCCCTCTGAGAAGATAAGCAATTCAGTATGTGTTGTACATGTATACCTATGCAAAACATTACCATAGTAGATATATTGTAAAAGACTGCTTATATTTCCCTCCCACCCGTCTCACCTCCCACCTGGTCCATTCCCTACTTTGATCCTGTCCCTCTTTGATAGTGGGTACTTCCAACCTCCCCTCCCCCCAGAATGCCCTCCCCTCCATCATCCCCCCTCTCATCCTCCTTTCCCCTATTCAGGAGAGTGAGGATAAGATATTCCATTTAGTATGTATGTGATTTTCTCCTTGAGCCAACTTCAATGAGAATATGCTTTTGCCTTTTTGCCTTCCTATTCTTCCCCTCCCCTGCAACTACTTCCCCTTGCCTCTTCTACATGAGATAGTTTACCCTACTCTGTCTCTCTCCGTCTCCTCTTGCCACTTTCCTCTCTCACCTCTTGACTTCAACCCTTAAGAATCATCCCTTCCTTGGGGCGGCTAAGTGGTGCAGTGAACAGAGCACCGGGCCCAGAGCCAGAAGGATCTGAGCTCGGATCCGGCCCCAGACACCCAACACACAAACAAAAACCCAGCTGCGTGACCCCAGGCAAGTCACCCAACTCCAATTTCCCTCCAAAAAAAAAAAAAAAGAAAGAATCATCCCTTCCCATCAAATTCAACCTGTGCCCTCTATCCATGTAAACCTGTGAACATATGCCATGTACCCTTCTTCAATTTTTTTCATAATGAGAAAGGTTTCATCAAACACCGTTATTGTTTTTCCATGTAGGAATGTAAATAGTCCAACTTTGATAGGTTCCTTTTGATTTCTTTTCCTTGATTACCTTCTCAAGCATCTCTTGTTTGAGAATAATATTCAAGATAACACAGGATCTAGCAGATTCTACATTAAGGGATCAAAGGGCTTGTAATATGATATTCCAGAGGTCAAAGGGGCTAGGATTAAAACCAAGAATCACCTACCCAGAAAAATGGAGTATCATGTTTCAGGGGAAAATATGGTCATTCAATGAAATAGGGGACTTTCAAACATTCTTGATGAAAATACCAGGGTTGAATAGAAAATTTGACATTCAAATACAAGAAACAAGAGAAGCATGAGAAGGTAAACCGGGAAAAGAAATCATAAGGAACTTATCAAAATTGAACTATTTACATGCCTACATAGAAGAATGATAATTGTAACCTTTGAAACTTTTCTCAGTATGAGGATAGTTGAAGGGAATATCAATGTGTGTGTGTGTGTGTGTGTGTGTGTGTATGTATATAGTAAGGTATATGGGCATATGAATACATATATGAGTGTGTGTATATTTGTGTACAGGTATACATAGACAGGGAGCACAGGACCAATTTAATAGGAAGGGATCATACTTAAAAGGTGAGATTAAGAGGTGAGAGAGGAATATAATGAGAGGATATGGGGAGACACAGAATGGGGTAAATTATCTCATGTAAAAGAAGCATGGGAAAATGATTACAATGGAGGGGAAGAATAGGAAGGCAAAAGGAAATGAGTCCACCTTATTCTCATTGAATTTGGCTTAGGGAGGAAATAACATACACACTGAAAAGGGTATCTAGTGCTACAGGAGAATAGAGGGGAAGGGGATGAGAGGGAAGATGATGGAGGGGAGGGCAAGTTGGGGGGAAGGTAGTTAGAAGCACCCACTTTTGAAAAGGGACAGGGTCAAAGTAGAGAATAAAACAAGTGGGGGGTGGGATAGGATGGAGGGAAACATAGTCAAGTCTTTCACAATATATCCACTATGGAAATGTTTTGCATAGCTACACATGCACAACTTATATTGAATTACTTATCTTCCTAGTAATGGTTGGTGATGAGTCAGGAAGGGAAAGAATCTGGAATTCAAAGTTGTAAAATCAAATGTTTAAAAAACATATATTATTATTATTATGCAACTGGGAAACAAGATATACAGGCACTGGGGTATGGAGATCCATCTTGCCCTACTGGAAATCATTGGGGGAGGATATAGGAGAAAGCAGATTGGGGGAGGGGGTATTAAGTGAGATCGTTGTTTTTGGGTGGTGGGTAGGGGAAAGATAGGGAGAAAATTTGTAACTCAAAATCTTGTAAAATGAATGATGTAAACTAAAAATAAACATAAAATTCAATTTAAAAATTATATATATTTTTTCACCAACAAAACTGGAAAAACTGTAAGATAAATTTTATATTTGATTGTTTACCTATAAAAATGCTGCACAACAAAATTTAATATCTCTAGAAATAAAATAGCATGGAATATTTGTGATACATATATCAGACAAAAGGATAATGTCCAGAATCAATGAAGAACTTGTCAATTGCTATAACTGATATTCACTTCCTTTTTTTTTTTTTTTTTGCTCTTTTTGGAGGGCAATTGGGGTTAAGTGACTTGCCCAAAGTCACATGGCTAGTAAATGTGTGTGAGGCTGCATCTGAACTCAGGTCCTGCTGACTACAGGGTTGGTGTTCTATTCACTGCACCACCTAGCTGCCTCTGATATGCACTTCCAAAGAGAATTATGATCAAAGAACTTGAGCACATAGTTTTTAAAGAAATAAAATACAAACCTTTAATAACCCTATGAACTGATGCCCAAATTGTCTGATGCCCATAGAAATGCATGTTAAGACAACATTGTATTGTTGGAATAAGTACTTTCAAATGAGATGGTTCATGAGAAGTACTCATTAAGGAAATAAACAAATGAAAAATATTACCAGTAAATGGCCAATGACATTTTCTTTGACAATGTTGTCTTTATACATTCAGGTTTACTTAGTGTCTAGCACATAATAATACTCAATAAATACTTTCTTCCTTGTTTCTTTCTATTATAATCTTGTCAAGAAATACTTTAGGTAAAGCCTGGAGTTATAGTAAATCTGATTTACGGTAATATGTAAATTCTTTGAAAGCAGGGACTGATCTGTTTTTTTTTATTTTTGTACCCCATAGGACTCACACAATGCCTTAAGTATAGTACTATAGGCATTTAATAAGCATTCATTGGACCAAATTTATACATTATTGATAGTACTCTAAAGTGCTGTCAACAATTTGGAAAGCCACTTAGAAATATATGATAAAATATATAAATTGGGCATTACTTTTTGATACAATAATCCCATTGCTCAGACATTAACTGAAAAAATGCCACTAAGAAGGGAATAGAATCTATTTTTATGAAATCGTCAACCCTGTACAAAAATATTCATTTATATTTATTAGTAATAACAAAGTGCTGTTCTGGGGGGGAGGGGTGACCTCCATCTCCTGCTATAGTCTAATACTATACCTTATGTTTATTTTTTCTGGTATGTTAAAGCAAAGGGTTATATAAACAACTAATACAAATAGAACAAAATAGAGTAAGGACTACCTGAGCTCATGCAAAGAAAAATCAGCATAACTAAGGAGTATACAAACTGATTACCCTACATCAGAGATCAAGAGCTGAAAGGGACCTCAGATGTCATCCAAAATTCTTATTTTAAAGGTGAGAAAACTGAAACCCAAAGACATCAATGATTTACCTGAGGTCATGAAAGTAAGGGCCAAATTCAGGATTTAAATTTTTTATTTCAGTAAGTGTTCTCTCACCTATCTTATGCTTCCTACATATACATATGCATATACATATACCCATACATATGCACCTTCACATGAATATACATATGCATACACATACTGTATATACATATAGAAAAAGAAACCAAAGATTAAAAATAGCAGAATTTAGCTAGACTAATAAAGAATACCTTTATGACCACCTTTCTTATTTGTTATCTATTACTTTGGTTCTATTCTGTCAAAAGCTGTGTTAAATGTTGGATTGAATTTGTCAAATTCTATGTAAGTTTTTTGTTCTGACTTTTTTGTGGCGAGTATTAACTTTATAAAATATTTTGGACCACATAAATGACAAAAACAGCAAAAATTATATGATTGTCTCAATAGATGCAGAAAAAGAAATTGAAGGAATTATGAAAGGTAATGAAGAAACAGACCTATGACTTTTTTGTAGATGATATTATGATATATGTAGAGAATCCTAGATAATCAACTAAAATTTAGTTGAAAAAATTAAAAACTTTAACAAAGTTGCAAGATATAAGATCAAGCCATATAAATTATCAGCATTACTATATATTACCAACAAAGTGCAGCAGGAAGAGATAGAGAAATTTCATTTAGAATAACTGTAGATACTATAAAATGTTTAGGAGTCTATCTGTCAAAGAAAAACTCAGGAATTATATGAACAGAATTGGAAAACATTTTTCACAGAAATAAAGTCACATCTAAACAACTAGAAAAATATCAATCATGGATAGGCCTAGCCAACAATATAAAAATTACAATTCTATCTAAATTAATTTACTTATTGAGTATCATAGCAATCAAACTACAAAAAATGTTTTATAAAGCTAGAAAATAACAATAAAGTTCATCTGGAAGAACAAAAGTTCAAGAATATCAGGGGAATTTCTGGGGGGAGAATAAAGGAAGGTGGGCTAACAGTACCAGATCTCAAATTATATTACAAAGTAGTAATCATCAAAATAGTCAGATACTAAGGAATAGAGTGGTGGATCAAAAGGATAGATTACATACACAATTGTAATGCCAGTCATGGCAGCACACTTGAGGACTGCTGCTAAAATTATTCACAGCAACAGTCCTCAGGTACGCTGCCATGATTAGCATTACGGCAATACACATTAGCAAATGACTATAACAATCTAGCGTTTGATAAAATCAAAGACCCAAGCTTTTGGAACAAGAGTTATATGACAAAAATTGCTGAGTAAACTAGAAAGCAGTTTGGCAGAAACTAGGTATAGACCAATATCTCACACCATATACCAAGGTAAAGTCAAAATGGGTACATGATTTACATATAGAGGATGATGCCATGAGGAAATTTGAAAAGCATGGAAAGGTTATCTGTCAGATCTGTGCATACGAGAAGAATTTAGTTCCTAATAAGATATAGAGAATATTGCTGAAAGCAAAATGGATAATTGTGATTACATAAAATTAAAAAAGGTTTTGCACCAACAAATCCTATGCAACTAAAATTAAAAGGAAATCAGAAAACTGGGGAGGGGGTGCAATTTATAGCAAGTAGCTCTGATAAAGGTCTCATTTTTTAAATATATAGAAAATTTTAGTATATTTACGAAAATATGAGTCATTCCCTAAATAATACATAGTCAAAGGCTAGAAACAGTTTAAAAAAATATCAGAGCTATCTGTAGTCATAATAACACTCTAAATCACTATTGATTAGAGAAATAAAAATTAAAACAAAAAATCCAAATAAATAAATAAATTGTTAGCAAAGAGTCTTCAAACAAAAAAAGAGTCTTCACACTGAAGATGGCAAAGAGAAACCAAGAAGTTTCCTGAACTCTCCCTATTTTCCCTCAGAAATAATGTTAAAGCAAGCCTCTAAAAGAATTCTGGAAAGAGGAAATACACAAAAAGACAGTGTGAAACAATTTTCCAACCCAAAATAACTTAAAAGGACTTCAGGAAAGGTCTGTCTCATTTGAGTAAAAGGGGAGTGTAGACTAGCACAGGTGGTGGTTGGGCAAGTCAGCAGGAAGCTCTTAGTTGCAGCACAGATTAGCACATGAGACCCTACTCAGCAGGCCACTGGTATATATCAGGCCAGCTGCAAGGCCTTAGGCCCCAGTGAAACAGGCAAGCTGCCAGCCCTGGAACCCAGGGCACAATAGACATGACTAGGCTAGGCCACCCCAGTGCAGTGGGTAAGCCACCATTTCCAGAAGCCCTGACAAAGAAAGCCAGAGACCAGGCCCCTGGCCCCCAGTGCAAACAACTTTTAAAAATGAGCAAAAGCTGAAAAAGAGCTCTGAGCACAGAAAACTACTATGGAGACAGGGAAGATCCAAACACAAACTCAGAAGAGGACAACAATGTCAAATTGCTTATATACTGAAGCCTCAAAGGGGAATATGAATTGGTGTCAAGTCCAAAAAATCCTCTTGGAAGAGATCAAGAAGGTTATTAGAAATCAAATAAAAGATTTAGAAGAAAAAATGGGAAAAGAAATGTGAGTTGTGAAAAAGAATTATGAAAAAAAGGTCAACAGCTTGGAAAAGAAAACACAAAAATTGACTGAAGAAAGTAATTTCTTAAAAAACAGAATTGACCAAATGGGGGGAAAAATCCACTGAAGAAAACAACTCCTTTAAAAGTAGAATTGGCCAAACAGTAAATGAGGTACAAAAGTTAACTGAAGAAAATAATTCCTTAAAAATTAGAACTGGGCAAATAGAAACTAATGACTCCATGAGACATCAAGAATCAGTCAAACAAAAGAATGAAAAAATGGAAGAAAATGTAAAATGCCTCATTGGAAAAACAACTGATCTTGAAAACAGACACAAGAAAGGTATTTTAAAGATTATTGGACTACCAGAAGGCCATGAAAAAAAAAAGCCTGGATAGAATCTTTCAAAAAATAATTAAAGGAAACTGCCCTGATATCCTAGAACCAGAGGGTAAAATAGTCACTGAAAGAATCTATTGATTGCCTCCTGAAAGAGATCCCAAAATAAAATGCCAAGGATTATTGTAGCCTAATTCCAGAACTATCAGGTCAAGAAGAAAATACTGCAAACAGTCAGAAAGAAATAATTCAAATATCAAAGACCATAGTCAGTATTGCACAGGATTGCTTCTATATTAAAGGATTGGAGGGCGTGGAATAGGATATTCTGGAAGGCAAAGGAGTTTGGATTACAACCAAGAATCAATTACCCAGCAAAACTGAGCATAATCTTCCAGGGTAAAAGACAGACAATAAATAAAATCTCTCAAACCCTATATGGAAGTAGGAAGGGAAGAAGAAAAAAAAAAGTGTAGGGAAGGGCTGATAGAATAGAGGGAAGATTGGGGGAGACAGTATTCAAAAACAAAACACTGGTGAAGAGGGACAGCATGAAAGAAGAGAGAAAGAAACAGAAGGGGAAGGAAAGAGAAAGACAAAGAGCAAGACAGAGACAGAGAGACAGAGAAGTATAACCAGGTAAAAATAGGATGAAAGGCAATACGAAGTTAGTAGTCATTACTGTGAAAGACAATGGGATGAAATCTCCCATAAAATGAAAGCAATAGCAGAGTGGATTAAAAATCAGAATACTATAATATGTTGTTTACAAGAATCACTTTGGAAGCAGAGATACACATAGAGGAAAGGTAAAAGACTGGAGCAGAATCTATTATGTTCCAGTTGAAGTTAAAAAACAAAAAAGCTGGGGTAGCAATACTGATCTCAGACAAAGCAAAAACAAAAATAGATCTAATTAAAAGAGAAAGAGGTGGTGGAGGCAAGATGGGAGAGTAAAGGCAGTAAGCTGTCTGAACTCTCCCCCAACCTCCTTTGAATATATTTTAAAATGATTCTAAACAAATTCTAGAGCAGTAGAACCCACAAAAAGATGGAGTGGAACAAATTTCCAGGGCAAGACAACTTGGAAGGTTGGTAGGAAACATCTGTTGCACCAGGGTGAGAGAGAAACTTAATCCAGGGCAGGCCATGCCAGCTCAGACTAGGCCCTAGCAAACCCAAAGCAGGCCTCAGGTCAACTGAATCACTGGCAGCAATGGTGGTTTTTAGACCTCTCAATCCACAGATGCCAAAGACAACTTAAAAGATCATCAGGGAAATTCTGTCCCACCTGGGTGAGAGTGAAGCTCACTTAAGCACAGGCTGTACCAGCACAGCCCCCGCCCTAGTAATTCAGGAGCAGGCCTTGGGAGTTACTGAATCAGCAATGGTAGCAGCTGCTTCTAGAGCTCACAGCCCACAGTGAGGGTGGCGGTGTCAAACAACTGGTCAGAAGGAGATTACAGGAGTCTTTCTGCTAGCACTGATCCTGGTCACAGTCCTGGGTGACAGTCCCAAGGTGAGGAGGAGTACTAGTATAGCAGAGCTTGCAGCCAGGGTGGAGGTGGGACCCTCCTTACAGTTACAGAGCAGAAAAGAGTGCATGTGGTTGCTCACAGACCACAGCACAGGCCAGGAGAGGAGTAAACACCTCTCCTTAGATCATACCACCTTGGAAAAACTGAAAACTTACAGGTCCCTGGAAGTATCTCTGGCTGCTGCACAAAATCCCAGAAACTTGGCACAATGCATCCTCTACTCAAGAAGCAGAGCCCTACTTTAACAAACAGTTAAAAGTTAAGTAATAGCCTGGAAAAATGAGCAAACAACAGAAAAAAATCTGACTATAGAAAGGTATGGTGACAAGGAAGGCCAAAACACACAATAAGAAGACAACAAAGTCTAAGCTCCTACATCCAAAGTTTCCAAGAAAAATATGAATTGGTCTCAGGTCATGGAAGATCTCAAAGAATTTTGAAAATCAAGTAAGAGAGGTAGAGGAAAGATTGGGAAGAGAAATGAGAGTGATGCAGGAAAATCATGAAAAATGAGTCAACAGGACACATGCATAAAAATAGTGAAGAAAATAACACTTTAAAAAAGACAAAGTCAGAAGGTAAAACATGTCCAAAAAGTCATTGAGGAGAAGAATGCCTTAAAAATCATAACTGGCCAAATGAAATACTAGGTCCTTACTCTCATCAGAATTACCTCAAAGAGGGAATAACATATACACTCAGTTGAATATAGAATTCTGTCTTACCCCCAAGGAAAGTAGGAGGGGAAGGGGATAAGAGAAAGGAGGCTGGTAGAAGGGAGGGTAGATTGGGAGATGGGGTAGTCAGAAGCAAAATACTTTTGAGTAGGTAGAGGGTGAAAGTAGAGAGAATGGAATAAACAGGGGTGGGTAATAGGATGGAGGGAAATATCGTTAGCAATAGCAACTGTGAAAAAAATTTTTGAAAAAAGTTTCATTAATTAATGCCTCATTTCTTAAACGTATAGAGAGAATTGAGTCAAATTCACAAAAATAAAAGCCATTCCCCAACTGATAAATGAGCAAATGATATGATCAATTGTCAGATGAAGTAATCAAAGCTCTCTATAGCCATATGAAAAAATATTCTAACTCACTATTGATTGGAGTAATGCAAATTAAAACAAGTCTAAGGAACTACCTCATACCTATTAGGTTGTCTAATAGGACAGAAAAGGCAAACAACAAATGTTGGAGGAGATGCGGCAAACAATGAGGTATTAAGATACTGTTGGTGGATTTGTGAACTGGTTCAATCATTCTGTAGAGCAATTTGGAGCTATGCCCAAAGGGCTATAAAACCATGCACACCTTTCAACCTAGCAATACCACTACTAGGTCTGTATCCCAAAAGGGATAAATAAACAAAAACAAAAAGGACAAGGGCCTACAAAAGTATTTATAGCAACTCTTTTCTGGTGGCAAAGAGTTAAAAATTGAAGGGATGCCTATCAATTGGGGAATGGTTGAACAAGTTGTGACATATGATTATGATGGAATACTGTTGTACTATGAGAAATGATGAGCAAGAGGCTCTCGGAAAAACCTGGAAAGTCTTGCATGGGCTGATTCAAAATGAAATGCACTGTGTACAAAATAACAGCGTTACTGTAAGATGATCAGCTGTGAATTACCTGGTTATTCTTAGCAATACAATGATCAAAGACAACTCTGAAAGACTTATGATGAAAATTGCTATCTATCCCCAGAGAAAGAAACTAAAGGTGTCCGTATACAGATTGAAGCATACTTTTTTGAGTTTTTTTCCCTTGTTTTTGTCTATGTTTTCTTTCACAGCATGACGATTATGGATATGTTTTGCATGACTACACCTGTATAACCTAAATTGAATTACTTGCCTTCTCATTCTGGGGGTTTGGGAAGGGAAGAAAATAGATAATTTGGAACTCAAAGTTTTAAAAACAAATATTATATATTGTTTTTACATGTAACTGGGGAAAATACAATACTAAATAAATTTGATAATTTATAATTATATTATATTATAATAAACTATATTATATTATAATTATAATAAATTTAAAAACAAATATTAAATATTGTTTTCGTATGTAACTGGGGAAAAATAAGATACTAAACAAAATTTTTAAAAAGAGACAAAGAAGGAAACTACATCTTCCTAAAAGGTGCCATAGGCAAGGTAATATCAATACTAAATATATATGCATCAAGTGGTATAGCATCCAAATACATATAGGAGAAGTTAAGAGAGTTACAGGAAGAAATAGACAAAATACAACATCTATTCCTTTAAAAACACTAGAAAGTATAGGAATACATGGAATCTTCCTAAAAATAAGTAGCATCCACCTAAAACCATCAGTAAGCATTATATGTAATGGGGTTAAGCTAGAAGCATTTCCAATAAGATGAGGGGTGAAACAAGGATATCCACTATCACCACTGTTATTCAATATGGTTCTAGAAACATTAATTTTAGCAATAAGAGAAGAAAAAGAAATTGAAAGAATTAGAATAGACAAAGAAGAAATAAAGTTATTACTCTTTGCAGATAATATGATATACTTAGAAAATCCTAGATGATCAAGTAAAAAACTACTTGAAATAATAAACAACTTTAGCAAAGTTTCAGGATATGAAATAAACACACATAAATCATTGGCATTTCTATATATTACTAACAAGGCCCAACAGTAAGAGATAGAAAGAGAAATTCTATTTAAAGTTACTATAGACATTATAAATATATTGGGGAGTCTACCTGCCATAACAAACCTAGGAACTATATGAACGCAATTACAAAATAATTTTCACACAATTAAAGTCAGATCTAAATAATTGGAAAAACATCAGTTGCTCATGATTAGACTGAGCTAATATAATAAAAATGACAATTATACCTAAGTTAAATTACTTATTCAGTGTCATACCAATCATACCAAAAATTATTTTATAGAGCTAGAAAAAATGATAACAAAATTCATCTGGAAGAACAAAAATTACAGCATATCAAGGGAATTAATGAAAAATGCTAGGGAAGGTGGCCTAGCTATACCAGATCTTAAATTATATTATAAAACAGCAGTCATCAAAATTACTTGGTACTGCTAAGAAACAGAGTGGTAGATTAGTAGAATAGGTTAGGTACACAAGACACAATAGTCAATGACAATAGTAATCTACATTTGATAAACCCAAAGACTCAAGCTTCTGGGATAAGAACTCAGTATTTGACAAAAACTGCTGGGAAAAGTAGAAAATAGTATGGTAGATATTGGAGAAGATGTGGGGAAATGGGAACACTAATGCCTTATTAGTGAAGTTGTGAACTGATCCAATGATTCTAGAGAGCAATTTGGAATTATGCCCAAAAGGTCTTTGGGTGGGAGGGAGGGAGAAAAATTTTGGAACTCAAAATTTTATTTAAGAAATTGATGTTGAAACCTGTCTCTATGTGCCATTGGAAAAAATAAAATACTATCTCCGAAACAGAGAGTCTTCAAATTGTAAGTATTTTTATTACCCATGACTCTTTTTGGTGGGTTGTTCTACCTATGTCATGGTTGGGGTAATAGGGACTATAGAAAATTAAGTGTCATTTTACATTTGTTTGTTTCAAAAGTTGTTTGGTCCCTCCTCCTCCACAAAATTCAATTTCTTACCTGGGAGGTGAATATTATTGTGACTAATTTCTCTTAACATACAGAAACAACAGAGCTATCCATCAGTAGACCTGTATTAAAATTGTTCTAGTTTGGCAAGACCCACGAAAGCCTGAGCTTCAGAGAGTATCCAGGATCCATTTAATGCCATGATCAAACATTATTAGAGAATGACTTTATTTGGAGGACAGGGATACAAATGACTGTATTACAAATGATTAATTACAAAGAATTTATTATGAGCCATTACACTAAATACTTGTAATACTATAAGAAAGCAAAAACAGTACCTGACCTCAAGAAGCTTTAGAGTATATGAAGTATGTAAGTGTATGGAATATGTACAGAATGCCAGGGAGAGCCGAGGATGGGGAGATTAAATCTGGTGAGAAGAATAATACATAGGTTTGTGGAGGAGGTAGCACCTAACTTGGATCTCAAACAATTGGAAGAACTGTAACAGGAAGAAAAATGTGGGAAGATCTTTCAAGAGATTCTAGATAGGTTGGAGTTAGACACTAACACTGGGAAATCAGGAGCTAGAGACAGCAACAATGCTGTAAAGATTTGTTGAAGATGAAGAAGTTCAAGCAGGGCAACACAGGTGTCAACTCTTGGGAAGGAATGGCAGAGAGATGGCACATAACAATCAGAGATGGGAGCCTCATTTTCATGCAATCCAAGAGGCAAAGAGGCAGAACTAAAAACTATAATAGGAGGAGGAAAGAATGGGGTATCTAATCAGCAGTCTGATTCTACGCACACCTGTGTAGAATGGCTAAGAATTAGACATCAGGCTTCATAGCTTTCCTTTTACACATAAATAGTAATTATCAAAATATAAAGGATAATGATCATATGAGAGCATCCTCTATTTACGTATTTATCACTCTCATTTGTCATCTGTAAGACATACAAATCTATCTGTAGATCTAAGGACACTATAATAAATGAATATTAATTGTATATAGATACATATGTTACTATCATTAATAAAGTAATATACATGCAAATACTCAAAGGATCTATGAGCAAATCTAGTGTGTAAATTCTTTCAGAATTCAACCAATCTATGAATTAGTAGATAAGTCTTAGGGAGTTATCAGAGACACACAGAGAGGTATAGTGACTATGAACTCTAGTCTCCCAGACACTGAACTCAGCATTCTTTATACAGTACCGTGCAGTTTCTAAGGCAATACATTTCCAATCTGTCTCCTTTCCTTCCTCCCCATCCCACACTGGAGAAGGCCACCATTTGACACACACATACACACACACACACACACACACACATATATGTATGTGTGCTTGTGTGTTTATACACGCATACATCTACAAAACCAAACTATGTATACTTCTATTTATCCTTCTCTGGATGTGGGTAGCATCTTACTTCATAGGTCCTTTGCTGCTGATTTGAATACTCATAAAATTCAGAATAGCTTAGTCATTCACAGTTATTCTTTGAACAACATTGGTCTAGCTAAATACAACGTTCTCTTAGTTATGTTCATTTTACTCCATTATTTCATGCAAGTCTTGCCATGTTTTCTAAAATAAGCTTGGTTATCATTTCTAACAGCACAGTACAACCATACATTATAATCATATACCTTGTTTAGCCATTCTTCAACTGATAGGCACCCCTCAATTGCCATGTCTTTACCACAACAAAGATAATTACTATAAATATTTTAGAACATATAGGTTCTTTTCCTTTTCTCCTGATCATTTTGGGAAATAAATCTAATAGTGTTCTTGCTGTGTCAAAGAGTATACACAGTTTTATAACTCTTTGGTTATGATTCTAGATTGCTCTCCAAAATGCTTAGATCACTTCACAGTTCCACCAACAAAGTATTAGTGTTCTAATTTTTCCACATCCCCTCTAACAGTTGTCATTTTCTCCTTCTAGTATTTTCGTCAATCTGATAGGTAGGAGATGATATCACAAAATTATTTTAATTTGCACTTCTCTAATATATAATGATTTAGAACATTTTTATATGACTATACATTTATTTGATTTCTTTAGCCAAAAATTATCTATTCATATCCTTATATATATATAAAACAGTTGGGGAATGGCTCATTCTTAAAATATTAAGTGATACAAGATCCCTTATTGTTCCCTGTCTAATTTACTTTCTATTTCAATCAGGAATATTATGGGGAGGAGGAAGAGAATTATAGATTTTTAACTGAAATGAGATCTTAGAGATCATCTAGTGAAACGCCCTCCTTTTATAGATCATTAAAATGAGGCCCAGAAGCTGGAGATTTGCCCAATGTCACATAGGTAGTAAACATCAGAGATAGGATTTGAACCCAAGGTCTTCTAACTCCAAAGTCGCAGTCAATGGTTATGCTCTCCCAGAGCTGAGCATGTCTGGTTCATGTGCTATGTCCATATGAATTCAGCAAGTTTGGGAAATCAGCTTAAGAAACTGGACTTCTAAGAGCATAGGACTAGTAGTAAGGACAAATGATTTTAGATCTCATCATTCTTACTTACTGGCTATGTAAGCCTGGGCCAATCACTAGTTTTTTAGGTGAAGGTCTCCATGTGTAAAATAGGGATAATAGTAGTTATTATAACTTAAATTTGTTTTAAGGAAAAACTGAGATATATATTGGAAAAGACTTTCTAAATTTCATAACTTCTTTTTTTGCTTTTTTCTCCTTTTCTGTATTCCTCTTTTCCTTCCTCTAACTTCCTTTCTTTAGTTTCCTTTTCTTTCTCATTTTCCTTTCATTCTTTTTCTTTTCCTTTCTCTTATCTCTTCTCTCCTGACTCTTCACATTCATTATCACCATTATTACCATAATTAAGCTTGGGATCTGATAGGATAATTTGCATTATTGGAGTATGAAATAAACTAGGCTAAGAAAAATAAGAGAACTAATTTTACTTTATATAATAGTCGTTCTTTCCAATTTGGTTATTAGAGAGAGATTAGGAGATTGAACCAAAAGCATGATTAAAGAGGAAAGGCATTGTTGTTCACCAGACAAGTAAAAGAAAATTGGTAAAGGGATGCCATAGCTGAAACCAAACAATATTGATTTTACAAATATGCATATTGACTTAGAAGCAACATAGCATAATGCATATATACATATTATACATACATGTAATGCATACACACATATGTATACATATGTGTATGTGTATGTGGGGAGAGAGAAAGAAGAGGGAAAGGAATGAGAATGCTGGTCTTGGCATTTGAAAACCAGAGTCCAAATGCCATTTCTGACACTGGATCATTGAAACCCTGTGTACCATGTGCAGGTTCTTTCAGGGCAAGAACAAATGGGAATGCTCCTCCAAAATGTACAGGTACATCTGTCCTGGTTTTATGCATGCTTATGTTCAACAAGTACAAGAGCACAGAGTTTTTCTCTATAGCATTCCAACATCCCAAGTGCTTTGCTTAAAATAGTCTTAAGATAAGAAATGACCATCATTCTTTATCTGTCTACAGACAATAGATTTTAGGTTAACTGTAGTCCAAACATTGTTCAGTACCAAATGAAAAACCTTTTAAGGAAGTTCAATTGTCATTTTTTTTTTTTTATATGTGGCCTTTCTGGATGTTCTAGCTACCTCTCTATCTCCCTTGAAATTATTTTGCATTACTTTATCTATACTTGGGATTTTCTTATTGATGCATGTTGTATCCCCTGATATATACTCCTTGAGGGCAAGAGCTATTTCACTTTTTTCTTTTTATACTCAACACTCAGCACAGTGTATATCAAAAGTAGGCTCTTACTACATTTGTTGAAATTGAAGGATGATATTCTCTGTATAATGAATACAGGCTAAAATGTCATTCTAGAAAAAACTTTAGCATATGAATACTCAGAATATTGTACTTCTTACTAAAATGGATTATGCCTTAAAATTTCATGAGGTCAACATGTGTATCTGTAGTGAACCTATTGTTACACTGAAATTAATGGCATTTCCTGAATATGCAATATGCAAACAAATCCCCATTAACCAAACTAAAAAAATGAAATGAGTAAACTAAAAATGAGAACGGTTTTAAAATTAGCTGTTTGAAAAGTTTATCTGACAAAATAAAAACAAAACATCAAAAAGTAAAAACATGGTAAGCTTCAGACCATTTTCACAGCTGCTTGCTAATTTTTATTTTGTAAATTTGTCCTTTAGAATGCCTCTCCCAAAAGCATCTCCACTGCTCTCTCATCCCAAAGTTATGGTTTTGCACATTGCTAAATCCTAAGCAGATAAACAGATTCAAATAAAATTTGGTGATAAAAGAAAACGGCACCTACTGTATGTTGAGAATTTCGATGGCAAGTTTCAGCTGAACGTGAATTAAAATGGCTAGGTTATAAATCCCCCGAAAATAAGGTTTATAATGGAAATGCTGACAGGCATTTAACGATAGCAGCAGTAGCTAGCACCACTGTAATAAAAGGACTTAAATGAAAAAAAATATGTATGCCTCACAAAGACATGTGGATTTCAGGGTAAAGCTATATGCAGACTCAGTGTAAGGATAGATGATAATATGCCTGAGCAATTATGATGCATGGGTGTTAGTAACAAAGAATCTTGAAACTCAGCTTCCAATCAAATTGTGAAAGAGTTTGAAGAGAAACCTGAATACCACATTCCTTATTACCATTGCCCCTGCACCATCATGCTCCTACCTAAGTATTTCATTCCTGTTTCAGTGCCAAAGCATAGAAAAGCTTCTTTAGATACTGACCCTCAGGGAAATGAGATGGGTGTTTCAAGAGCCTATCCCTCAGAGTGCCCATTTTAAATGAAGGCCCTTTGCAGAAATACAAACAAAACTCAGAGACGTTGCTGTATTTCCTCATCATCAAGTTTCTCTCTCTCTCTCTCTCTCTCTCTCTCTCTCTCTCTCTCTCTCTCTCTCTCATTCTCTCATTCCTCCCCACTCTTCTTCCTCCCTCTTTCCTTCTCCCTCCCTGCTTCTTGTCCTCCTCACTTTCCAACTTTTTCCTTGCTTTCTCTGTCTTTCTCACCCACTACTAGTAGAGACAGCAGTTTTTCATGGCTCATTTCCCTAACCCAAGACCCAGGAAGCTTGCCTGTTGATGAGACTCAGTCAATAAATTAACCCCTGTGTAAGTGATTTCTGCCAATATAAGCCCAGTCTGACAGGTAAGTAAATGAACGAAGCTAGGCCAGATGACATTATAAAACTAAACAGGAAAAATTCTCCAATATTTTAAAATTGTTTTACCTCAAAGTATGCCCACAGAAACAGATACACTATATTAACTTTCTCTTTTCTTTCCTTAGGCTCTTTGTTCTTGTTGTAAAAGGTTTATAAATGCTTTTTATTTTTAAATCATTCATATCCATATATAGGATCCCACTTCCCCTACCACCCAGTTAACCAGGCTTTCCTTGTGAACAAGCAACAAATAATTAAGAGGAACAATGCAACATAGTGATTAGGTCTAACAATGTATGCAACATTCCATATCCACAGTCCCCCCAACTCTCTACTTAAAGGAAGAAAGAACATCTCATCTTTTTGGTAGGGCCAGCATTATTCATTTCTATCACTCAATGTTCAGCTTTATTTTAATATCCTTTTAATTTGTTATGGCAGTCATTATTTTCTTGGTTCTGATAAATTTACTTGGCATTGCTTTATACAAGTCTTCTGACATTTTTCTAAATTCCTCTTGAGTCATTTTTTTCTTTTATTACCCTCACATTGTGGGTGACCATCTCAGTGTCATTTCTTATGGAGAAATACTATTCCATTAATCACATTTTTTTGGCTATTCCACAGTTGACAGGTATCCACTTTGTTCCCAGTTCTTTGCTACCACAAAAAGTACTGCTATGATTATTTTGTTTTCTTATGGGACATTCTTTTCTGTCTTTGACTGCCTAGGGGGCCAACAAGAAAATCACTACATCAAAGACAATTTAGTGACTTTTCTCAAATAAATCCAAATAATTTTCCAGAGTGCTTGGTTGGATCATCTCACAGTTCCTCCAACAGTTTATCAACATGCTTATCTTTTTCCATCCCCACTAGCACTAAAGATTTCTCTTTTGCCATTTGTGACATTTTGCTTGGTATGAGGTGAAAGCTCAGAGATATTTTAATTTGGATTTCTATTATTTGGGGTAATTTTTTAATGTGCTCTTCACCTTCTCAGAAGGTTATGTTCTACCCACCTCACCCCACTCTTTAACACTTCCAAAAAAGATTAATAAAGGTTGCTTTTTAAATACTCCTTCTTGGCAGAGTATTTCCTGACCTTACTTTAAATATATATAAATCATTAGCTTCTTGATTTATTTTTGGGGGGTAGGAAATGGGGGTGGAGATTTTTGTTTTGGTTACATTTGTTTTACAGATTCTGTAGTAGGTGCATGGTAATTAACATATCTAGTTGATCAGCTGCTAGATGCTATTTTTCAAGTAGGCGAGCTGGTACCAAGGCAGTGTGAAAGAGCTTTACTTGGTAATTCTTTTAATGTCTGTTTGGCTCTTGAGCTAGTTTGGTAGAGAACTGTCTACAGGGAAAACGTAAAGGTACATTTGTGTGTGTCTGTGTGTGTTCTTTCTCCAAGCCGATAAAAATCGCACCAAAACTGTCAAGGTTGACAATCCAAAATGATAATCAAAACCACTTTTTACATTCCATCTTGTAACTGCCGCAGGCAAGTTTTAAAGGATATGCTAACAAATCCCAAAGAATAGCTGGTGTTAAATATTTGATACATTTTGAAATGGATACCAAAATTTACCCATACATCTCCGTAATTTCCATTCCATGGATAAACATACATGTTCCACTGAAATATTTAAATAGAATATTTGGGTATAACCATAAAAATGGTACATGCTTATTGTTTTATTTTTTAATGACTAGGGTATGTTATGAATGCAATAATCACAAAGGAGTGTTAATGGAGAATCATAAACCATCCAATATAAACATTTATGAACATCATTTTAAACTGTCCCTTTTAATGATGCATTTAATGTGTATTTATTTTTATCAGACAAGTATGCAAGTTTATGATGATAAGAATAAGATTAAAAATAAAATAAAATAAATCCATTAAATTTTCCTAGTACCCAAGTTACTTCTTAGATATAAATTTGCTCCTTTGGGAGATTCATTTATTGCCAATCTCAAAACCTCTGTATCAAGGATGATGCAAATGAAATGCTTTTCTGAGTTTAGAGGAGAAAATCCAAAAACTATTTGCCTTTAGTTGTCCAGCTTTCATGTACCAATTAAAATAGCTTAATAAAATTAAAGTGTAGAAGATTGTTTGTCTGTACAATATCCAGGACAAGATGTTATCTTAATTTGAACATTCAATGCTATAACTATCTGGCTATTTAAAGATTTTCAAAATGTGGTCAAGCTATCAATTGTATTGACCTGTTGGCCTTTTTGAACCCACCTAGAATTATAGGATATTGGGATGTCAGAGTTGGAAGGGTCCTGAGAGTTTGAGTTTCTCATTTTACCACAGAGCTGCAATGCAAGACTCAAATGCTTTGATTTCATATTGCATACCCTTTCTTCAATACCATTTCTGTACTGCCGCTTTCATTATTTTGTGACTTGGGCAATAATACCAATTCTATAATCAATGGACCAAATATATTTAGTGAGTACCTTCTCTGGCCTCGCTGTCTCTGTCTCCTTCCTTTAACAAAGTTTCTTAGTACTAACCTTTCCATGCCACCTAGGTATAAGCTGATGAGTAAATGACATAGCTGTGGAAATAGGAGCATCATTCTTCTGCTCTCTTCCAATCTGATGTTTCCTAGCATAATCGATTTTAGTTTGCCACCCACAGTCCTTTGAAAGGGAATGGCAAGGGAGGCAGAGCCAAGATGGCAGAGTAAAAGCAAGAACTTGATTGAGATCTTCTCCCCCCAAACCTCCAAATACCTATAAAATGACCGCAAATAAATTTGAGAGCTACAGAACCTACAAAATGACAGAGTGAAACACATCTCCAGCAGAAGACAGTCTGACAGGCTGACAGGAAGGGTCTATCACACTGGGTTAGGAGTGGAATGCAGTCCCATGAGGGAACCAGAGGTACAGACTGGGCCAGAGCAGACCTCAGGGGATTGAATCACTGGCAACTGTGGCTGTTTCCAGACTTCTCAACCCATAGTGGCCAAAAACAAAGTAAAAGGTCGATGGGGAAACTTTGTTGGAGCTGTGTGGAAGACTGAGGTCAGGCCCCAGGCCAGGGGCTACAGATGTGGCAGTGGAAGCAGCAAAGGTTGCTTCCATAGCTCCAGGCCCACAGATGATGGGGGGATCAAGAGAATGATCAGAGGGCAATTGCAGGGATCTTTTTGCTAGTGCTGAGGCAAGATGTTCTTGCTTTCCCCTACTTGGGTCTGGGTCATAGTCTTGGGTGGCAGTCCTAGGCTAAGGAGGAGGAGGAGGAGCACTGGAATGGCAGACCTGGTGGTGGCTGTGGAGAGGGAGTCTTCTTCATAGTTCTGAGGCAGAAAAGAGTGCTTGTGGTCATTCATAGACCAGACCACAGGCCAGTAGAGAAGTAAGCACCTCTCCTTTGATCATATGCCCCTAGAAGAACTGAAAATTTAGAGGTTCCTAGAAATAGCTCTGACAATAGCTGTGCAAAACCCAAGACACTGGGGTGGCTAGGTGGCAAAGTGAATAGGCTAGGTGGCACAGTGGAGTCAGGAAGACCTGAGTTGAAATCTGGACTCAAACACTTAACACAAAACTACCTGTGTGACCTTGGACAAGTGACCTAACCCTAATTACCCAACCTTCTCCTCTCCAAAAAGCAAAAAAAAAATTCCCCCCAAATCCCAGAAATTTAGGAATGAGCACTGTCTACTCTGGAAGCAGAGTTCCTTAGCAAAGAGCTCAAAAGTCAAGTAATTGACTGGGAAAATAAGTCAACAGAGGGAAGAAAATCAGACCATAGACTCTTTCTTTGGTGACAAAGAATAACAAATTATACAACTAGAAGAAGACAGTAAAGTCAAAACTCCTGCATCAAAAACCTCCAGGAATAATATAAACTGATCACAGGCCTTAGAGGAACTCAAAAAAGGATTTTGAAAATCAAGTAAGAGAAGTAGAGGAAAAACTGGGAAGAGAAATGAGAGCAATGCAAGAAAATCATGAAAAACAAGTCAACAGCTTGCTAAAGGAGACCCCAAAATACTGAAGAAAATAAAACCTTAAAATAGACTAACTCAAAGAGCAAAAGAGATTCAAAAAGCCCATGAGGAGAGGAATGCATTAAAGATCAGAATTGGTCAGATGAAAAAGGAGATCCAAAAGCTCACTAAAGAAAATAATTCCTTCAGAATTAGAATGGAGCAAATGGAAGCTAATGAATTTGTAAGAAATCAAGATATTATAAAACAGATGCAAAAGAATGGAAAAAAGAAGACAATGTGAAATATCTCATTGGAAAAACAACTGACCTGGAACATAGATTCAGGAGAGATAATTTAAAAATTATTGGACTACCTCAAAGCCATGATCAAGAAAAGAATCTAAACATTATCTTTCAAGAAATTATTTTTTAAAACCTGCCTGATATACTAGAACCAGAGGTAAAATAGAAATTGTAAGAATCCACCAATTGCCTCTTGAAAAAGATCCCCAAAAGAAAACTCCTATAAATATTATAGCCAAATTCCAGAGTCCCCAGGTCAAGGAGAAAATATTACAAGTAGTCCAGAAGAAACAATGTCAGTATTATGGAAAAACAATCAGGATAACACAAGACCTATCAACTTCTGTATTAAGGGATCAGAGGGTTTGGAATATAATATTCCAGAGGACAAAGGAGCTAGGATTAAAGCCAAGAATCACCTAGTCAGTATAGAAAATGTGGACATTCAATGAAATAGAGGGATTTCAAGCATTCTTGGTGAAAAGACCAGAGCTGAACAGAAAATTTGACTTTAAATACAATATTCAAGAGAAGCATGAAAAGGTAAACAGGAAAGAGAAATCATAAGGAACTTATTAAAGTTGAATTGTTTACATTCCTATATGGAATGACGCTATTTGTAATTCATGAGACTTTTCTCAGTATTAGGATAATTGAAGGAAATACACAAACACATATGAGTGTTTGTATGTGTACATAGGTGTATGTGTATATACGGACAGAAGGCACAGGGTAAGTTGAATAATGAAGGGATGATATCTAAAAAATAAAATTAAGGGGTCAGAAGAATATATTGGGAGGAGAAAGGGAGAGAGAGAATAGGGTATATTATATCACATAAAACAGGCAAGAAAAAGCAGTCACAATGGAGGGGAAGAGCAGGGATGTGAAAGTCAACCTTACTCTCATTGGATTTGGTTAAAGGAAGGAATAACATACACATTCAACTGGGTATCTTACCCTAAAAAAAAAGCAGGGGGGAAGGGGATGAGGGGGGATGATAGAAGGGAGAGCAGATTGGGGGAGAGGATAATCAGAGGCAAACACCTTTGAAAAGGGACAGGGTCAAAGGAGAAAAATGGAATAAATGGGGGAATGAGATAGAATGGAGGGAAATATAGTTATTCTTTTACAATATGACTATTGTGGAAATGTTTTGCATAACTATACATGTATAACCTATATTGAATTGCTTGTCTTCTCAATGGGAGTGAGTGAGGAGGGAAGAAGGGAGAGAATCGAGAACTCAAGGTTTTAAAAACAAGTGTTAAAATTGTTTTTTACATGCAATTGCAAAATAAAATATACAGGCAATGGAATATAGAAATCCATTTTGCTCTAAAGAAAGTAAGGGGGAAAGGGGCAACTAGGGGGTATAGGAGTGAATAGAAGAGAGGGAAGACTGGGGGAAGGGGTAATCAGTATGTCTTCCATCTTGGGGTGGGGAGTAGGGGAGAGATGAGGAGAAAATTTGGAACTCAAAATCTTGTGGAAATGAGTGTTGAAAATTAAAAGTAATTTTTTAAAAAGGGAATGATGAGTCATTGAAGGATCAAGGAACAGCCTTGCAATAGTGTACTAAATATTTATTTTAGGTAGAAATCTATTAATTACTCTGTATTTCATAAAATGTTTCAGGTATAGTTTAGAAACTACCTTGTCAGATTATAATGCATCAAATCCCATATTTCTTTATGTTCACAAAGGTACTCTGAGGGATTTTGTCAAATACCTTGCTAAAATCAAGAGATAGTATGTTTATACAAATAGACTCTAGACTGCATAGCAAGACATTGTACGCCTATACTATATAGAATTCCTTTGTTATAACCAGTCTAGTATGGAGGGAAAATGCAAATCCTCTTGGCATCTTCATTATTCAAATGGATCAACTTCAGAGAAACATTTAATAAGCACCTATGCCAAATTCTTTGGTTGGCCCTAAAGATACAAAGATGAAATAAAAAGCAAACCCTATCATTAAAGAGTTAACATTCTGGCATAGGGGAAACGACCGGTAGGTAGCTAAATTTTACTGTAGACAAATGGATAGTTCAATAGATATATGTGTGTGTATATCCCCATCCCAACTAATCGCAAAAGACCTCTCATTTGAATCGATAAAAATAGGCATAAATAAATCTCTATTGATCAATTTGAAAGGGTCATAATGGTTTTTAGGTTATTGGATGAAAGCAGATAATGCCATGAAGGAAATGTGTTTTGTTTACCTGAAAAAATCAGCCACACCTTTCCCATTTTATCCACAGATCAACTGAATGCTAGTTGAATCCAATGATGAAGACCCAATGTGAACCAACTGCTTTAGTGGATGCTTAGTAATTACAGGGAGTGGAGAGTGGGGTAAGTGGGTGAGTTGTACTTTCCCCTGCTCATTTAACTTATAAACTTTAAAAGGTGAAAAATTCTGGATTTCTCATTTAAATAACAACGTCTAAAGAAGTCAGTCTGTATCTTCAGAGCAGCAGTGGTTAAAAGCAACATCTTTAGGGGAACCTGAAAGACACACTAAGGACAAATTAGACATGCTGAGGAAAGTAAGTCTCAGATCTCTAAAAGGGCACTGACCCTTGAGTCTCAGGAGAGTGATAATGTCAGATGGTATTGGCATAAACTATTGCTTTCCTAATACATACAGGAGTACAATAAGGATGCCTAATCTCCCCACCATTATTTGACATGGTTCTAGAAATGTTAGCAATAGCAAGGACAAGAGAAATACATCAAAAACATAAAAACAGGCAAAAAGGAGATAGAACAATCCCTACTCTCTGATGATATCATGATTTACTTAGCAAATAATGAAGAATCAGCAAAAAACTAATTGAGAAAACATTTCAATAGAACAAAAGGTACAAATTAAAGCCAAAAATTCCAACAGTTTTTATACATAACAATATCAAAATTTGAAAGGCAATAACAGACAGGAAAATCCCTTTCAGTATCATTACAAAATTAATAAAATATTGGAGAAAAATTTAGTTCTCATTGCTTGACAACATAATAAAAGTGGCAATAATGCTAAAGTTAATTTACAAAATTGATGATATGCCAATAAAACTAGTAAAGGAATATTTTGCAGAGTCAGATGAAATAACAAAATTCATTAGAAAAAACAAAAGATCTAGAATATCATGGCAAATAATTGAGCATCTAGGATTCTCAAGGAATAAGTTAGGAATAAAGGGCAATGATACTCAACATATCAACAATCATAAATCAACAATCATAAAAATCAGAGATATCAAAGACACTGTCTTCAGGTCATATTTGCCCCCAAACACATCTGAATTATCCCAAACCAGGTTAAAATGTAAATTGGAAATATTTAACATAATTAATAAAATATAATAAAACAAAAATATGTAACCCATAGATTGGTTTGACCCATAGGTGTTTTTATATATAGTACAGTGGCTTGTTTCTATTTAAGGTTTACATATTTGATTAAAATTATTTGGTATTGGATTAAAAATGAGTAAAACATAAGAAAATGGAACAGACTGGACAAAGTAGTATCAGAATAAATGGTGCTCAGGAACCCACTGTTCCATAAACCTCAAAATATAAAGTACTTAGGTATGAAGTCTGTGATAAGATCTTCTGGGAAGAGTGAAAAACAGTCTGGCAGAAATTGAGCTTAGACAAACATCTCATACCACAGTCTAAAATAATTTAAAATGGATATATGGATCAAATATTATAGATCATACCATAAAATAAAGTTAGAAGAGAAGTAAATCATGTACCTTCCATAGTTCTGGGTAGGAGTATTTTTTTAATTAAACAAATGCTTTATTAACTTCTGGTTTACATCATTCATTTCCACCAGATTATGAGTTACATTTTTCCCCCATTTTTTCCCTACCCACCACCCCAGAATATCAGTCCCACTAGATATCCCCTCATCCAATCTGCTCTCTCCCATATCTTCTCCCATACCCCCTTCGACTTTGCCATTAGGGCAAGGTGAATCTCTGAGCCCTAATGCCTGGACATCTTATGAAACATTTAATTTTAAAACTTCGATTTTCAGATCCATTCCCTTCCTCCCTTGTCACCCACTCCCTCTGAGAAGATAAGCAATTCAGTAAATGTTGTACATGTATAGCTATGCAAAACATTACCATAGTAGATATATTGTAAAAGACTGCTTATATTTCCCTCCCATCTGTCTCACCTCCCACCTGGTCCATTCCCTACTTTGATCCTGTCCCTCTTTGATAGTGGGTACTTCCAACCTCCCCTCCCCCCAGAATGCCCTCCCCTCCATCATCCCCCCTCTCATCCTCCTTTCCCCTACTCAGGAGAGTGAGTGATGGTAAGATATTCCATTTAGTATGTATGTGATTCTCTCCTTGAGCCAACTTCAATGAGAATATGCTTTTGCCTTTTTGCCTTCCTGTTCTTCCCTTCCCCTGCAACTATTTCCCCTTGCCTCTTCTACATGAGATAGTTTACCCTACCCTGTCTCTCTCCATCTCCTCTTGCCACTTTCCTCTCTCACCCCTTGACTTCACCCCTTAAGAATCATCCCTTCCTGGGGAGGCTAGGTGGCGCAGTGAATAGAGCGCCGGCCCTGGAGTCAGAAGGACCTGAGTTCGGATCTGGCCTCAGACACTTAACCCACACAAACAAAAACCTAGCCATGTGATCTTGGGCAAGTTACTTAACCCCAATTGCCCTAAAGGGACGGCTAGGTGGAGCAGTGAGTAAGAGCGCTGGCCTAGGAGTTGGGATGACCCGAGATCAAATCCGGCCTCAGAAAATGAGCACCCACACATAAATAACGACTAGCCGAGTAACCTTGAGCAAGTTACTTAACCCCAATTGCTTTAAAAAAAAAAAAAAAAAGAATCATCCCTTCCTTGGGGTGGCTAGGTGGCGCAGCGAGCAGAGTGCTGGGTCCAGGACCCGAGCTCGGATCCGGCCCCAGACACCCAACACACAAACAAAAACCCAGCTGTGTGACCCCGGGCAAGTCACCCAACTCCAACTGCCCTCCAAAAAAGAAAGAAAGAATCATCCCTTCCCATCAAATTCAACCTGTGCCCTCTATCCATGTGTACCTGTGAACATATGCCATGTACCCTTCTTCCATTATTCTCATACTGAGAAAGGTTTCCTTAGTCACAGTTATTGTTTTTCCATGTAGGAATGTTAGTAGTCCAACTTTGATAAGTTCCTTTTGATTTCTTTTCCTTGATTACCTTCTCAAGCATCTCTTGCTTCTTGTGTCTGAATGTCAAATTTTCTATTCAACTCTGGTTTTTTTCATCAAGAATGCTTGAAAGTCCTCTATTCCACTGAATGACCATATTTTCCCCTGAAACAAAATACTCAGTTTTGCTGGGTAGGTGACCCTTAGGTTCATTCTCAGCTCTTTTGCCCTCTGGAATATCATATTCCATGCCCTTCAATCCCTCAGTGTAGAAGCTGCCAGGTCCTGGGCTATTCTGATTGTGTTTCCACAATATTGAAATTGTTTCTTCCTGGCTGCTTATAGTATCTTCTCCTTGATCTGGGAGTTCTGGAGCCTGGCTATAATATTCCTAGCAGTTTTCTTTTCAGGATCTTTTTCAGGAGGTGATCTGTGGATTCTTTCAACCACTATTTTGCCCTCTGGGTCTAAAACGTCAGGGCAATTTTCCTTGAGAATTTCTTGAAGGATGATTTCTAGGTTCTTTCTTTGATCATGGCTTTCAGGTAGTACAATAAATTTTAAATTATCTCTCCTGGATCTATTTTCCAGGTCAATGGTTTTTCCCATGAGATATTTCACATTGCCTTCTATTCTTTCATTTGTTTGGATCTGTTTAATAGTATCTTGATTTCTCATAAAGTCACTAGCTTCCATTTGCTCCAGTATAACTCTGAAGGAATGATTCCCCTCAGTGAGCTTTTGAGATTCTTTTCCCATCTGGCAAATTTGACTTTTTAAGGCATTCTTCTCCTCATTGCCTTTCTGAGCCTCTTTTGCCATTTGAGTTAGTCTATTTTTAAAGTGTTATTTTCCTCAGTCAGGCTGTTGACTGTCATTTCATACTTTTCTTGCATCTTTTTCATTTCTCTTCCCAAATTTTCCCCCACTTCTCTTATCTGCTTCTTAAGGTCCTCTATGGCCTGTAGCCAGCTTATATTTTCATTTGGGGCTTTTGGTGCAGGAGTTCTGACCTCACAGTCCTCCTCCATGCGTTGAGACTCTTTGCCCCTAAAATAGGAGTCCAATTTTGAACTTTTCTGTTTATTTTGTTTCATTTGCCTAGGCATGTTGCCACTTAATTACTTGATTTGGGGGCTTGTTGCCACAGTAGGACTCTGCCACCAGACAGGGGAGCTTCCGCCCAAACGTGGGGTCTTCACAACTTCCGCCAGTTGGGTGGCCTCTGTAAAGCCTCCACCTGCTCTGGCAAATTGGATACCCACCCCAAACTTCCCCCCCAGACCGCAATCCAGATCCAGGCAGTTTAAAGCAAAAGCAATTAACCCCCAGACTGATTGCTGGATCTCCCTACAGTTTGCAGACCAGGAGCTAGAGCCACTGCTGATGCTGCAAAATGGCTTCTGTGCAGCTGTTTCTTCAGCAACTTTTCGCCCCCAGGGGAGGAAGCCACTCATTCCCCAAATACTGGTCCCAAAGTCCATAGGGCACTAACCTCTCACTTTGTCCTAGGCATATCTGTGCTGATAATTCTGGAATCGCCACAATTGCTGGTGTTCTGGGTTCCCTCCAGCTGGTTGAAGGCCCGGCCACCCTAGGGCTAAAACCGTGGACCTGGGCTTGGCTCTGCGCACTGCGCTGGCTGCTCCCTGCAGGGCTGCTGGGCTGTCCTCAGCAGGAGGTTAGCTTCTTTGTGTAGTTCTGTGGGTACTGTGGCTCCAGAAGTTGTTCGGACTCCCCTTTCACATTATTTGAAATTTGTGTGGGGCAGAGCACATTGGAAATGCTGTTTCTACTCCCTGGGTAGGAGTATTCTTAATGAAATAACAGATCAAGACAATTAAAGGAGATAAAGTATAATTTTTATTACATGCATCTGAAAAACTTCTACATGAGCAAAATTAATGAATCAAGAAAAATAATGGGAGTGGCATATTGGGATAATCTTTTTTATCAAATTTCTCAGATAAAGATTTAGCATCAAAAATAAATAACTAGCAAATGTATAAAAAGAAAAGCTATTACTTAATAGTAAGTATTCAAAAGACATGAACAACTATTTCTCAAAAGAATTGCAAACTATAATGATATAAGAGAATGCTCCAAATCACTAATGTGATGAAAAATGCAAATCAAAGCAACCCTTAAGTTTTACCTCATGCTGAGTACAGTGGCAAAGATGCCCTCCCCAACACACACACACACACACACACACACACACACACACACACACACACACACACACGGGGGGAGAGAGAGAGAGAGAGAGAGAATGGCAATAAATCATTTTGGAAATGTTGGGGGAAAACAGGCATACTAAGACAATATCTAGGCAGTTGTAAATTAGTACAACTACCCTAGAAAACAAATTTAAAATTCTGTAAATAAAGTGTCTCCAAACCTTTTGACCCAGAGTTTCTTCTGCTAGGCATATTCTGCAAGTAGGTCAGTAACAAAAGGAAAGATTCCATATGTGCCAAATACTTATTGGGTACTTTCTGTGCAAGAAATGAAATACAATCAAAGTGACTGGGGAACTGACTGAGCAAATTATTTTACATCAATTTAATAAAACATTACTACATTATAAAAAATCAAAGGCAGAGTCAAGATGGCAGAATGAGAGGTAGAAATTTTGCCTTGTCTTTTGTACAGTATCCATCACAATATGGAAAGTGTGCCACGGTGAACTCTGATTAGAAAAACCAAAAGAAAATCTGAATATATCATTTATCCAGCCCAAGGCAGATTAGGAAGATAGAGAGGTCTAAGGACAATGGGGCAGAGGCACCACTGTAGGGGCAGCAATAGCAACAGTGGGGAGCATTCTAGTACCCGGGGACAATAAAGACACTGAACGCCACAGTAAGAAATACTTGAGCAGAAAGAAATCCCCAGGGGTCTTTACAGTCACTCTAAGAGTAGGAATGGGTACCTTCTGCCAGCTCTGTTACCTATTACCCAGTGTTGGGTCATAGTTGGGTCATAGACTCTTCTCATAGAAGAGTCATTATGTGGATGAGATGCCTTACATTCATTAAAGGCAAAGAACAAGCTCCAGAAACACAATTGTGTGGCTCTGAGTCCAATAGCAGAGAGGGAACTCAGTCCTAACCTTTAGGCCCTCACATAAGCCTTTAGTGGAATAAACCAGGGCAAGAGACTAAAACCAAGGGCTAACAGTTCAGTTGTTCTGTACCTGTAGGACCTTCCAGTAGGTTAACAGTAAGTGAGGCTAACAGAAGACCCTGGCAATTCAAACACAAAAGACCCAAAAGGTTCCCTCCTGGGTTAGGAAGCTGCAGAGCCCAGATTAGGTAGGTAGCAAATAGACCTCTCCTTGGAACACATTACATTCTAAACAAAGAGAATTTTCAGATCCCCAGACTGCTATGAAAGCAACAGAAGTACATAAAAAATAGATCAGGCTAGACAGACCATTTTTGCTCTGAATAAAACTCAACGCTAATGTAAGGTCCAAAATCAAGAAGCAGAATGGAAAATGTGCAAACAAAGAAAAAAGAACCTGATCCTAAAAAATCTACTATGATGATGGGAAAGCTCAAAACACAAACACAGAAGACAATGACTTGAAAACATCTAAAAGCAAAGATAGATTAAATATTGAAAATAAGCCCAAAAAGAATTCCTAGAAAAGTTAGAGATCGTTTTAAAAGAAGAAATTTGAAAATCAAATACGAGCAAGAGAAGAAAAATTGTGAAAAGAAATGAGAACTATGCAAGAAAATTGTGAAAAGAGAAATAAAAATTCATGGAAGAGGTACAAAACCTCATTGGAAAAAAAAATAACTCCTTAAAAACTGAAATTGGCAACGTATGAGCTAATGACTACATGAAACATCAAGAAATAAAAAGTCAAAATATTAAAAATAGAAGAAAATGTAAAAATCTCATAGGATAGACAACTGTCTTGGGAAAAAAGATCAAGGAGAGATAATTTAAGAATTATTGGACTATCTAAAAGACATGAAGGAAAAAAAGAGCTTAAACCTCATATTTCAATAAATTAGAAAGGAATAATGCTAAGATATTTTAGAATCGGAAGAAGGTAACAAATTTTAAAAAATTGATTGTCTCCTACTGAAAGAAATATGAAATTGAAAATACTTAGGAATATTATAGTAAAAATTCTGAACCCTCAGTTCAAGAGAAAATATTGCAAACAGACAGAAAGAAAGAATTCAAGTACTATGGAGCAATAGTAAGGATCATATAAGATTTAGCAGTTACCATTATAAAGAAAAAGAGGACTTGGAATAAGATGTGCCAGAAGGCAAAAAGCTAGAATTACAACCAAGAATAACCTATCCAGCAAAATTGAACATAATCCTTCAGGAAAAAAAATGGATACTTAATGAAATAGGGGGCTTTCAAGCATTCTTGATGAAAAGATCAGAGCTGAGAAGCAAATCTGACTTTCAAATATAAGACTCAAAAGAAGCACGAAAAGGTAAATAAGAAAGACATAAGGAAAAGCATAAGGAAATCGATAAGTTTAAAATGATCCCTATCTGAGAAAATGATCAGTGTAAGTCCGAAGAAGAACTTTATCATTATTAGGGCAATTAGAAAGATTGTAAATAGACAAAAGTCACAGTTATGAGATGACTATGATGGGATGATTAAAAAAATAAAAAGGGTTAAAAAAAAGGCATGCACTGGGAGAAAGGGGAAGGAAAAGGAAGGACTGGGGAAATTATCTCACATTTTTAAAAAGCACAAAAGAGAGGAGATAAAAAATGGGAAATGTAATGCGGGGAAATACATAGCTAATAATCATAACCATGAATGTAAATGTGATGAATTCACTCATAAAACAGAAGCAGATAGAAAAATATAGTAAAAAAAAACTAGAAGAAAACAATATTGTTTACAAGGAACACATTTAAAACAAAGAGACACATACAGAGCAAAAATAAAGGGCAGGAGCAGAATCTATCATGCTTCAGCTTAGGTTGTGTGTTTCTTTTTAAAAATCTGAGCTTATCAAGGAGCCCCTTGTACAGCTACATTGGTTTCTTTAGCTATCTCTTCACTTGCATCTCCCTCTCCTGACATCCTTTCTTCCTTATTGATAGTGAATGTTCTTACAATTTACTTTCTGAAAATCTTTTCCTATCATAGCTTTTTTTCCATTTTAGGTATGTTATATACAATATTTCATCTTATAATCAGCACCACCACATAATCATTACACTGTTGGTTTATAACCCTTCACCATATACTTTATAACTCGTCATTGTGTAATCGTCATATGGTATAATTCTGTTCCTCACACTGCTCAAAAGGTAAACAGAGCAGCAATGTATTCACCAGTGGCATACGAATACACATTTATCTCCCATGCATTGTAATCTAGAATTCTCAGCACACCTGCATTGTCAATATCTTTCAGAAAGCCAACTTGTCTAGTTTGTTTAGAACATTGCAATACTTTACAGTATTAACAGCCACTCAATCCAATGAAGAGCTGTAGGTGCAAGCAGTCTAAGCTGCCATGAATAAGGTGATATGGTAAAACTTGCATCTTCCCAACTTAATGTATATTCATGAGTATTTCATCCATCCTAATCTTGCACCAAATACAGTTTAGTAATAAATGATTTTTAAGTAATACTGGCACATTTTTTTTAAAGCTTCACATTATGGTCACACCCTGCTTTTTTGCAAAAAAAAAATGGCATAAAATCTGTGATGATTATGCAATGAAATGGGGTATCTACATAGTCTATATCCTCACTGATATGTGCATTCCATGAGAGTCATATATACTTTTCTTATTGTGCTGAGAATGACTTTCCGTGACTATTATAAATTCAAAGTTGAAAAAGGCACTTTCTTCCAAGATAGCATGGTGTTCTAGAATGGATACTAGATCTGGTGACAGAGGAACTAAGGCATAGGTCTCTCTTTACTTTCTTATGACCTTTAAAAATTTATTAAGTCTCTTTGAGATTTAGTCTCCAATGGCTCCCTATCACTTCCAGGATCAAACAAAATCCTATGACATTCAAAACCCTTCATTACCTCTCCCAGACCCAGAACTTTCCAATCTTCTTACACATTATGTCCTCTTCTCTTTTGTATTCTGTGACCAGTAACACTGACCTCCTCACTATTCCTCAAACAAGACACTCCCTCTCCAGATTCTAGGCATTGTCACTGGCTGTTCACAATGCCTGGATCTCTCTCCTTCCTCATTTCTACTTCCTTGCTTCCCTGGTTCATTCATGTCGCAAATAAAATCTTCTATGGGAGACTTTCCTGATCCCCCTTAAAGCTAGAGCCTTGAATCTATTGATTATCTCCCGTTTATTTACATATAATTACTTCCATGTTTCTCTCTTCCATTAGACTGAGATTCTTAAGAGCAAGGCCTGTCTTTTGACTTTCTTTGTATCCCCAGTGCTCTGCACAATGTTTGGAACATTAGGAATATGTATTAAATGTTTATTGACTGAATGATTTGACCAATAGACCAGCATTCCTTCTTTACTTCCTAGAAACATAGGTTAGACTGTCCATGTCATATCCCCAAAGCAACAAAGCTTTTCCCAGATTTGACCATTGATACTTGTGCTGTCTCCCCTTTGATGTAGCATCCTAGTAGCCTCTGGCTTCACTGACCTGGTTTCCTGGTCATCTAAAGGCATTGAAAATCTAAATAGGGTCAGTGCCCTTTAGTTTGGGGAATATCTGAAGATCACACGAATCACCACTCCCTGCCCTGCTAAACAGACACATTTCCATAAAGATACAATAGAGGTCATATCTCCTAATTGTGAATGTGTACCTGTTTAAATATATTTTCTAAGTTAAGGATAAGAAAACCTCCTTTTGTTATTTATTATTTGACCTGTTAAATAAGTGCCTCATTTCATCACAATATGTAATAGAAATCTTCTAACACTCATTTTTAAAGTGAGGGGGTTGGATTCAGGGGAGGGGAAATTATGCCTCAAGGCCACATGTGGCCTGCTAGGACCTCAAGTGGGGCCCTTTGACTGAATCCAAACTTCAAATTTCTCTTTAATAAAAGGATTTGTTCTGTAAAACCTGGATTTAGTCAAAAGGCTGCACTCCAGGACCTAGAGGGTCACATGTGGCCACAGGTTCCCCACCCCCTGTTTAGATGATAAATAAAAATCTTTACTTATAGATGCTTTGAGGCCTTTATATCCCAACCATTTCATTGTTGTTGCTCAGAAATAATTCCGAAGTAGCAGCTACTCTCATTCCTTCATCTCCTTTCTGAGAGAGGACATAGTTAGCAAGATTAGTTTACAGTATACCCAATGTTCTACTTTAACTGGATAGGATAAAGTTCATGGCAAATATTTGGAGAGTTGTATCCCTCCATCATGAAGCTACAACGCTTCTACAAATCAACCCATAAGCATTAAAGTGCTAAGTACTGTATGCCAGGTAAAGTGCTAAGTACTGTGGGTAAAAACAGCAACAATAGTGCCCAAGGCCGAAAATCTTATGTTTCAGGAGAGAGAGAGAGAGAGAGAGAGAGAGAGAGAGAGAGAGAGAGAGAGAGAGAGAGAGAGAGAGAGAGAGAGAGAGAGAGAGAGAGAGAGAGAGAAAGAGAAGAAGAAGAAGAAGAAGAAGAAGAAGAAGAAGAAGAAGAAGAAGAAGAAGAAGAAGAAGGAGAAGGAGAAGAAGGAGAAGGAGAAGGAGAAGGAGAAGGAGAAGGAGAAGGAGAAGGAGAAGGAGAAGGAGAAGGAGAAGGAGAAGGAGAAGAAGAAAGAAGAAGAAGAAGAAGGAGAAGGAGAAGAAGAGGAGGAGGAGGAGGGAGGAGGAGGAGGAGGAGGAGGAGGAGGAGAGGGAGGAGGAGAAGGGAGGAGGAGAAGGAGAAGGAGAAGGAGGAGAAGAAGAAGAAGAAGAAGAAGAAGAAGAAGAAGAAGAAGAAGAAGAAGAAGAAGAAGAAGAAGAAGAAGGAGAAGAAGGAGAAGAAGGAGAAGAAGGAGAAGAAGGAGAAGGAGGAGGAGAAGAAGGAGGAGAAGAAGGAGAAGAAGAAGGAGAAGAAGAAGGAGAAGAAGAAGAAGGAGAAGGAGAAGAAGGAGGAGAAGAAGGAGAAGAAGGAGGAGAAGAAGGAGGAGGAGAAGGAGAAGGAGAAGGAGAAGGAGGAGAAGGAGGAGGAGGAGAAGGAGGAGGAGGAGGAGGAGGAGGAGGAGGAGGAGGAGGAGGAGGAGGAGGAGGAGGAGGAGGAGGAGGAGACAGATAAAAAGAAAAAGTTCATGTAAGTTCATATTGGTTGAAGATGAGTGTTCTGGGCCCAATTCATGGCAGTCCTCTGGTATGTTAAGTTGATTATTGGAACAAAATGTAACACTCAGAAGTCATTTGAGAATTAACAAAAGGGGGCTGCTAGGTGGAACAGTGAATAGAGTACCGGCCCTAGAGTCAGGATGACCTGAGTTCAAATCCAGCCTCAGACACTTAACACAAAAACTAGCCATGTGACCTTGGGCAAGTCACTTAACCCCAATTGCCCTCCAAAAAAAAAAAAGAATTAGCAAAAGAAGATTTACTTAGTCATAGCAAGAGGTTATGCAACAAGAATAGCCACTAAGTTTGTGGGGTCCTAGTAAATGTTAACAAATGACTCTCTGGGCATGAAGAGAAAGTATGAATGACACTTTTTAGGTTAATAGGCATTATTTAATTTTTTCCTGTCACATTGTTGAATCTATACAATCAACAAAAAACAAAGCCCCAAATTGTAGGATTTGCCAATTCCCAAGACATTAATACTCATATTAAAAACATAATAATTGACTCTCACAAACCTGTATGACTCCAGCATACCCCTCAGAACTCACTGAGGATACCTCAAGTTGATTTAATTAAGAAAGCTCCCTTGCCTGAGCTGCCAATATTCATCTACTAGCCAAGCATCAGAGAGCACCTGGAGCTCTCCATGGCTGTTTTATACTCAAGTGACCAGGCAGTGATGTCAACAGCCTGAGCCTTTGGTTCTCTGAGTCAAATAAAACTTGAGGATAGTTTTACTACATTTTAAAGAAAAACTAGCCTAGTTCTCATAGAAGCAGGAGTTAGGATATTGTCCTGACCATACATTTACTTCTTTCCCCTTGATAGGATGGTCCTTATATCTTTTAGAGTACCTTCTACTACTTATATGATTTAAAAGCTGTTATTGGCCATTTTTTACCTCTGATATTCAAGAAGACGGAACTAATGGAGAAAAAGGAAAACAAAAACAGAGAAATAGGGGAAAAAAACCAATGTAATAAAATCTGGGAGAGTCCCAGGAAGGAGAGTTCCAGGTCTAAGTGATTAGATCCATATAGTGGGTAATGCCAAATCTTTTCAGGTCACAAGGGGTCTTTCGATTTTAAAAGTGACCATAGCAGAAGCAGCCCCAGGAACATGAGAGTTACAGCAAAGATGGTGATATTGACACCTCTGGCTTCCTTTAAGTCCCAACTGAAATCTTATTTTCTATAAGTAGCCTTCACCAATTTCCCCTAATTCCAACACCTTATCTTTTTAACCATCTCCTGTTTATCCTGTATATGCCCTGCTTTGTATATATTTGTTTGCATGTTAGATTATAAGTTCCTTGATGGCAGGGATTGTCTTTTGCCATTTTTTTTGTATCCTCAATGCTTAGCAGGGTGCCTGGAATAAAATAGGTGCTTCATAAATATTTGTTTATTCATTAGTTGACTAATAATTCCTACATAGTCACTAGTCCTCACTCAAGGTAAGGGAGAAGTGTCTTTTACGGCTGCACATTTAGTGTTCCTAGGTTTGTCAGCTAGGACCTTACTCTCCCTGGGATATATCATCTAGGAGTATGCTGCCTCCCTGGTTCAATTTTGGACAAGCCAAGTTATTTTGTTACTATCTAGAGAGGGGGCAGGAAAGGATGTGTCTTGATCAGAAAGAAGCTTAGTGAGGAAACTAAAGATAGTTTGTTCTGTGCAGCCTGGTGCCAGCTCTGAGCAGAGCCAGGACATATTGTCTAGGGAGATAGCAGTTAGAGCTGTGTCTGGACCACCTCTTTTGTGAGATATTTTTTAAAATTACATTCTATATATAATTCTATATATTAAAACATATTATTTATATATAATATATAATTTATATTATATATATATATGTATATATAAATACATATTATTATTTTAGGCTAGAGAGAAATAAAGGTAAAATTATTATTTGATGATCTCCTCAACTGTTTGCACCCTTCCTTTCTACCTACCTTATATTTAACAATGTATTTTTCTCTTTATATTGAATGTTTCTGCATATATTTATAATATGTCCTTGTCCTCACTGTTGGAAATTATGTTTCTCTTATTTGTATTTATTGTATGTATGTTTTTCAGTGTTTCATTCCGTGCCTGACACTCAGTAGGTACTTAAGAAATAATTGCTTTCTTTAAATTTGGTATTGGCTTACCATTGTATATGAAGATACCAATCAGAGACCCATAGTCAGTGGGAGATACTCAAAGAGTAACTGGTGATCAATTTGGCTGTCACTGTTCTTCTAAGAAGCTTTAAAGCTCGAAGGGCTCTTAGATATCATATGGTAGAAAGAATACTGAACATGGAGTCTCAGGACCTGAGTCTCAGGACCTATTTGCTTCAGTTTCCTCATCTGTAAAATGAGGGTGATAATAGCACCTATGTCCCAGGCTACTCATGAGGATCAAATTATGTAACAACTGTAAATCACTTAGCGTGTTACCTGGCACACAGCAAGCGCCATATAAATGTTTTAGCTTTTATTATTCACATTCCAACACTGAGCAGAATAGATTGGGATGGAGTGGTAGATTTTCATGCAGAAGGCTTTAATTGTGCTCCACTGACCTGTGTACTATAGGAGATGCACCATAGGGACAGTATGGACAGTAAAAGATGGCTTCAAGGGGCGGATAGGTGGAGCAATGAGTAGAGTGCTGGCCCTAGAGTCAGAAGGACCTGAGTTCGGATCTGGCCTCAGACACTTAACACACACAAACAAAAACCTAGCCATGTGACCTTGGACAAGTTACTTAACCCCAATTGCCCCCCAAAAAGAAAAAAAAAAAGAAAAAGATGGCTTCATTTCCCAGGAAGTATTGAGGTGGGCATATCACATACACACATGTCCCCCACCCCCACTCAAACATAAGAAATTACTAAGGAATGATTACAAAGATACATATACATAAGCACAAGATAACATCACAGAAATTTGTGACAGAAAAAAAAGTTTATAACATGGCAATATTTTTAGGTACCTATTCTGTAAGGAAGATTGTAGTCATTTCATTTTCTATTCAAATATAACATTTTTAAAAGAAAAAATAACCTCTAAAAGGGAAAAGCCATAAGTATTTCTTGGATAATTGGAGATCATTTGAAAATCTAAATTCCCAAGATCTTGAATTAACTAAGCTAAGAAGGTCATTCTAATCATCAGAAATATATTTGGAAGAGGCAGAAGTTTAACTCCCATCATTTTCTCATAGAAACAGAGGCAAAAATGAATTAAGTGAAAAGACTAGAGGGTCTATGCTGATAGTGTAGATGGAAGTTAATTACTGAACAGAGAAGGTGGAGCTACATTTGCCCTGACAGTACAAGCGGCCAAGAAGAATGTTGGATGTGTTTTTCGGACTCTTCATGTCCATATTTAATAAGTAACAGGGCTCTATTTTATACCACAGATCATTTAGAATCCCTGTGATGGGTCTTGGATCACAGTCCTTGGCCATTTAGAAGCTGTGTCAGTGTCCTGGGGGCTCTCAACTTGGAAATAATGCTTTATGTCCAGAATGACTAGTTGTGGGTTACTGAAGTAAATGATGTTTTAAGAGGGAAAGGTGGGCCTGAGCAGCAAGAAGGACATATTTTCAATTTACTTGCATTACCTCTTAGATTAACCTGCCACAATTTGGCTCACAAAGAAGAAGCCTAATATGATTAAGTCTGCTCACCTTGATTTCCTTTATGGAGTGCCCCATTATTTTTATGGAAATGTTCCTGTTTCAAATACTGAGCCAAAGTAAGCTTTCATGAAATTCAAAATAATAATAATAATGATGATGATGATGATGATGCTTGCCAGCCCTACTCCAGGACATTCAAATGCATTTGTTCATCAAGCATATGTTAATGTTTGAATTTATTGATGGGCAGAGCAGAAATATAAAGTTTATATAACATATGATCCCTGCTCTACCAGAACTTACAGTCTATTAGAGGTCAAAATGACAAATGCAGATAAACACTCTTCCCGATTTTATGTAAGTAAAATAGAAAATTTAAAAACAAAATGCTGATTCTATGATTGACATACCCATTATATCAGCAATGGCAGTATCCAGGTTCCCCCTCAGTTGTAAGTCCGTTGAAATCTACTCCAGGTTCAAGGCTTGCTCTGGGTCAATTGCTCTGGGCCTATTCGCACTGTGAGCTCACCCGTGTGTTAACTTCTACCAATGGTTTTTAATTTTTATTTCTTAATGGACTAACCAGAGGATATGCTAGTTGAGAGAAAAAGACATTAATTAAATAGCATAACAAATAAATTACAGGAAAAAATTACCACTACCCACCCTCCCACAGATTTCCACATCACCAGTGGGGAAGATGGAACAGAAAACACATGGATCCAGGGAAATATGTGGAAAAGACATATGCATAGGGAACTCCTATTAGACAGTTCACAGGCTCAAGGAAGGAACAGTGATAGCCAGGGTAATACATGTAAGAAAAGCAGCTGATATTCATATGGCTACACCCATGCTGGAGTCCCTCTCTGCCTCCAAAGCCATTACTTGTTTTCTCCTCACAGCTTCCAACATCATCTGCTGGTTTATCTAAGTCATCAAGATGAAAATTGCTTTCACTATGCCTGTTAATGACTGGGCTCTTCTGCTTGTCCATTCTCTCTAATGTGTGACTATTTTCTGCTATCTTTGTTGAGCTGCTTTTTGTTGTCTTTACTGCTGCCACTGAAATTTATCTTCTATAAAGTCTTTTTCCCAGAATCAAAGGGGTCTTGGTTCTTTTAACTTATAATGCCAGGGATCATGATTCAGATCCTCAGTCGGTCACTTAACCCATGGGAATTATGTTTGTATTTTTAATTGCTTGTCTTCCGAATGAGTTACAACTCTTTGAATTCAGTCCACTGTTTCACTGAGGAAATTCATTCCAATTTTTTCAACTTCCATCAGTGTCCTGGTCATACAAATAGCCTACCTTTCTCTACCTTAAACCCTGCATGGGTGGGGCATGGTCACGCTGTCCTCCTACAGTTTCATCTTTGACAACAGCTTCTGAGACCCTCCCACCTCTGAGGGAGAACTCATTTCCTCATACCCTGGGTGTAGTGACACTGTCTTCCTTCTTGTTTCTTACAAACTCTGTTTCTTGACTCTAGTGACTGGGTATTTCATTGTTTGCCCCCATGTCAGAGATATACTCTTTTATCTCTTCTCCATTTCCTAACTTCCCTGGTTCTCTTCAAGTACTAAGGAAGCCTTTCCCAATCACTCTTAATGCTTTGGTTAATTATACCCACTTTGTCTTGTACATATCTTGTTTTACATATTTTTTTGCATGTGACCCAGATCCAAGCAGGTCAAAGCAAAAGTGATTACTCTGTGAATGGTCGCTTGGTCCCCCTATGATCCAGAGCTACCACCTTTGCTGCCCCTGGGAAGGGCTGGTCCACAGTGTTCTCTCACCCTGGATTCAACAGTGTTCCCCACTGACATTTTACATTCTCTTTGGTGTTTATAAGTTGAGAAGTCTGGAAACCTCCATAGCTCCTGGTGACTCATTCTCCTGATATCTGCTCCAGCCAGTCTAGGCCACTGGTTGGGGCACCCTGGGTCTGGGCCCATGTGTTTCCTATGCGACTGTGCTCAACTCCCAGCTCAGTATGATAGACCCTTTTTGTTCGGCCTGCTGGGCTGCCTTTAGTGGGAGATTTGTTTCTCTCTGTCATTTTGTGGGCTCTGTAGCTCTAAAATTTGTTTAGAGTCATATTTTACAGGTATTGGAGGTGGTTGGGGCAGGAACTTAAGTAAGTTCCTGCTTTCACTCTGGCCATCTTCGTTCCACCCCGCTCATTTATGTTTTAAGAGACATGAAACTAGTAGTGAGTGAAACTCTCTTTTCATATTCATTTTTATGGAAGTTGAAAAAATACATAATTTTAAGTAATGTTTCTCAATTTTGATGCCTTATTCAAGTAACTTCCAAAACTATATGCATTTTCAGCTATCATTTTTGTAGCCTTTCTGAATACTCTATCATATTTTACTATACATAGTCCTGTCATACATAGAAGGAATAAAAGAGTGCTTAGGAACATAAGAAAAAGTTATCTTACATTATATGATTTCATCTATTCTCTTGGGTTCAATCTTCATGTCTCTGTGAACGGTTCCCAAATCTGTATATTCAACTCAAATTTCTCACCTAAATTTCTAGTCCCCCATTACTAGCTGCCTGCTTAAACTCCTCCACCTAAATGTTCTACAGGGGCCACAAATTTCAAAATAGAAGGGATCACCTTTTCAGCTAAATCCTCCCTTCCAAACTTAATTATTTCTGTTGAGGGGACTACCATTCTCTTAGTATTATCTGGCTTGTAAACAGAATCATTCTCAATATTTTCTTCATCCTTATCCCCCTAAATCTGACAAGTTACCAAATCTTATTGGCTCTACTACTACAATATGAGGAAGAAATCTGCCTTTTTACTTTAATAGCCTCTAACCTACCCCAATTCCTTATCCCTTTCCTCCTACAAAGTATTTATATTTCTATATTCTTTTCTCCATTGCAACCTCTACACTGAGGTCAAAATTACCTTCCTAATGTGCATGTCTGACCATGTCATCCTATTTCTCTTTTTCTGCTTCTGTTCATCAGCATGAGGTATTCCTGTTGAATGGAAAGTCATCCCTCTTTATCTTAGTCTATCACAATCCTTAGATTACTTCGAAGCTCAACTCAGTTGCCATCTCCTCCATGAAACTATCACCCTCTTCCTTCTCCATGAGATACTTGCACTCCTCATCTTGCTACTCTTTCTTATCTTCTCAAATTATCTTGCATTTCTTATTTGGGTAAATGTACTGTTTTTTTTTTCTTTTGAATTCTTAGTGCTTAGAATAATGCATTGCCTATAATAGTAGCTGAATCAAATAGTAGTATTAATAATACTAGTAATTTTAATAACTAACATTATATATCATTTCAGGGTTTGAAAAGCAGTTTGCTTGTTATCTAATTTGATCCTTACAACCTTGTCAATATTCACATTTTGCAGGTAAGGAAACTGAAACTCAGAAAGGTTAAGCAACTTGCCTAGGGTCTAACAGCTAGCAAATATATGAGGCAAGATTTGAACTCAGTTCTTTCTCTTTTTTTGGCTTTTTGGGGGGCAATTGCACTTAAATGACTTGCCCAAAGTCACATGGCTAGTAAGTGTATTAAGTATCTGAGGCCAGATTTGAACTCAGGTCCTCCTGACTCCAGGGCCAGTGCTCTATTCACTACACCACTCCAAATTCAACACTCTATGCCACCTTACTGTCTGTTGGTAGAATTGTTTAATCTTTAACAAATTCTTTAGTTTCTTTTTGACTTTGTTTAAAGGATGCCAAAATATTGTATAAAAAATAAAATAATCTAGGTTTTCTTATCACATAATGTCAATGCTTTATTATTTCCAAGTACTGGTTGATTTCTTTTCCATTTTTTATCCAGAAATTTGACAAAAAGTTTGACACAATTAGGAGGTGCTATATGCGTATAAGGACCAGTCTTGACATTGTTGTTACTTTTGTTTTTGTAGTTATTTTCTTTTTTTTTCTTTCTTTTTTCTTTTTGGAGGGGGGAAGGTAGGGCAATTGAGTTTAAGTGACTTGTCCAAGGTCACATGGCTAATTTTTGTGTTAAGTGTCTGAGGCTGGATTTGAACTCAGGTCCTCCTGACTCCAGGGCTGGTGCTGTATTTACTGTGCCACCTAGCCTCCCCATTGCTGCTATTTTCAGCAAAGGAAATGTAAGTGAGTACCACATTTAACTGGTTCAGCTCAAGAAAATTAGATGATTGGAATTCCCTTAAAATCCTACCTATACTTAAAATCAGCAACTATCATGTGTTTTAAGATTTTCTAGACTCAGAAGTTGAAAGTTAGAAAAGAATTTAAAGGTCATTTATTCCAACCTCTTTATTTTATGGATGATGAAACTTATACCTACCTAGACAATATGTATCAGAGGCAAGATTTGTACGCTTGTCTTCTGACTCCAGAGTCCATGTGCTTTCCTCTGTACTACATTGAATTCTTTCCCAGTCTGCCATCTGTTTATTATATAACTGACAATTAAAGATTGGTAATAAAGCCCTATCTAATTCCAAGGGCCCTTTCAATTCTAATATTAGATGATTCTATAATAAACTTTCCTTTGCGGGGTAGTGTGTGGGGGTGCAGAAGGGGACAAGCAGAACAATGATTTGTCAATGTAGGGAGTTACCAGTGTAAAAACTCTCTCCACTGATATACATTAGCAATTTGTTCTTAGTTTATAATCTTAGCTCTTGAGTTTCCTGGGAGATTTAGTCCAAGAAAGATGCGAAGAGGTCGGGTGACTTGTGCACACACACAGGTTCACATATTTGACATGTCTACAACTCTTACCTGTCTATGACTTGTGATCTCAAAGCAGTGCATTTTTACTGACAATTTGTGTCCTATAAAAAGGAGAGGTTTTTTTAGGAAGAAGTGGGAGTGTGTTAGGGAAGATCTTTCTGATATACATAATATGGAAGAGAGACTGGACTTAGGATTCTACTGATATAGGGAACTTCTGGGTAAGGAAACCTACACTTACAATGAAGGCCAACCTTTCCTCTGTATCGTATATTCCCAATGCCCACAGCCATGAAAGGGTTAAGTGGATTTTCTAGAATCAGAGAGCTAGATGTGTTGGAGGGAGAACTTGAATCCAGGTATTCCTGGCTCTGAGGCCAGGTGTTTATACACTATAGTGTACAGTTCATATCCTGGCTAAAAGAGAATATATTTGATAATTTTATGTTTAATAAAACTGGCTATCAGCTTGTTCTCTCAGTCACTCTACAGTGGAAGTAGTAGGGGAATCAGGGAGCCTGGTAACAGTTTAACATCTTCCCCACCCCACTCACGTTTTCTCTAGTCCAATTTCAAACTACTCAAGATGTTTAGCTATTATTCCCTTATTTCTCACCCTCCTCACTCTTCCTCATCCTCTTTCTCTCCTCTTTTTTCTTCCTCTCTTTCCTTTCTCTTCCTCACCTTCTTCCTCTCCTCCTTGTCCCTTGTGCATGTGAGTTTTAGTGGAAGAGAAAGTGCTGCCCCCTGCTGCTTTCTGATTGTCTCTTTCATTCTCTTTCCTGTCCCCCTCCCCCAAAGAAAGAATGTAAGACCCAGACAGTCTTCTGAATTTGAGTCATTCCTATAAAAATTCATGCCAACTTTCATAGTTACACCTTTTGCCAGGACACCATGAACTGTTTCTTTTTGATACATTAATTTACTGTCTAAGCAAATAATGAGACTTTATGTTCTGAAGAAATTTCAACAAGGAAACCCTTATTAGACTCTTACATTTAAATCCATCCCATACTAAATTCTGTCATTAAAGGCACCCTTATTATTCTAAATATTTATTATATAAAAACAGTGGTATGGAAATATGTGAAGAGAGATATCCTAAAGGAGAAATTCTATTTCAGTGATAGTTATAGTTTCCAAGCAAGCTGCTGATTGAGGGTTTTTTTTTTCTTGGATGGCAGAAAGGATGAGTGAAAATTCAATTCTAATCAGTTCAATTTATTGAATAGAAACCTGTGGTTTGACAGAGTTTTCAAAAAGAGAACAGGTTTAACTGAAATAGAAAGGAAGCCAACGAGTAGCCCATTATTGTCTCCACATTAGACTATGATCCAAATAGGCAAGACTAAAATGATAACTTTGTCAACCAATAATTTCCTTCAGGCTTCGTAATGTTAGGTGACGTATATGGAAGTTAGGTGATATTGAAGAGGTGATAGTGATGCTTAGCAATAATAATGGTGCTAATTGCATTGCTATAATAAAGATACACCAATGTTTTTCTAGTATAGTCTGTCCTGGTACTTACTATACAGAGATTGGGTTGGCAAGGTTCAGTGTTGATGCAAAACTGTGGGGGTGGGAAGCTAGTGTGACAAACACTGGGACCAGTGAAAATGAACGGACTCGGACACCTTTTGATCCACTGATACAGGTTTTCAATATAATCCTTCGGCAAATTGATTTTTATTTATATCCCAATGGCAGACCAGCAGTGCCCAAATATGGTAAGGACGGTAAACAAGCTTCCTTTAACATTTTTCTCCCACCTTGTTTTCATTTTTAATGCCTTTCCCTAACTGTGATTACTAGTTTCAAAAGGTATTTTAAAAACATTTATAAGAAAAATCACCCCAAAAATGTCCAAATAAATTTAAACTGTCAAGTTACTTTCAGGAATAGCTGAGCATTGCTCAGTGTTTCTGCATATTCCAGGAAGTTGAAAAAAGCTTACCAAATGTATTTTTAATGAGCTACATATATTATCAAATAGAGGATTTCTTCATCTTTCCAGCCTCATAATCTATTTGGCAAAAAGAAAGGTCCTATTCTAAGGCTACCTGGGATCTTACATTTGTCTTAAAGTTGTCTCATGTTTACAAATTATACAATATGAGACCCATGTTACCTATAATGAAGAACTCTAAGCATTCGCAAACTTTAATTACTCTATCAACTTTCTCATTAGATGGGATTCTTTAACTCTTAGCTTTAGTTCCCCAGAGCATCTTTCCAATAAGTCTCAATTCAGTGAAAATTCTGTATCCTCAAGTAATGTGCCACAGTCTGAAATAAAACCCAAATCATTTGCTCCTGATACAGTACCCTGTACAAATTCAGTGCCCCCAACTACAAGACTGTAATACTGGTGGAAGAGAAGGGACAAAGATTTCATTTGGCAATGAAAAGCACAATGATAAGTTATCTCTGTCCAAAAACAAGAAAATGATATTTCTTAAGGATCATTCATTCTAAAACAGGATTTTTCTGCCCCTTTCTAAAAATAAAAGTAAATAATCCAATCTCTTCTCCCTTGCCCCTCATCCAAGGGAAAAAAAAATACCCACATGTCTCTCCAGAGAGTAACTACAAAGGGTTAAGCAAAATCAACCCTGACAATACTAGAAACAGTTCTCTCGGTGTGTGTTGGTTCACTGCTCCACAGGGCATAGCAGATGTTGTGTCTGGTAGTAAGAAGGGCCCAGGAGGTGTGGACTGTCAATCACTTTTTTTTTCTAACTACAGGCTTCACTATGGATATGAAGCAGGACTAAAACAATCTGTCTCAGCTGGGGTGTGTGAGGTATCAATAACCCTTGGCAGAGGTGTCAAGAGCCTTGCTGGAATCAAACTACCCTGCTGACCAGATGCTTACCAAGTTAACAAGATAGCATTCAGCATTCACCGTCCTTCCAACACAAACAATTAACACAACTGGAGAATGGCTGAACTGAGAGCCTTAGGAAGGAGCCTCTCTAACGTTCCTTTTTATGGGCCATGTGCCTTAGTGCTCATTTTGTTTTGAAGTTACTGGTATGGCATCTAGCAGGTGCATCAGCTAAATTACAGAATTAGATGGAAGGATACAGAGAAACAAAGAATTGTTTTGATAGCATCATCTCATTACAAAACAAATTTCACAGAAACTAAAAAGCATACCCTTCCTCTCCCACATCCCACTCCATGCCCCAGACAGAAAAACTGATATAATCCACCCTGGAAGAAGTAAGGTTAAAAGACTTCATTAAAATTTGGTTTAGGAAATCTTGCAAAAATAGGCAAAGTTTTACAGAAATTAATTGCAGGTGCAATTATTAGAAAACAACCTCCTACGTTATTCAAAATGTGCTATTTCCAAGAATGGGATATAATAGGACATCATTCTAACTTTAAAGGGATACTATTGTGCTGCATGGTTAAGTTATTTGATTTTTCTCTTCACGACATCAGCTGCTGTGGACAGCAATACTGTTAATGTCTTTTGTTAACCAGAGTATTTTTATAGTTTTTAAAGTTAATTTTAAAATAGGTTCTTTCCTAATCAACCTCATTTCTTTTCCAATTCTTGATTCTTGTAGGCATATACTTTCCTGTTCTAGAAAAAAAAAAATTCATGGTAGCGTAGGGGGAAAAAACACGAGTATTAGCTTTAAACAATTTAATGTTGTTTGTCTTTGCTTTGAAATTCAATAATGCCATCAGCCCCTAAGACCTCTTGGAGCAGAGCATTTCACACAGTGAAAGCTGCTTTCTGGTACAAAAGCATAGCAGCTGTGGCTCCTGCCGATACCCTTAAAGACAGATATAATAAAACACTGGGAGGGAGTAGGTCGACACAGGAGCATGAAATGGACGAGATGAAGCCCCTTTGTCACAGTCAAACAGGCTGTAAAGTTACTATAGTAACATACAGTATTAAACTCCAGGTGGATTGACTTAATCTTCCTTAAACAACAACAAAAAAAAGGTTAACAAAAACCAAACCAATAATGATTACAGTCTCTCAACCCAAATATTTTTCAAGAAGTTGTTATTTTTTTATTTAGTCTGGATAGACAGGGCAGAGTACATGCTGACTCTTGTTCCGACTTGAGAAAAGACTTCCTACAAGTTTGTAAAGGAAGCCATGCAGTTTGTAAAGATTTTAAATAGATTCAATGACATAGGCAGTCCCTAAATTCAAGGCGGTTATTAATGTATAATTTGGTATATGGATTCTTCATTGTTTTCCTATCATATACAAGTTTTTCTCTTCTGATCATTTTTTTCTATAAAACTTTGGTTGATGAACTTTAAAAAAAGAGAATTTTCCTGTATAATCGAGCAATATTTTTATCAACTTTGGTTAAATATATAGTATATATACATATATATGTGTATATATATATATTTGTGTGTATAGATATAGATATATACTATGTTCTAATCTAGCTATATGGGGAAAAAAGGAGTTGGAAAGGAAGAACCAAAAACAATGTAGTCATTTTAGAAAGAACTAACATGTGGAATGGGAGACAAAGATATTTTTGCTCTTAGTCACATGGCAGAAATCCTCAATATCATTTCCTTTTAAAATTCTCATGTTACCTTGAACAGGATGGTAGTATAAACTTCATGTTAAAAACATAGACACAAGAATTCAAAAGAATATTTAATTGAAGAAAGGGAATAGACAAATCACAAGGAATATTATTTTCAAACATAAATCACTGGCAAAAGTAGCAACAATATTGTTTGAGGCAAACTCATAGAATTATATCTCAAAGGGATTGCAGAGGTCATGTGATTTAGTGCTCTTAGTTTGCAGGTGAGAAAATGAAGTTATAGAAATAAAGTGACTTGCCCAAGGTCATGTAGTAGTAAATGCAGACCCAGATTTTCAAGTCATGCCACATTGCTTCCACAGATAGCTGTTAAATTCCTGATTATTGGTTAGTGCACTGATATGTTATATGACTTTTTAATCTTTGAAACATCACTAAAAAGCAAACACTTGTTCTTTATGCCTCCAGTTCATGCGTTCTGACTTTATAACAAAAGGAGATGGGGATGGTGACATTTTAGAGTAAATTTGTGTCTATAAATAATAATTTGTGTATGGCTATTTTAACTGTTAGTTTTTATCTCTTTTAAAATAAAGGGCAAAAGATTTCTGTGTCTTTATCACTTTTCGCTTTCTGTACACATACACTCGCACACCACACATGCACATATACACACACACATTAGTCTTTGAGGATCTATCCCTATTGTCCTGAAAGAGTTAAGGTTCCTTTTATAATACTTTAATTTCTGCCACAGAGTTTTAGACACTGGGGAAAACTGGGCTCAATAGAAATATTTTCAGTAGAATTTAACTAACACTGTAGGACCTACCTTTAATGGATTTAGTTTGGGAAAACAACCTTTGTCTAGACTGTCCAAATGTCACAGGTATCGATGCTCATTTTAAGTGGTGCCTTCTATCTAAATAATCACAGAAGTACAATTTCTTCATTGTGCCAATGGTGTTTCATGAATCTTGGCAAATGCAAGAGCTGAGTACAGGGGGGTACCTAAAAGTGATGGTTTGAAAGCATCATAGTTACTTGCTTGGGCATCTTTGATCCAGTGTTGATGGTTTGTTTTTAGGTGACAATCTGAAACTGATCATTTATCAAGAGTTTTCATTTTTCCCCTCCAATGGAGTAAAAGCTAGAGGAAGCAAAGAAGGAAGAAATATAACACAGCAGAGAGATGGGAGAGAGTACGTACAAGGACTCAGTATGAAAAATAAAGGGGAAACTCTCCGTTTCATATAAATTTAAATATTCTCTAAGAACTTTTTTTGCTTTTTTTCCTACATTTCGAATGGATGCAAACATATTCGATTTTTAAAATGAAATGTAACTTTCCCTTTTTATAGTGAGTGATGGATTTGGATAGTTAAAAAAGAAAATTTAGAACTTAGGATGAGAGCCTACATTCAACAACAATGGACTTCTATCACAAATGTCTATTTGAAGCGTTTTTTTTTTTAGTCAATTCACTCAAAAAAGCATTTATGGAGCAGCTAGTATGGTAAGAGTACCATACCAGAAGCTGTAAGTTATAAAGAGCAACAATCAATTAATCAACCAACAAACATTTTAAATGCTTACTACATGCTAGTCGTGGTGCTAAGTGAGGGCGTATATAAAGAAAAATGGGAATCAGTACTTACCCTCAGGTAAGTACTTTCTAGTATGAGGGATCATGTCAATATATTAGTACATAAAAGATATATATGCATATATACATACATATATAAAATGGAAGGAAAATCTCATAGGTAAGGGCTCCAGCACTGAAAGAGAATGGAAGACAAGCACAGCTAATGCCCTTGAGGGGTCTCCAATCAAAAAGAGTTAAACAACAGAACTATAAGCATACTCATCTGACTATTGACTTGATACTCTTTAGAATTCCATGATCTCAGGATCAGAGGCTTTTTAATGTCAGTGTATCCTTTAATTTCTGAATATCTAGGAGTGAACTGTGTTGATTTTAATTTCTTCCTTCTATTTAAATACAACTACATATATATGTGTGTGTGTGTGTGTGTGTGTGTGTGTGTGTGTGTGTGTATCTTTTTCTATCCTAGAAGTAGAATTAGAAGAGGAATTTTGTTGAAGTAAAATTATCAAGAAATCTAATTGTGTGGTGAGCTAGGTGATGTAAAACTAAGAGTAAAAGTTAAGTGAAGGATTACTTTCCATGAAGGATATTTTATTTTAAGAAAAAGTCTGTTACTAACCCTCAGTGTTAGTAATGAATCCTATATTTGCCTTTAAGACAGAAGATAAGACAATATATAGCAGTATGTTTTCCCTCATTGCCATTATAGGCAGTGCAGTGAATAGAGCACTAGTCTTGAAGCCAATAATCTAACCTTAGACATGTACTAGGCATGGGAATCTTGGTAAGTCATTTAATAAATTCTGTATGCAGTAATTTGCCCATCTGTAAAATGGAGATGGTAATCAAATAAAATGAGATATTTGAAAAGTGCTCCAGAAATCTTAATTATGTAAATGCTAGCTATCATAATCATTCCTATTATTTTAAAAAGTCATGATTTAAAGTACTGCCAGGAGAAAAACACAGAAAACTTCTATTTTTGAGATTGTTGAAAAGGTCACTTTTCTATAAGTGGGCCAAAATGAATGTAAACTCAAAATAGAATAGTATTTAATATTGAGTAGAATAATAATACACCCATCTCTTCACTGTGCACAAGATGACTTCAACCCTTTTTTTTCTACTGGCCGAAGCTGATTAGTAAGCAAAGAAACTGGGTCTTTGATAAATGTTATAAAGAATGGTTATATAAATGCAGCATACCTTCTGAGGGAATCATGTGGTTCTGTATTCCTAACACTTTATCTCATGAACCCCCACCAGTGTACTTCCCATTAGTAAGGAGTCAGGAGGCAATTCGCTTTTATTAGTGACATTTCCTAAGATGGCATAAAAAAGAGTAGCAATAAAATATTTCTCTTATAAAATTGGAGTGTACTATTCCACAAGTGCACAGCATCCATAGGAATAATGGGCTCAATAATGGACTTACATTTAAAGTACAATTTAATGAGGTCCATTTGTATAATATGCATATGACAAATATAGCTCACAACACTTGATACTGTAGGGCCCAGAAGTCCTTCTCCCTTCAGAGTTTTTTGTGAAACAGTTTTTTGATGAACTCCTAGGATATTCTCTCCACAGTATTACTATTGATTGCCAGGGTTAGCTCACTAAAGTTTCTAACTAGTTCTTTTCTTTGCTGCCAGGTTTCCCATTCCTTGAACGAATTATTTTTTTCCTCCCTCAAGTGAATGCCTTTCTATATTTGTCTGGAGTAAATGTCTCTACTCCCTCAATTGTCTCCATCTCTCTGTCTCTGCCTCTCTGTTTCTCTCTCTCTCTCTCTCTCTCTCTCTCTCTCTCTCTCTCTCTCTCTGTGTATTTCTGTTAGAGTTGGTTTGTCTCTATCTGTATTTCTCTTTGTGCCTCTGTTTCTTTCTCTCTGTTTCTGTCTCTGTCTCCATCTACATTAATCTGTCTTTGTCTCTGTTTTTGTGTCTCTGTTTCTGTCTCTGACTCTGTCTCCATCTGTCTCTCTCTGTCAGTCTCTTTGTGTCTCTGTCTTTTTGTTTCTGTCTTTGAATCTTTATCTCTATCTCTGTCTTTCTGTCTTTGTTTCTCTCTATCTCCATCTCTGTCTCTGTTCTCTGCCTCTCTATCTTGGTGTCTCTGTCTTTCTGTCTTTGCTTCCATATCTGTCTTTTTGTCTCTCTGTCTTTGTGTTTTTGTTTCTTTCTCTCTCTGTCTCTGTCTGTCTGTCTGTCTCTCTTCCTGTCTCCACATCTGCTTCTGTCTCTGTTTTTGTTTCTCTGTCTCAATCTCTATCTTTACTTCCCCCGATCTTTGTGTCTGTTTCTTTCTACTTGTCTGTCTCCATCATTGTCTTTGTCTCCCTCCGTGTCTTTCTGTCTCTCTGTCTGTCTGTCTCCCCCTTCCAAATGTTAGATGTGATGTCTTCTTTCAGGCAAGTAAATCCCCTTAAAAGCCATATGGTCTATGGCAAGGTAGGAAGGAATCATACCCCCTCTAACCTTTGAAGGGTTTACTCCATAGGCAGCTCCTAGAGGTGTATTCTCTAAGACACTTGGGTATTTAAAGCCCCCAAGGCACAGTCAATTTGTTTTAATCACAATTTTCCTTTCTGAGACTCAATTGGGGAGGTATTCTCACCACATAAAAGTATTACTTGTTAACACTTTGTGAACACATCAAAAGGCCATCCACAGAGTATATTCTGTGGCTGCTTCAACTAAGGTTCAGGGGATCATACACCCTGCCCCCCATAGGACTTTGCAAAGATCTAGACCTCCTTAAAGCACTCTTTTCTAAATAAGTTTCCCATAAAGCAAGCAAAAATAAAGTTTTTTTTTAAAGATGAAGTAGCTTAATTCACACAAAAAATATGCATAATGGGTAATAGCCCATACACAGCATTTCTGCCATGAACATTCAAAGAAGCAAACGACGGAAAGAAGAGGAGACCAAAAGTCACATTTTTAGTGCTATCAGCTGGAAAGCGTGTCAGACTCTTGCAAATTGCTATAATTTTCACCTCAGGCATCACAAAGTGCTCAGTAAAGCATCCAGGACAAAAATCTCACAAAACTTGGTCAGCTCCTGCCCCACTCCTCATCAAAGCCTACTAGATACATCAAATCCTCCCTCCCAAATTCTACCACATTTTCCACAATTTGAAACTGAACTCATTGTACATTCCACAGAGTCACAGAGCCACCTTATGATTTCCCATGGAAGAGGTAAACTGGGGGCAAAATACAAGGCAATTCAAATTGTTTATAGTGAATATAGGCATTTGCTCATAAGACCACAGTTCTCACTCAGATCTGCATTGACCTCAGGATGCAAATTGAATGGGTGTAGCTCTCGGGTAGGACAATGAGATTTTTCACTCATACACCTTAATATATTTCATGAAGACTGCTCTGATCGTTCTTTGGAAGAAAAGAGAAAGCAGAATAATAATTTATAATCTAGATCAAAATGATTAGTCTGCTAATTAGAGAGTTTTAATGTCTTCTTAAAGATTAAGAAAAACAAATAAAAGTAATCCTTATTTTTTCTAGGAAGAAGACATAGCTATAAGAAATAAGTTAGTGAAATTCATCATAATGCAGGCTAAATAATTATTATCTAGAATTTAGAGGGTAGAGCAGCAGAGAGTTCTAGATCTTCAATCAGAGGACCTTAGCTCATAGGAATCTGGAGTTCATGTACTACAGATTTAGGGCAGAAAGGCATCTTTGGGATCATCTATTCCAACCTATTCATTTTATATCATTTTATATCTTAGCTTGTGGTTATTGGAGGCTTTTTTTCTTTCTTTTTCTTTTGATGGTGGTGCTGTTGTTATTCAACCTTCCTTCTTGAAGAGGACCAATGACATCATGAGGGTGGTGTCTCAATGTCTTGACTTGCAAGTGAATTGGATTTAAGTGAATCAGGGCAGATTCATTTTACATGTGAGGATCCTGAGGCTGAGAAAGAATAAGAACCTTACATGAAATCAAACATAACAAAAAGGAAAGCCAGGTTAAAACTTAGGCCCTTTTATCCTTAAACTTGTGTTGTACAAGTCTATCAAGATTGAAATGTTTCTGCCCCTTACAACTTGTGTAACTTTGGGAATTATTATTGTCCTATTTGGATATCAATTTCTTTGGCTCTAAAATAAAAATACTATAAATAATAAAAAAATAAAATAAGGGAGCTGGATTTCTAAGAGAACTTCCAGGTCTAAATCATCAAATCCTATTTCAATTATTTTTGCCAAAAATAGAAATTGATTTCCTTTTCTATAAATAGCTTAATCAAATTATCTTCCAGTGATAAAGTTAAAGTGGAACTGTCAAAATAGGAGTGAACTGTCTTAATTAGAGACAACAATAGGTAGAGTTAGGGTTTGGGGCCTGGAGTTAGGAAAATTAGTTCAAATCTAGCCTCAGAAATTTAGTAACTGGGGTGGCTAGGTGGCGCAGTGAGTAAGAGCGCCGGCCTCGGAGTTGGGATGACCCGAGATCAAATCTGGCCTCAGAAAATGAGCACCCACACACAAATAATGACTAGCCGTGTAACCTTGAGCAAGTTACTTAACCCCAATTGCCTTAAAAAAAAAAAAGAAATTTAGTAACTGTGTAACCACTGTTTGCCTCAGTTTACTCAACTATAAAATTGGGAAAATAACAGTAACTACTTCACAGGATGATTAGGAGAATCAATAAGATATTATTTATAAAGTGCTTAGTACATTGTCTGCTATATAGTAAGCACTATATAAAAGTATACTTCCCCTTCCCCTTCCTTTCCCTACATTAAAAAACATTTCTCATCATCAAGGTGATATCTGTCACAATCTGAATGATTCTCTCAAAGTCTAGAAGACTATCACTTAAAAGAATAATAAAATAAATTGGCAAGAGACAGTTTTATTAGAATGAATAGGAACAATTTATTTTGAAAGGATTTAAGTCAGGAGGACACAGGATAGGTTCCAGCCTCAGAAAATTAGCACCCACACATAAATAGCTAGCCGTGTAACCTTAAGTAAGTTACTTAACCCCAATTGTTTTAATTACACACACACACATATGGTGCCTAGAACTAAATATATATACCAGATGTGATTGATTAAGGAAAAGTATTAGAATAATATGACTTCCTTGGTTCTACCCATTATACCTTTCAACAAAGTCAAAGATAAGAATATGTATTTTGGCTACAAAAATTACACTTGATTCTTAGTTAACTTGTAGTAGCCTCCTAAAAATGCAAAAAATGAAGGCACCTTTATTTTCTTTTTACAAGTCCATTTTTCTCCTAACAAAGCTAAATAGTTGAAATTAGCATTTTTTTTTTTTGCTTACTTGACATGACAGAGGTCTTGTGATTTACTTTAAAATAGTTGTGAATAGTTCACCTTTGAATACGTGAAGCCTTCACATTAATTATGCTGCAAGTTATGTGGAGATGACTCTATTTAAAATTAAAGTCAAACAACATGTATTTATTAAAGGTTTCCTTTGAATAATCCTGCCTTTACCAAATAAATAGGTTTGCTAGGTTGGCCAGTGGATGGAACATTGGACTCAAAGTCACAAAAATCTGAGTTCTAATCCTATTTCACATGCTTTCTACTTGTGTGATCATAAAGTCCCTTAACCTTTCAGAACCTCAGTTTCTCCATCTGTAAAATGGGCATAATAATAACATATTTCACAGGGTTGTTGAGAGGTTCAAATGAGGTAATAAATGTAAAGCTTTTTGCAAGCTTGAAAGTTTTATAAATACTAGTGATTAGTAATAATCAACCACTAAACATTTTATTGAGTACTTGCTACATGCCAAACATCATGCTAGTCCTTAGGATTCACAGAAAAGGCAAAAAGGGTCTCTGTCTTCATGGAATTTACATTGTAATGAGACAAATACCACATACATGTATGGACATTAACAAGACATGCAAAATAGATACAAGCTAACTTTTGAGGGGAAAGACCTACCTGCTTGGGTATGAGAACCAGATTAACTCCATTTTGTGAACAACCTCCATTTTGAGACATTACTGTAAGTCACATGATGGTGGGGAAATTCACCTTCTCATTCCCTCTCTCCCAATTTGGAAAGTCCCAAATTTAACTTCTAATAAAAAATCAGATTACCTAATGCTGTTTCTTCTGCTATATCCTGTTTGTTGTTTTCTTTTAATGTATAAAAATCTGTACAAAGTCTGTATCCAATATCTTTGTGTCTGCTGGGGGGCCTTTGACACAGTTTATTTTGCTTATCTTACTAATTAATTGCATAACTCAGAATCTATCTCCTCAGTCATTATAAACCTACTCATGGCAGGAGGGATCAAGAGAACCTTCTTTAAGAGAGTGTCATTTAAACTCAATCTGAAATGAAAGCAGAGGTTCTAAGAGACAATGATGAGGAAGGAGAAAGGCATTCTAGGCATGGGAAATATAGCCAGTGCAAAGGCACAAAGACAGAAGAAGGAAGATGTACATAGCAGCAAGTAGAAAAGTATGGCTCAATACTAGAGTACACAGAGGGGAAGAATGGACAAGTAGACTGGAAAAACAGGAATCTGCCAGGTTATAAAGAACTTTTAAAAAACATGATCTTGATGAGCATAATAGGGAGCTACTGGATCTTATTGAGACCAAGTTATATTCTCAGACCTTTGCTTAAAGAAAATTAATTTGGAAATTGTGTGAAAAATATTTTGGAACACAATGGGATTTGAGTCAGGGATAATAATTTGTTGGTTATTATAATCTAAGTACAAAGTGATCAGTACCAGAAATAATGGAATGTACTTGAAGGAGAGAGAGGGAAATACATCCTGAAAGAAATTGTGGAGATAAGAATGTCTAAATTTGAGAACTTATTGTCTACATATATATGTATATAAATATATATATACATACATATGTATGTATATATGTATATATATATATATATATTCAGTCAGTTATTCAATAACCTATTATTAAGTGCTTACTATGTGCCAGACACTGGGATAAGCACTGAGGATAAAAGAAAGTAAAATTCAGTCTCTGACTTCAAGGAATTGGATTCAATCTAATGGGAGAGTAAGGAAGCAAGCATGACACTGAAGTTGCAGACCTAAGTAACTGAAAATGTGCTGATTTTCTCCATAATAAAGGGAAATTGAGGAGTGGGATCATTTTGGAAGGGTAATGAGTTTTGAATTTGGACATGTGTAGCTTGAGATGATTATGAAACATTTAATTTAAACATTTTAAACTGGAAGTTAATAATATGGGACTGGAACTTAGGAAAGAGACTTAAACTATATATGTAAATCTTAGAGCTATGAAAGTGAATAAAATGACCAATGAAAGATTATAGAAACAAAAAAATGTGTTAAGACAAGTTATTAATATGAACTCACTTTCAGTGGGTGTCAAATGAAAATTCAGCAAAGAAAACCAAGGAGTAGTTTGAGCAGTAAGAGGACACCACCCAAGAGAGAGCAAACAAATGAAAACACAGAGAAGAGAGAAGATTTAGGAGTGCAGAAAGAACAATAAAGATGGATTGAGAAAAGGTCATTAGATTTTTAGATTTGGGCATAAAGAAACCATTGGTAATTTTGGAGAGAATTATTTCAGTTAAATCATAAGGTTGGAAGTTAGAATGCAGAAGGTTTAGAAAAGAGTGATAATAGAGTAAGTGGAGGTACTGTATGTAGATACTTTTTATTTTATTTTTTAGCTATTCCAAATCTTTTTATAAGAGTCCTCCGCTAGGCATTTAAAATACCAGTTTGTGGAGATAAATTTCGCTGGAGAGAGAGAATACAGCAGGGTCTGACAGTCCACTGTTTGCTGATCAGCCTTGGGCTTCTCTGTAATCTCATATTTCTCTTTTTCTGTGTCAAAAATCTCTCCTTCTTGTTGTCTAGGTTTATGGAGCCTCTTCTTGAAGTAAGCATCAGTAAAATGATTTGGAATTTCTACACCTGAAAGGTTTACCCTGGTAGAGGTGGCAATGACAAATGTCTGATGGGTCCTTCTCAGAGGATCATGGTTGATGGTCAGAGGTCCAGTCACCAGTTGCAAGTCGCTAGCCAGTTGCTTCAGGAAAACCACTCACTTGCCCCTGTGGTAGCCAGTGAGCATGATCAGAACAGTGCCTGGGGTGATGCTAGCTCAAAGCCTCCTCACATAGGGGTTGAAAGGCATTTTGCCATGACTTAGTAGCTCTCTTGGCACATCTTTAGTATGGAAATACCTAGGTATTTTATGAATCTTTACTACACAGATTCCTCCACTCTTACCACTACTAAACTGACTTTAGATAGTAACAGGCACCTTCTCTTTCTTTTTCCTTTCAATTTGGGTTTTTGTGTATTTGGGTATTTTGTGTATTGCCATTCCTACATGACTCTCCAGGAATACATTGCAGACCTGGAATATCTACTGATCCCTCTGACCAGGACTGGATTCCATCTGTGATGCTTTCAAGGCTTTTTCACCACCTTTTCAGTCACATTTTCTTTTTTTGTTCTCTTTTTTTCCCTTTTTGACCTTTGTTTACTTTGGTTCCTTTGGGGGCTTTTTGTCCACCATCTTGAGAGAAGGGAAATAGTGTACATCCATTTTAAAGGAAATAGTATGACAAGGAGAAGAGAGACACATTTTGCCAGGTATTAGTAAGGGTAGAATGTAATAAGGATGCTTTTTTAATAGAACAGAATAACTGGATATACTTGTAAGCATCAGAGAAAGAACATATAGGGTAAGGTTGAAGTTTAGAGAGAAGGGAAGTGAGAGTAGTGGCACTTTTCTGGAAAGGAAGGAGGAGAAAATAATCAAGTGGATATATATAGGAATTGACATAGGCAAACAGAAATGCCATCTCTTCATCAAAGACTCAAATAATGGAAGAGAGAGTAGTGGATGAAGTCAGAGAAATGTGAGGAAAAAAGAGGGAACTACTGGAGAAAAACCCCATTTTTGGTTTATTTACTCATCTCCAAGGGTAGAACAAAAAGATGTTACGGGATGCTTGAAAACAGCAATATAGAGGTGTGGAACATCTACTGTGGTGAGCAGGATAGAAAATTAATTAGGGAAGAATAAAAAGATTGCCTTGCTGTAGTGAATATCCAGTGAGACTAGATAACATAAATTTGTGATGGACCCATTCATCCTCACTTTGTGAATTACTCTCAGTAGTACATGAATAGATTAAGAAGCAGATCAAGAATAATTCTCAATAGACAAGGAAACAAAGAGTATGAGCAAACCATTCTCAAAAGAATTGCAAACTTTTAACAACCAAATGAGGTATCTTTCTTTGTAAAAAACTAAAGATGAAAAATGAAAAATAAAACAATGCTGAGGTTTTTACCTTATACCTGACATGAAATACAAAAGATGTTGTCAAGATGTGGTCACAGGAAAATAGGCAAACTAATACACTACTTGTGGAGCTGTGAATATATATTATATAAAGCAGTGTGGAATTACACTTTTAAAAATGACTAAAATGTCTATCCATATGCTTTTTGGTTTTTGCTTTAATTTAGTATTTTTAAATTCTGTTAAAAAACATTAACAGATATGGAAATTTCTACTAAGAAAATGAAAAGATACTTGTATATGAAAGCATTAATCTCTAATATTCACAGCTTTAAAAAAAACAATGCATTTAATAATTCATCATGTTACTTTTAAAGCTTTCCTGCTATCTATCTTCCTCTGTACTTTATTTCTTGATCCCTTTGTTGTATATGACTGGTAATACTATTGCCAGGTCAAATGGCACGCATAGTTTATTGACTTTGGGGATAGTTTCAAATTACTTTCAAGAATGAGTGAACCAATTCATAGTTCCATTTTGTCAATACCCTTTGATGCAGAGATCACACTGCTAGGCATAAACAAGGAATTCAGAGACAGAAGAGTCCCATATATGATAAAGTATCCATAGCAGCATTTTTCATAGTAGAACAGAAGTAGAAACAAAGTGCTCATTGATTAGGGAAAGGTTAAAAAAGTGTGGTAGATCCATATAATGAAGAAACTATAAATATGAAGAATTAAGTGAAACATAGGATCACTTATATGAATTGATCCACAGGCTGATTTAAGAAAATAATGAACACAATGTTTCACAATACTGAATAGAAGGGGGAAAAAAGTGAAAGACATAAAACTTGCATGATTAATGCAAGACACCATCCAGGTAAGGCAGGATGGGAAACAACCTTATTAGGGGTGGTCTTCATCCTTGACTTCCCTACTGCTTTGCTTTACACATACCTGAAAATGTCATTTTACTTGCAAGGGTACTCTAAGGACTTCTATGACTTGCTATGCCATCACACTCTTGGATCTTCTTGTATTTTCCATTATCATGATGCTGAATGTTTTACATATGTTGTCTTCTCCAGTTAGACTGTGAAGTTCTTGAAACCAGGGAAGACTTTATTTTGTTTCTACCTGAATTTATTGCTTTAAATAACTAATTATTTGAGAAAAACAAATTAAAAGAACTCTAAGTTACCATCTCATTGCTCATCAGTTAAACTGACAAAAACTCGGAAAATGACACATTCTGGAGGGATTCCACTGTTGGTACAGCTGTGAAATGGCCCAACCATTCTGGAAAGCAATTTAGAACTATGCCCCCCAAATTTTAAAACTGTGCACATTCTTCTACCCAGAGAAGACCTTAAGTCTATCTATACCTTAACATGATCAAAAGAAGAGTAAAAAGACCCACAATGACAAATATATTTATAGTATCTCTTTTTGTGGTAGCAAAGAATTGGAAATTACATCGCTATTCTTCAATTGGGGGATCACTGAACAAGTTATAATATAGAATGTGATGGAGTAATACCGTACTATAATAATGAAAGGAGAGCTTTCAAAAAAATCTTGGAAGACAGATAAAGTCAAAGTGAAGTGATTAGAACCAGGAGGACAATCTATACGAGAACAACAATAATGTAAAGAAAATCACCTTTGAAAGACTCAGTAACTGATCGATATAATAACTATGCAATTCCAAAGGAATCATGAGGAAACATGCCATCTTCCTCTAGATAGAGAATTAATAGAACTGGAGCACAGATTTAAACATTTTTTCTTTTCCTTTTTCCTTTTCCTTCCTTCCTTCCTTTGATGTGGCTAATTTAGGAATTCATTTTGGATGTCTATACACATTTGTAATGGGTTTTGTTTTTCTTGCCTTCTCAATGGGAGGCACAGGGAGAGGAGAAAGGGTAAGAATTCTGATGTGAAATAAAATCTTTATTTTTATTATTATTTTATTTATTCCTTGGACACTATTTTTCTTTTTTTTTCTTGTTCTTTATTAATTTTTTTGTTTACCTTTAGTTTACAAGATTCAGTTCCACAATCCCTTGAGTTTCAAATTTTTCCCCTCCCCTCCCACCTGCCATGGCAGCATGCAATTAAGTATAGGATCTGCAAATACTTCCACATTAGATATTAGTCAGGTTATAAAGAAGGATTGTAATGGATGGAATGAACAATGGGAAAGAGGAAACAAAACCAAATAAGAAAAAGAAAGAGTGCTTCAATCTGCATTCAAACACTGTTCTTTCTAGTTCTTCTCCGAATGCAGACATTTTTCTCCATCATGAGTTTTTTGGAACTGTCTTATAACCCTGCATTGGTGAGAAGAGTCCAGTCTATCAAAGTTGGTCATCACACATACGTTGTGTCTATAATTGTGTACAAATGTCTCCTGGTTCTGCTCTTCTCACTCAGCATCAGTTTGTATAAGCCTCTCCAGGTAAATATGAAGTCCATCTGCTCCTTGTTTCTTATACCACAGTAGTATTCCATTACATTCGTATACTACAACTTGTTTAGCCATTCCCCAATTGATGGGCATCCCCTTAATTTCCAATTCTTTGCCACCACAAAAAGAGCTGCTATAAATATTTTTGTACATATAGGTCTTCCTCCCACTTCTATGATCTCTTTGGGCTACAACCCTAGAAGTGGTATTGCTGGGTCAAAGGGTATGAAATGATTTATAGCCCTTTGGACATAGTTCTAGAATGCTCTCCAGAATGAAAATAAAATAAATAAAATCTAATTGAGTTTTTAAAAGACAATATAACTTTCTTGTAGGCAGGGGGTATTTTACTTTTTGTCTCAATATACCAAGAACTTAGTACAGTCCCTGATATATATATATATATATATATATATATATATATATATATATATATATATATATATATATATATATATATATATATATATCTAATTGGCTAATAAATCATTTTATTGTTCTACCCTTAAAATCTTAGGGATTTGGAAGGGGAAGTATAGCTTGTCAATGCTTGAAATATTTTGTGATTTTTGCCCCACTGTTCTCATTTGTGGAAGAAGTGGGACTTAGGAAAAGGAAAATGAATGTTACCTGACTCTAATCTGGAAGTTACAGCACAGAAGCATTAAGTTAGGGTTTGTTATTTAGGGGGTACCGTGAGTTCTTTTATGTTTATGTGTTGGGTTTTTTTTTTTTTTGGAAGCTATGCTATGAGAAGAAAACGTTTCTTAATCTGAGGAATCATACACATTTAAAGGGACCTGAAGAGATGAGAACTATGCTTTTGTACTCCTTGAAATGCTGTGTCTTCTATGCCCTCTGCTTCTATGAGTAGTCCCTTGGCCTCTCCCACCCTGACTACCTCTCCTAGTCATGATCATGCACACAGGAAGAGGTTCATTCTCTTACCTCTAACTCTTCTTCACTTATTTTCTGTAAATAGAACATACTGGCTTAATTTAATGCTCCTTTTCTGAAGTATGGACTATTCCTACTATAATGGGACTATCTAATGAAAGGTCAATCCAGAGTATCATGTGCAGTATCTTCAGCCTGATGCAATCTCTCATTTTGGAATAGTCATAACATACTTCTACATGCTTTAAATCAACATGACTGACTGCATCAGGCAGAGAATGTTGCATGCATTCTTAAGTTTTGGGATTTCATTGGACAGTCCTGTTACATTAGGCATATAGGAAATATCCCCAGACAGCAGGGGTGAGCAGATTAATAGGAGTGAGGAAACAAGAGACTGAATAGCAAAAGCATCTATGAACTCTAAATTTCTCAGAATGTACATATATCCATGAAAAAGACCAAATTTGCCTCCTGCTTTTCAGCATTTTTTATTGAAAAGAGAGAGTGGTCCATCATGGAAAGCACAGTTGAGAATATTGGAATATTAACCACTCATAGCTTGAATGAAGTGACTTAGAAGAAGAAAAAAACTATCTTCTGACATTTCAAGATATTATTTTATGAAAAAATTGGGCAAAAAATAATGTTCTTCCCAGCTATTAGTGCCCCCACCCCCAAATATAATAAATTGATTTTGAAAGTACTGAATAATGGGCAGCGAAGGGGTGTAGTGGATAGGCAGGCTTGGAATAAAGATCCAAGTTCAAATCTGGTCTCAGATACTTACTAGATGTGTGACCCTGGGCAAGTCACTTAACCTCATTTGCCTCAGTTTCCTTATCTGTAAAATGTGCTGGAGAAGTAAATGGCAAACCATTCCAGTATCTATGCCAAGAAAACCCCAAAAAGAGTCACAAAGAGGTGGACACTGATGAAAATGACTACAACAACAACACTTAATAATAGGTATACATAGTGCTATAAAATATATAAAGCACTTTACAAATGTTATCTGATTTTATCTCCACCATACTCCCAGGAGATAGATGTTATTTATTATCACCATTTTTACTGAGGAGGACAATGAAAGAACTGAAGTAGGCCAGATTAAGTGACCTGGCTAGGGTCACTTAGTCATAGCTATCAGAGATTAGATTTGAATTCATGTCTTGGTGACTACAAAGCACTCTATTCAATGTGCCACCTAACTACTTACATATTTATATGCGCAACTTCCATCTTCTCCATTAAATATAAGGCTTTACATTTTTTTTCAGGGAGTGACTATTTCATTTTGTCTTTGCATCACCATTGTCTAGCTGATTCCTGACACATCATGGGTGCTTAATAATGCTTGTTATTGCTTAAGATTAAGGTGTGTTTTATTACAACTTTTCTGTAAGATTTTTTCATTATACCTGATCCACATAATTAAATTAGTTGAGGAAATAAAGCGATCTGTTCTGTACTTCAAAATCATCTATTTAGGATCATAAATTTAGTTATAAGCAAACCTAGAAATCATGTAGTAAAACTCCCCAATTTTCCAGATGAGGGAACTAAGTATGAGAGAGATGAAGTGCATTGAGTTATGTCATTGAAGTAATAAAGAGAATAGTCAGGATTCCAACCCAGATCTATAGATTTTTAAAAATCCAGCACTTTTTCCACTGTATCATGGTGGTAATTTTCTTTGTTTATAAGTAACATCTGCTCCTTTTCTATCTAGAATTTTAGAACCTATATAGACCAAGAAAACAAAGAGAAACACACACAGAAAATCTAGCTATAAATGGATTGTAACAGTCATTCAGTCAGTCAATTATTCTTTATTAAGAGCCCACAATATGTTAGGCAGTATAGAAAGTCCTGGGGATACAAAAAAGAGACAAAAGACTGTCTGTCCTTGAGAGGATCACAATCTAAGGGGGTAGATAACAAGCAAACAAATATGTACAAACAAGCGATATACAGAATAAATAGAAGGGTAAATTATAAGGAAGGCGCATATATTAAAAGGGGTTGGGAAAGGTTTCCTAGAGAAAATGGTATTTTAATTGGGACTTAAAGGGGGCCAGGTTAACCTGTAGGCACAGATGAGGAGAGAGAATTCCAGGGATGGGAGACAGAGAAAATACCCTGAGCTGAAAGATGGAGAATCTTTTTCTTAGAACAGAAAGGGGACTGGATCTGGTTAGAAGAGTCTATGTGGAGAGCAAGGTGTAAAAAGCCTGAAAAGGAAGAAAGGGCTAGACAATAAAGGGCTTTGAATGATTAACAAAATATTTTTCATTTGATTCTGGAGGCAATCAGGAGCTGCTGAAGTTTATTGAGTAAGGGGAATGACATCGTTTGACCTGTGTTTTAGGAAAATCACTTTGGTGACTGAATAGAGGATAGATTGAGTGGGTAGAGACTTGAAGCACATATACCCACCAGTAGACTACTGCAGTGGTGCAGGTATGAGGTGATGAGGGCATGCACCAGAGTGGTGGCAGTGTCAGGGAACATAGTCTAAAGTTACAAAGGTGAATTTGATAGGCCTTGGCAACCAAACTGATTTGGGTGGGTGGGGGGGAGGGGTGGTGAGAGAAAGTAAGAAGCCCAGGATAACTCCTAGGTTGTGAGCCTGAAGGACTGGGAATATAACACTGCCTTCAACAGTAATAGGGTAGGTGGAGTGGGAGAGGGTTTAGGGAAAAGATAATTGGTTCCATTTTGCATATGTTGAGGTTAAGACGTCTACTGGATAGCCAATTCAAGATCTCTAGAAGGTAGCTGGAGATGTGAGACTTCAGGTTAGCAGATAGGTTGGGGCAATATAGACAGATTTGAAAATCATCAGCATCAAGATGTTAATTAAATCTAAAGGACCACTAAATGCAGTAATATAGACTGAGAAGAGAAGAGAGCCAAGTACCAAGCTCTGTTGGACATCTGTGGTTAGAAGGCATGACATGGATGAGTATCCAGCAAAGGAGACTGAGGAAGAGTCTGGTAAGTAGAAGGAAGACCAGGAAAAATTGGTGTCCAAAATCTAGGGGGAAGAAAGTATCAAGGAAATGTCTGTTTAACTATGTCAAAGGCTGCAGAGAGGTCAAGGAGAATGAGGATTGAGAAGACGGCATTGGCTTTGGCAATTAAGAGATCAAAGGTAACCTTGGAATGGGAAGTTTCAGTAGAATAATGAGATCAGCAGCTAGGTTGTAGGGGGTCAGAAAATATTGAGAGAACAGAACATGGAGGCACCTCTTGTAGACCATCTATCTTGGGAGTTTAGTCACAAAGGGCTGAAGAGATATAGGATGACATAGTGGGAAGAATCTAGTGAGGTTTGTTTGAGAATGGTAGAGAGATGGGCATATTTGAAGGCAAAATGGAAGGAACCAGTAGACATGGAAAAAATGTAGATAAATGAATAAGTGGTGATGACAGAGGAGGCAATCTTTTGGAGAAGCTGAGATGGAATGGTATTGCTTATGCAGATTGAGGGATTAGTCTTGATAAAGAATAAGGCCATCTTTTCACATAAGATGGGATAAAGGAAGAGATAGTAAAAGAAGGGATACAATTGCTATGACATGAGGAAGAGGGAGTTCATTAGAAATGATGTCTTTTTTCTGTAAAATATGAGGCAAAATTCTCATTTGAGAGGGTGGGGAAGTCATGGGAGTTGAAGGAGGGATAAAATGGGATGGAAGAGCTACTATGGAGAGTGACATAGCTAGGGGACATATAGTAGGATTGTCTAGCAGCAATGAAAGTTCAGTTGAGGTTATGTAATCTATTTGTGGTCAACCACATCGGAACTGTTGCGTTATTTTCTCCACCTTCATTCAGCAGCACATGTGCAGGAGGGAAGGTAGTAGTAGATAGAGTGATGCAAGGCTAAGGTTTGGCAGGGAACAATCAGTGACATGACAAATGGGTTAGGAACTCAAGAGAAGAGAGCAGTGTAGACCTGAACTGGTTCACCAAAGAGTCAAAATAGGAAAAAAAGGAGAGAGTGGTAATTTAGGGGAGACGACTTGGGAGAGAATTGAGGGACTGAGGGAGAGTAGAGTTTGGTAGTAGAAGTAAAAGGACTATGGTGAAAAAAGGGATTCCGGAATTCTTGAACATGGAAGTAGTGCATTTGTGGGTTATGCAAGATCAAGCATATATAACCAACTTTGTGAGGAGCTAAGGGAAGGTGGAAAGCAAATTGTGGGAACAGAATAGCCTGAGGAACTAAATGGTTAGGATGTTTAAGAGATAGCCAATATGTATATTGAAGTTGTCAAGTAGGAGGATAAGAGAATATTGTGAGCAATGCACCAAAGTCATTGAGAAAGGAAGCAGTGACCTGGGGATCTATAAAGCACAATTACCAAGATCTTGATGTGGGTGGCACATATAAATTGCATGAACTCCAAGGGGGAAAAGTTATTGAGTGATGGTGGTTAAGGGAGAATATGGAATGGCAATAAAGAGCAAGGACCCTTCCTTGAACATTGAGTTGAAGGGAATGAGTGATGATGTGTGATGATACTGAAAAGGATGGTCAGGGAATCTGTGTAATCAAGGAGAACCATGTTTCAGTGATAGGTAGAAGATGGTAGGTATGGGAAAGCAAAAGATTTAGGCTGAAGGGAAGCTTGTTGCCATTGAAACAGTTATTCAAGAGAGCATACTGGAAAGGCTGGATAGTGCTTGGTTGGAACTTCAGGGTAGAAGGGTTGAGGGAGTTGGAAATAAAGAACTCGTTAATAGGGAATGAGGAATGCAGCTTGGATGATATCCTAGAGGGGTTCAGAATCACTGAGATATATAGGGTATGACCACGCATGAGAATGTTCATCATTGAAGGGAAGTTGCCACTCTTCTTCTGAGAAAAGCCTGGAGATTGACTGGAGACAAATGGAGCACTAGATGAGAGGGAGATAGTCAAATGAGAAGTCCCATTTAATTATTCCTCTTCCCTTGGAAGACCTGATATTAGGTAGAAAACGGTGCAGCATGAGGTGGAAATCCTGTTCCCTACTGACTTTTTCTTCCCCCCTCAAGGGACAAGTTCAGCAGGAGATGAAAGGATTGAGGTCAAAGGGAAGGTTGTTCCTCTTGGAAATTGGGCTGGCAGCATTACATGAAAATTATCTTATGTTGGCAGAGATAGAAGTCTGTTGACCATTTTTGCTTTTGCCCTGGGAAATGGAAGGCCCAGACAAATGAAGGCCTGCCTCACTCTTCTTCTCAACTGAAACTGGAGATCGGGTAGACACAATTAGAAACAGAAGTTTCTTGGCACAGGGAGAAGTCATTTGGGGGCACATAGAAGGCAACTTGACCCCTTACAGCCTTTACAAGGAGGTGTGCAACAAGAAGGCATGGTTGAAGGAAGGTCTCATTCCTCTTCTCAGGGGGTCTATGCATCCATGTGACCTCTTCAGGAAACCATGCGCGCCTAAGAACCAATTTCATACCGAGACTCAGGGTAGGGAGGGGAGAGGAGAGGAGAGGAGAGGAGAGGAGAGGAGAGGAGAGGAGAGGAGAGGAGAGGAGAGGAGAGGAAAGGAGAGGAGGAGAGGAGGAGAGGAGAGGAGAGGAGAGGAGGGGGGGAGAGGAGAGGAGGGGGGGAGAGGAGAGGAGGGGGGGAGAGGAGAGGAGAGGAGAGGAGAGGAGAGGAGAGGGGAGGAGAGGAGAGGAGGGGAGGGGAGGGGAGGGGAGGGGAGAGGAGAGGAGAGGAGAGAAGAGGAGAGGAGAGGAGAGGACAGGAGAGGAGAGGACAGGAGAGGACAGGAGAGGGGAAGGGAGGGGAGGGAAGGGGAGAGAGAGAGAATCACAATGGTAAACAGGGAACAGGGAGATGGAAATTTTGATCCTCAGCGCAGATCTTAACGGAGACTTTATGGTTATACTATCTATGTGATCCCAGAGGGAAAGAAGGATCAATACATTGAGGTATAGTGTGTACCAAGTGGCAGTCTCTCCTTGATGCTACTTTGAGTCATGGAGGTATCACACACACACCAAGGGAATGGGGATCCACCAAAGGAGAAGATTGTTTACTACCTTCCAGAAAGGACAGTTTTCCTGATTACAAAGAGGTGCTGGTATGGACCATTGTGTGTATTTTATAAGGATAAATAAGCCTATATTAAATCTTGTGTTAATCTAAGTATTTGTAGAGGATTGAAAATTGTGTGTGTGCGTGTGTGTAAAATATGAATCAAACTAGGTTGAACTATATGACCTCAGAGATCTCCTCCAACTCTTAAATTCTATAATTGTATGAATTTTCTGGGAGAAAAATAATCTTTGTTTAATTCTCAGATTCATTATTATGAAACGAGAAAGTAAAGCACATTGAATCTTTTTTTTTTTTTTTTAAGCAATTGGGGTTAAGTAACTTGCTCAAGGTTACATGGCTAGTCATTATTCATGTGTGGGTGCTCATTTTCTGAGGCCTGTTTCCATCTCGGGTCATCCCAACTCCAAGGCCGGTGCTCTTACTCACTGGGCCACCTAGCCGCCCCGACCACATTGAATCTTAATGCTGGTGAATCATCTAGTCCAGGGATCTCATATGCAAATTGCATACTTGTTTGAAGTTTACATCAATAATCTATTTGGCTATTGCCATCTACAATTTTGTTTCTTTTCATAATGACTTTTTTAAACCAATGAAATATTACTATGAAAAAAAGACAAAGGGCCACATAATTTGACACCTGCAAATAGCCTAAATAGAACTCATAGCTGAGGATTTAAAATTCCTAATGTATACCAGAGCCTTATTCCATAAGGATATCCCCTCTCTACATGCTTGTTGGGTGAGAAATGACAGAACTAATATTATTAGAAAATTCTTCCTTGTATTGAACTAGAATCTCCTGATAGAAGATTTTGTGACCACTGGTACAAATTTTGCCACTTGGAAACAACTAAAATAAGTCTACTCTCTTTTCCATGTAAGTCATTCAAATTTTTGAAGACACCTATCAATGTCATTCCCTCCAAAGTTTTCTCTATTGAAAGATGGACATCTCCACTTCTTTTATTCATTCCCCATATAGCAATCTCAAATTATCTCAACATTCTAGTCAGTTTCCTCCGTGTTAACTTCAATTTCTTAAAGTTCTTTTAAAATAAATCACCTAGAATTGAACATAATACTGAAGCTGTGTTCACAGTAACATAGAGAACAATGGATCAATCATTCCCTTGTTTTAGATAAGACACTTCTACTAATAAAGTCTAAGATGATTTTTTGGTAACCATATTCTATCACTTCTGTGTGATGAACTTGCAGTCAGAAAAACACCTAAATCTCTTTTTTTCCTCATGAATTATCATGAAGCTAGGTCTTGCCTAAAATATTTGTACACAATTGAATTTTTGACCTATATATGCAAGTTCACATTTACACTGTGATAATTTGGAAAAATTTTTAATCGAGTGAGGGTTTTTTATACTGTTGGTTTTATTTTGTTTTGAATCTTACTTCTCTGGCCTGCCTACATCCTTTGTAATGGTATGTATATGACTGAATTCTTCCTTAAAAATAATATTTTATTTCTCCCCAGTTACATGCAAAGACATTTTTAAACATTCATTTTTTTTAAATTTTGAGTTCCAAATTTTTTCTCTCCTTCATCTCTCTCCTCCCAGAAACAGCAATATAGGCTATACATGTTCAATCATGGAAAACATATTAACATATTAGTCATGTTATGAAAGAAGACAGAGACCCAAAGGAAAAAAAAAATTCAGAAAGTGAAAAATAATACTCTTCAATACACATTCAGATTCCATCAGTCCTTTCTCTGTTATGTAGTTTTCTTTTATAGAGTTGTAACCAGGCATTCATTTCCAGACAACTCTCTTTATTGGTGGAGATTTATTACTCAGTACAGGAAATAGGCAAGGTGATAAAATCTTGGGGAAGGAGTGAATTTTGGTCTACTGGTTTAAAGTTTGGAGTGAGAGAGCATCCTCTTATATATTCTCTTAAGGAAGATGTCCCTGGAGGAAGGAAAAGACTGAGAAGAAGCCAACATGTAGAAGACTCCAGCCTTGATCAATTTTCCATTCCCAGCTTACCACACTAGAGACTTCAGGGAATTTATCCTTCAGTAGTATCTTGGATTCACTCTCTTGTATGAGCTGAAATATCTTGCTTCCAGTAGGAGAACTCATTCACTCTGTATGTTGTCTGGTGTATTCTTACTTGTATATTTTATCTGACATTCACCATGTAAATGTCATTTGGTAGGGACTTGAGCTTTGGATATATTCCTTAACACTTTCCTTCCCCATTAAGGGATAGTAACTGGAAGAGTAACTTGAACCTAAAAAAAAATATTTCCCCTAGATATAATTCCCCACAGATAAAATGATAGCCTTGTAGCCCCTCTCTGTGATGAACAAGAGTGGCTAGCCTCTAGGTCCTAGTATCCTACTCCCACCTGACAAGAACAAAAATGTCCCTTGGAGAAGGATGGGCAGAAAAGGCTGTGGAGTTATCTATTCAAACCCCTCTTTAAGTCACATGGATTGAGATGAGAACACATATAACAAAAATAGGCAAAAAGACACACATACCCTTTTAATCTTTTGGTAAATGTCCTTTTAAAATTAGAGCTCATTAGATAACTCCCCTAACATTACATCAATTTCTTTAGATATACCTCCCCTTTCTTTTCTCCTTTTTATTAAAAGGAAAAGAATACAGTGATAAGTGTTTTAAGCTTTATAGATCTTTTTACTGTAGGGTTCTAAGGATGAAAATGTAATAAATTATATAATTATTTAAATTTATTCTTTAACATTATTTATTTTTAATGTATTTTAATATTTCAAACATCCATAATTTTTATAAAATTTTCCCTTCGACAATTCAGATCATAACTTCCCATAACTTAATATTCTGTATCTGCAATGGGCAAAAAATTCATCACCCTATAATCAACTTGGTTTTGAGGCTCTGAAAACTTTGCTAAGTCAGTCTTTTGATGAAAAACCTAACATCTACCACTGAACTTGTACATTTTTTTTCTAGCTTGCAATATCTGCCAGAGCTTTATTCTCTACTGGCATGGCCTTCAAAAACTGAAGGTTATTTCTATGCCCAGATAAAAGCACCAGAAGAGGATTCTAGTGGAGAAAGTTTTAAGCTCTTGTTAATTAAAATGGTTAGGCCTCTTTTTCATATAATAAAAAGACTGTATCTAAAACCAAGGGCTAAAAATTACATGTAATGGGAACACTAGAAGTTTTCCCAATAAACAGAAGAGAAAAATAAAAATTCCCCTCTTTCCCCATTCTTATTTGACATATTTCTAGAAATACTAGCAATAATATCACCCAAATAAACATATCAATAGAGCAGAGGCAATAATATCCCAATTTACTGATATGTTAATTTAATTTGAAAAATCACTGAGAATCTAGATACTAGCTAAGATAATCAATGGCTTTAGCAAAGTAGAATCCCAAATAATCCCACAAAATAATCCACTTTTTAAATATAACAGCAAGATATATGAAAATAATAGAAGAGTCAATTGCACTCAAGATATACTCCAACATTTTAAAATATTTAGAAGATAATACACCATGGAATGTGTAAGAACTGTATAGGTACCAATTATAAAATGCTCTTAAAAAGAATAACTAGAGTAATATTCAGAACTCATATGTGATGATACAGTTTAATTTAATTTACAGACTCAGGGCTTTAACAAATAAACTAACAGGGTCATATTTTATAGAACTAGACTAACCAATACCAAAATCCTATATAAATTATATAATATCGATGCCATGTATTCTAAATTACATGCAGAAACTATATTGTGCATATGTATATGCATGGATATGCATGTATACATATCCATACTGTATATATATACATATGTAAATATACATATATGTACATAGCATTAATGGGATTTAATAAAGAAAGCATGAACAAAGGAGAAATATCACTTCCAAATCTTAAATTATGCCACAAAGTTATAATTGTGAAAATTATCTGGTATGGCCCAAGAACATATAAGTAGATCATTGGATCTGATAAGATAAAGAACAAGGGCAGGAAAAACTTAGCTCAATGATACATTATTTATTTGGTAAGCCCAATAAAATAAATCTTGGGGAAGAACTCCAATTTGACAAGAATTTCTGGGAAAATTTGGAAGAAGTTTAGCAGAAATGAAGCTTAGCCACAATAAATTCAAAGTGGATAGGTGACCTAAATATTAAAGGTCATACTATTAAAAAGAAGATTGGAAACAAAACCATAGCAGATACCTTTCACAGTTACAACCTAGTGGTGTAGAATTCTTAATCAAATGATGGATAGAGGCAATCACAAAAGATATAATAGATCATTTTAATTATATGAAATTGAAAAGATTCTGCAAAAACAAAATTAACCTAACTGGGAGAAGGAAATTGCTGATAGGAGCGAGGAGAAGCAACTTCTGCATTAAATATCTTTCATAAGTTGCTAATATCCATGGAAAAAAACATATATTAATCTATCTATCTATCTATCTATAATATGTATGTGTATACAGATACACATACACATATATACACACACATATAATTAAAACAATAGGATAATATTGGCTATAGGCCAGGAGAAGATAGGTGCAGGTGAAGTGAGGTACTGAATAAAAATACTTTGCATTTATACTACATTTCAAAGTTAAGAAAATATTTTCAATAAATTATTTAATTTGACCCTCATAATAACTCTTTTTAATGCTGAAAGATACTTAAATAGAGCACCAGCCCTGAAGTAAGGAAGACCTGTGTTCAAATCCGGTCTCAGCTACTTAACACAAAAACTAGCCACGTGACTGTGGGCAAGTCACTTAACCCCAATTGCTCTACCTTCCATCCTCCAAAAAAAAAGAAAAAAAATGAAGAAAGGAAAGAAAAGAAAGATACTTAGAAATTATCCAGTCCAACCACCTCATTCAAGGACAAAGTACAATTCAAATCATTTCTCAGTCTTCATTCCTGGCTGTTGTTGATTTATCATTACTACATCTTTCATTCTCTCTTCCATCAAGACTGCTTTTATGCTTAGGGAATCTTAGGATGATCATAAACTTGAAGCCAGAAGGGTCTTCACAGGCCACTGAGTCCAATTCTTTCTTTTTACAACTTCAAAACAAAACAAAGCAAACTGAGGCATAGAGAGATTGCCTTTCCCAAGATTGGATAGCTAATACAAGTCAGGTACTTTCACTCTCAACCTGAACTCAGTTAATTAACCTTTAGGATTCACAAAAACTAAACACAAGTGTACCAAGCAGTTTTAAAAATAAGGGCATTTTTCAAAAGCAAATGATATGAGTTAATTATGTAAAAAAAACACACAAAGGGATTCAAAATTTAGGAGAAGCTCTAGAATTCAAGATAACTAACCCTTTTTATGATGTATGAGGGGCAGCATTATCAGGAGGCTATGCCTCTTGAGTTATTTTGTTGTGGTTGCAACTTTGCCATTTTAAAAAGTTTATATTATTATGTAAACAACACATTGGTGCATATCTTTTTAACTAGTTTCCACCATTTCTTCAGATCAACACAACTGACAAACCACAGATATGTGTGACATGCCATCTCAAAAACCTGATCAACAGCCTCTTTTTTTCAATGAGGGAACAGAGTTGATTATGGAAGAAAATTTCTAGCCATCATTTCAAAATCCCAACACTTATTCAAAACTACTGAATTTCAAACTATACTACAAAACCTCCTTTATAGATTGTAAGCAGTGGGTCCATCTAGGCTAATTTAAAGATACATACTTTTAAAGAACTCTTCTACCAGTGAAAAAATAGGTTTTTCTGGAACTGTAGAACTCACTGATTGTGAAGAGGAAAATGGTCTTCAACACTTAAATCCCTATTGAAATATGTTATAATCTCCAAAGTTAGACCCAGGTGTACCATCTAATAGGGGAAATCAGATCAGTCTCCACACAAATACACACACACACACACACACACACACACACACACACACACATTGTTATGATAATGGAATTTAAATATCCCCTTGTATTGGCTTTTTGGGAGCAGCATCCTTGAGGCAGAGAGAGAGAGAGAGAGAGAGAGAGAGAGAGAGAGAGGATTGCTGAGGGTCAGTTGGAGCTGCCCAGGACTTTTGAGAACTGCCACCCTGAGCTGCAGAGAACTGAGGAGGCATGACTGTGGTGCCTGTATTTGTTCTGTCTGTTTTGATGTTACTTTGCCAGATTCATCTGCTAGTAAAGGACAGTGCTGCTGTTGCAGAGGTCCTGGAACCTTGCTGTTGGTTCAGAAGCCCTAAAGGAGGATTTTCTTGTTGTATGTTTACAGAAATCATGAAGGAGGGTCCTGTTGATATTTTCAAGGGTACTGAGACTGTTCTGCAAGCAGAGAGTGAATTAATGAGGATGCTGACAATATATATTGTGGAGATTGCTGAGAACTTGTCTCTGATCAAGATGAAGAAAATATCTCTCATGGGGTATTGAATGCTATGATGATCTAACCTTGTTGTGGCTTAGGGGTAGATGGCCTTTGTGTTCTCTACTGCCCCTTTGAGAGGATGTTTGGTGGGGATGGATGGTATTGTTATTCAGTTGTGATCCAGGGGTGGAAAACTTTTGACTTTTATTCTGTGTGCCTGACCAAATGAATGTACTTTGTTTATGATTGGAAACTAATCTCCAGTTGAATAGAGAGAAGACTTTGTGATTGACTAAAAGAATGTACTGCCTAGGGGTGGAGTAATTGAGAACTTACTAAATGACTGAGTTACCCTATATTTTGATCTTGATTTTCTGTGAATGTTTTGCCTTAATCTGTCACTGAATAAATGGAGTTTGCAATGCTCCTAATCTGAACCTGGAAGTTACTTGTGCCTGGCATTACACACATACACACATATGTATATATGTATGTGTGTGTATACACATATATACACTTTCTGTTTACTGTCTGCATTCTCTCCATCCCACCCCCACCCCCCCAAAGGAAGTAGAATTCAATCTCCTTGAGGACAGGGATTTTTACTTTTTAACTTTATAGTCAGTGCTTATCAGAGTGTCTGGCACACAAAAGGTGCTTAATAAATATTTATTGAATTGAGTTGATTACCTCATTAACAGTCTCTCATATGTTCATGGCCAAAGAAGATATTTTAAGGCACGTCCCAGTTGACTGAATTTTGAAAAACTCAAGTAAAATAAATGTAGGCCTTTCTCATGTAAGTATGTAGGTGATTTTTGTATGCCCCAATCTAAATATGAATACAGAGAAAAATTGTCATAGAGTAGGAAACTACAAAATGATGTATAGATGATTATACCTGCTGCCAAGTATTTTTTTTCCTTTGTGAGGTAGAAATTTCATTAAGATTATCCTTGTGCTTTAACATCCTAACAATTAAATATTAAGTAGTATTTGTTAATTTCAATAAAAGACCCGATTTTAAAAAATACTGGCTTTTCTATGTCTGTCTGGGCTCTGTTTGGGGGGTGGGAGTAAGGGAGAATGGGACATTGCTAGAAAAGCCACTTTGGTAAGATCTGAGACAACACCATTCTCATTTCACTGGGATTTTATTTCATTCTTGCAGGCTTAACATCTCACTGCATGAACAAAGAAAACATCATGTGAAAAGGGCTTCAGGCTCGCTCCTTCCAAAAGGCTTCAACCTTCTAAGTACTATCACTATCATCCCTACACCCACACAGTTAGCACTTTTGAATACATTTACTGAAAGCCATTAATAAAGCAACAATCTTCCTCTAGTTCTTAACCATGTGTCACAGTGAAATAAGTTCATGTAAATCTGTGAACTGCTCGACAATGATCAAATTAACAGTCATTTCAGGAAAAATGCCCCTCGGGCTGAAAAATAATTAGTAGTCTCTCACTCTCTTTTCCTCCTAATAAAAATCACGATATTATTGTTGACTGTGCTAATAAAACACCTCCCGTGACCCTGATGTAGCTTGATGTAAAATGTAAGGACTGTTCTATTGTGCGGTCTCACACATGTTTTATGGAACATTTCTATTTGGATCTTCATGGGGGAACTCAAGGGCTTAGAGCTGCTGCAGAACTTTACTCAAAACTGAGTGGGACTCTTCCTTATGTATTTGTTTACTTGTCTGTGTGTTTATTTGGTGATTTGCTTATTTACTTTTGTAGTTTTCAGTGTTAACAACTGTAGATCTTTAGCGTTTTGAGATTAAATGAATCATTTAATAAGCTACATGTTTAAAAGAGTTGGTAACAAGGACAACATCAAAGATATAGAGCAGGTCATTGATGAGATATGAGGGAATTCAATGCAAGAAAGGCAGGCAATCATTCAGTAATAATCACCTACTATACACCAGACACTGTGAAAGGCAAAAGAAAGTCCCTACCCTCAAGTACCTCACAATCTAATCAAAGGTAAGGAAGAGCGAAAGGATTAATGTGACCTGCCATGAGTTTAGATAGAAGTCTCAATTAGTAGGTGCTAGGCAGTGCAGGGGATAAAGTACCATGCCTGGAGTCAGGAAGACTCATTTTCCTGTGTTCAAATCTGGCCTTAGACACTATCTATGTGACTCTGGGTAAGTCACTTAACCCCATTAGCTTCAGTTTCCTCATCTGTTAAATGAACTAGAGAAGGAGATGACAAGCTATTCCATTATCTTTGCCAAGAAAACCCCAAATAAGGTCACAAAGAGTTAGGCATGCTTGAACAACAACAAGGACCTTTATAAGGATGCTGTGCTAAAGGAAAGGTGCCATCCTATAAAATAATCTACATCTACATCATTCATTTATAGTTATTTGTATTCAATCACTTATTTAGCAAAGATTTCTTGGATACTTAAAGACAACAGGATAAGGATGGAGATTAGATAAGTGTTTTTATTGGTACAGGGAATTCCCAGGTAAGAAAACACCTACCATTGTAGCTTCCTTCCTTCTCTACAATTTGTCAACTTATAAAGTTACTTAGAGAACTGAGAGGATAAGGGACTTGTCCATGGTCACAAAGCAGGACTTGTACTCAGATATTCCTGGTTCTTAAAGCAACTTCTCTATCTGCTCTATGACCATTGCCTCTACATGCCTAAGGACAATAATACCTTAAATTAGTGTATCAATTTTCAATTTCACATATTTTAACATTAGCATTTCATGAGACTTCTCCATGATTTGCATTGATATAGGGAATTTGCTGTCAGTGTAAGTCAACATTTTTCTGCAACTTATAGTCTTAGTGAATCAACCTAGAGTACTGAGAGGCCAGGCAACTTTCCAGCATTTGCCAAAGATGTAAAGTCAGGTTCTCCTAGTTATGGAGCCAACTTTCTATGCCCCAATACCATTCTTCCTTTCTGAGCTAGATAACAGAAATTTTTTCCTCATTTTGTAGAGAAAGAAATGAACACTTGGAAGGTTATATGCATCAACTCTCTGACCTGAATTTCCTCATTTGAAAAAAGACCACCACAAATTAATATTTATATAGCATTACTTCATCGTATCCTTATAGCAACCCCATAAGGGAGGGTGCTATTTTTATCATCCCTATTTTACCTATGAGGGTGCTAAAAATGAAAGAGGTCAGATGGCTTTCTTAGGATTTCATAACAAGGATTTGAAGCCAGAACATTTTGTTCCAAATCCAGAACTCTTTCCACTATTCCAGTATGAAGGACAAAAACTAAGCCTGAAAGAGGCTGTTGAAGTTACAAAGTGAACTCTTGATTTAGGATAACACTATCCTTCCTGATTTACAAACTGATATTTTGCACAGCAGTTATAAGTTTTCCAAAAGAATAAAAAGGTTTGGAAAAATAAGCAAACTGAATGATGTTCTGGAATATATACACTTAAAAATAATAGCACAGCAAGGACAGAAAACTTGTGAGATCCATTTTTCTGCTAGTCTTGCTTTAACTTGTTAGCCAAGCATTTTGATTTTGCTTTGCCTAACTGCTCAGGATTAGACCTTTGGAATAATAAGAAATACACATGTTCCTCAGATAAAGCAGAGAGCACCACAGGCACTTTTCACAAATAGGATTTTAAAGTAATTTCTGGCTTTCAAGCATTATCAGAAAACAAATATTAGTAAACAGCAGGTAGTAGGTAAATGGCAAGAGAAAAGATACCTACAATTTATAGGAAAACTAACATGGTACAAATGAGAAAATAAGAATTTCATGGCAGGAAAAGAAGTCTGCCTATTTAATTTCCACTCCATTTCTACAGAATGCAGAACCAGTCATATCTTTAGACTGAAGGCTCTAAATTCAGGTAGCAGAGGTGAACAGTGCATATTGTCAATGGGTCCCCCTAAATGGAATGATTATTTTAATGCTAGGTATTGGCATTGTATCTTAGAAGGCCTCATGGGAAAAGAAGATCATTTCCTTGAATATCCACATTTAATGGGATTATGGTACTCTTTGGAATAATTTTTCCCGCACTTGTTCCCCCTTTCATTTCCAGCAAGGGAGGAAAGAGATTCCCTTATATACCCATGCCCCATGCTTAGCAGTAAGGGTCTCTTACAATAGAAGTTTATTTCAGGGAAAGATTTGTGCTTGCACATAGCCTGAGGCAGGAAGTCCCTCAATTTCTCCTTTGCTAGCTTTTTGTTTCTTTGGATTTGAAAGATGAATTTTTAGAGCCTTGGAGATTACTTAGTGAGTAAAGAGTTCCCAAATTCTGATTTCAACAACTAACTACAGCAGAAATTCTTAATCTGGTGTTCACAGATCTCTAAAGGATCATAGATTTTAGGGCCTCTATAAACATGGATGGGAAACTACCAAACTTTGATTTCCTTTGTAATTCTATATATTGTATATTATATACTTAAAGAATACTCTTCTGCAAAGAGGTCCATAGGCTTCATAACACTGCCAAACAGGTCCATCACACACACACACATACACACACACACACACACACACACACACACACACACAGGCACACATTCCCTGGACTAGAAGATAGCACCATACTAGGAGCACCATACTTCTCAGAGAAGAATACCAATGGCAGGGTTATTTTGCATAATGACTAAAGACAATCTGCAAATGCTTTAAGAAAGCCAACATTGGACTGACCAGGAGATCTAGATCTTGTGAGGAGCAGTTAAGATGTGAACAAAAAATGCCATATCTGATCAGGAGTCCCACAAAGGAGTAGTCTAAAAAATTTAAAGTATTTTTTTCTGGGTGTTTTGTGCTTCCTATGTTTATTTGTCTATGCCCTTGGGTCCTTTCCATCTTAAGTATTTCCTTTTGGGTAAAGCAAAGGCTACTGAACACCAAATTTGAAAAAAAAAAAACACAAAAAACAGGCATATAGCAACCTTTCATTGTGTACATAATTCTTACTCTGTGCTACAAAATAGGTCATGATAGCTAACTGTGGTTAATTCATCACCTGCTGGTTAACCCTTATGTTAATAAAAACATCTGCACACTTCACTAGGCATCAGATAGCAAATGTAATAATCTATTGATGGGCTTCTAAATTCTCTAAGGTTACACCCATGAATGGAGGCTATGGGAGATTCTAACTAGGTAGAAAGATGACATTCCGTCAACATGTTAAGACTGAAGTGAGGGCAGACATCTTCTACTTAGGTTAGCATTGTACAGTTGGAAGTAGCCAAATACTCTTAAAAGGAATAAATGGTATATTGACAGAGCCAGACAAGCAGGGCAGCTGAGCCAGGAAAGTAGGAAGGCAGAAGGTATTGCCAAAAGCCCCAATGAGGCAATCAGCCTCTTCCCCCCTCACATATTGCCTGCATATAGCAAACAAAAGCGTGGAAGGTTGGTCCCTAAGCATTACCTCTAACAGGAATTGCTCACTTGGGCACTTAAACTGAGTACACAAAGTTGACCTGACCACATTAGAAGAGAATAGCAAGAGAATTCAATGAGACATCTGCAAGTTAGTTTTTCCTGCATTTTTGGATTTGTATTCTCCATAAGTCTCCATAATAATCTTACATATCGGGCTGTGTTCTAAGATGCTTGAGTGCCTAGGTGGAAAGACAAAATCAAAGGGCTTGACAATAGCGACTTTATGCTAGAGGCCAGAAAAAAAAAATGTATTCTTGACACCTCTAAGCCTTGTCCTATCTGCTTATCCAGGTCACAGGGCCATGACAAAAGAAAGCATTGCCATATTTTTCAAGTAATGAGTTTCAGGTGCTTGAACTAGCAAAAAAAAAAAATGTATAAATTGTGACACTTACACTTCACCAAGTATACCAGTTGTCTTGGTAAACAATCCCTGCTCTTTCCTTTTTGCCACTGGAGAGCCTATGCATAGACCGAAGTTACAAAGGTGATAAAGAAGAGCAGATGGAACTGTCACTAGGGAGCAAAAGGCAGCAAGGAAAAGGAAAAATGTATATTTCTGAAAAAGTCAGGTCCATAAATTAAGCATTTTTTTCTTCTACCTTTACCCAGAAAGGCATGATTTGTGTGACCAGAGTTGTGCAGCACATAAGCTGATACTGGCACTGACCTTTCTAGTATGTCAGAAATAATATTGTAGCTATTAAGACAATTTTCCCAATGCATTATGAAAAAAAAATAGATATCATTCTTCTATTAGCCAGTCAGGTGTTGTCCCTTTCATCCTTTATTCTATTAAATTTTCAAGTGCAGTTTCATAACAATTCTCCCTTGTAGGAACTCCAATCGAGAAGCCATTTTTAATGCTGAAGAAAAGAAGGACCTAGAACACAGAGTAAATAATTATATCCCAAAGTTGGATAAGTATTCCTGTCTGCCCTTTTTACAAATACCTATACATTTTGGTTAAAAGAAAAAATATATATAAACAAATATACTTTATCTCATTAAAAATAAACATGTTATAAAATATTCCCTTCTGGCTCTTCAGTTTTCTTTCAAGATAGGATATGGAAAATGTAGTCGATAGGAATAGTTCCTGTAAATAAAAAATCTCATTTTGATTGGTGTAGTGAAAAGAACTCCACATTAGGATTCAGAAAACCTGAGTTCAAATTCTATCTCCACAGTTTGCTCACTGAATGTCCTTGGGCAAGTCATCTGACCTATCCAGGTCCAAGTTTTCTCAATTGTTTTATAATTAACTAGATTACCTCTAAGGTCACATGCAACTTTAATTCTACAATAAATTACTGCATTTGTCCAATGATCCCAAAGGAAAGGATTCACCAGAGATGGTGAAGTAGGGGTTACAAATAATAAGTAGATGGTTCTATTTTTTAAAATGACAAAATGTAAGGTTTTGTATTTTTCTTTTTTCTCTGTTTGAAATACATATGTTGTCTCAAATACTAGTCTGATTAACAATCTTGATAATGATTATATTAAATATAAATCAAGGAACATTTATTAAGCACCTATCATGATGTCCTGGCACTGTCCTTAGGTAGTAGGTATAGAAAGAAGAAAAAAATAGGACAACCCCTGCCTTTACAGTTACATTCTGTATATTTATACTATGTACTTAAGATGTTTAGCACTTTAAAGATTATATCCTTCAAAGGTAAATAAGTTCCTGAAGCTTAGGAAATATATCTATCTGCTTGGCTTGTTACCCTCTCTGGGCTTATGCTGGTGGAGCCACACTTAGTCCAGGTCACTTTATGCATTCCCCCTGCCCCCCATTGCTATATCATAATTCCAGCAATTTATAGCTGGATTCCTTTTTTTTTTAAACAATAATGGGGTCGGATTAGGGTGGTTGGGGGGCAAAATGAAACCTGGGGATCTAAACAATGACCTCATTTCCTTATCTATGTAGAAGAGTAATGTCAAGCATTTCAAAGCTTGGATATATTCCTGATATGGTCATTTGAAGCATTTGCTATCTAGTTACTCCAGCAAAGAATGAGTGGAACACATAGGAAAAAAAAATGGAAAGCTGGTAAGAGCCACATAGAACTGGGACAAACTTAGGAAGGAGCAAAATGGAGATAGGGTGAAGAAAATAACCATGAAGGGTCAGGATATATATTCCATCTAAATATTGTTTTTCTCTCTTTTTGGAACTCAGCTAAATTCATTTCAACAAGTATTTGTTGTAACTGCATTACAGGTGCCAAAGGGATCCTGTCTTTAAAATATTCTGGAATCAAAGTTTGCTTCATAGTTTCACGGCTTTAGACATTTTAAGAAATCTTGATGGAGTGGCCTTGCTGTCTGGCTACATTAACACACACATGTATCCAGCCTCATAATTGAAATATGGCTGCACAGAGGAGGAAAGAAGGATGTCGGAAAGCCTGCTGCTTGGATGAGTCACAGCATGGCTGAAAAGTTGTGTGTGGGAAATAAATTGACAAGTGAGGAACAATAAGCTACATGGAGGGAAAGGGGAGGTGAACCCCCTCTCCCTCCCCCCTCCCCTACCACCACTGCTATTGAATAGCCTTTTGGGTTTATGTATAGCTTGAGGAAGACTGTGAAAGAAGTCGTGAGAGCGGCCATGCTGCAGGCAGGGTACACCCCCTCTCCCTTTCTCCCTTGTCACTGTTAAAATAAATTAAATTTCAAAAGATGAATTCATTTCACATAGCAGTAATAGCAAAGAGATGCAAATTTATAAATGAAACAAACTTATCTCCTGGTTATATAGTATCATGTTTCAGTGCCAGAAACATGTTTGCAGATCTGCCTTAGAAACATGCAAATATGAGAGGATGGCGAGCACCAAATGGATTCCATTCATTGCATTTCTCTAAATAGTAAGCACTGATTTAACAGGAAGTTCACTTTTCTTCTAAAAAAGAAAAGAAAATAACTTAAATGCTGTTTCCATTTAAGAAAATAGAAATAAGACAAAACACCAGTGCGAAATTTATTATTTGGATTAGGATTCATTTATAAGAGCTACTAATTGGAGTTACTCACAGGAACTTTTCACAAGGCTTAACATTTTAGTCATCCCTCCCCACCTCCCAACCCCCCCAAAAAGGTAGATCAAATGCTCAAAGACTACTTTTGGTTCAATTTTAAATTATTTTAACCAAGTTGGATGAGTTTTTGAATGAGCAGTTCTTATTAATACACATTTCCACCCAAGTAGGCAAGCTTCAATGAGAGCACATTAAATTAAAAGGATACCAAATTGTAATGACACTGTCTATCAGCCTCACTCTAACTCATTTGTTGTATCTAGGCGTTCATCTATATCCATTCCAAGTCATTATGGATAATAATTTCTAACTAGTTTATGATCCACGTTTTTATGCTGCAAAATGCCCCCAAAGTAATTAAGCCAAATTGAAACAATTATAGAAAAACAATATTCAATAACTGACTTGCCAAAAAATTTTACGGTACCCTAAGGAGACAAAAAAAGAAACCCCCCAAATCTGCCTATGCAGCAGCAATATCATTCCACATGTTACATTTCTTCCTGTAAACTAGCCAAGCTCAAATTAATTGTACTGACTAAACTTTTCTTCTTAGAGAAAATTAAAGATATGCTGTTGTCAACACTTGAGCACAACCTTGCAGACACTTAAACGCAGAGAAGGGTGTGACATCCTGCCCCGGCTGCCTTGCGCTAATTAATCACTCTGGTATTTAGGACCATTCAAGCAGACAAATTAATGGAGAATAATTAGTGTATCTTTGTTCCCGCTCAGCTTTGCACACCAGACACTCTCAGGGAGAGAGGGGACTGGGTAGAAAGTGAGCCATTAGCATTGCATAGTTTCACTTCTGTTCAGCAAGTTCTTGGGAGATTAAGAGAAAAGCCAAATTAGCAGACGTGTGACTGGGGTTAGGACACCCTTCTGTAAAGAAAGCCCTCTGTTTGGGTATCAGCTTTCAGAAGCAAGTTGTGAATCCAGATACTGGATTTCATGAAACACAATTAAAACCTCAGGGAAAAAATACCCTTCAATAATGCTTCTCTTTTATGGAAATAATTTATTTCCAATTCTCTCTTTTCTGATCCAAAAATGCAGTTTAGATACCTAAATGTTCATATATCTTTTTACTGATAATTCTTGGACTTTGTGAACTTTGATGGGTAAAACAGGTTCCATTTTCAAATAAATAATTCCTTATACATTATGTAATTAAGGATGGTGGGCCATTTAACCTAAGATCATTTTGCATGAGCTCTTCCTAGATATTCCCAAGGGAGAGAAAACCCAATTTGTTTTCTCTAATAGGAATCACCAAGTAAGGGCATATTTAAACAAAGCCTTGGTCTACACATGCACAACCAGTGGGGCCAGTAGGATGAGAAACAAATCGATTTGTTAAAATAAAACTTTAAAAAGAAATGTGGTTTTTATTTAGTATATTTATTATACTCAGCTCAACAATATAATGATTAAAGGAATTGTGTATGTAGATCCAATCAAAGAATAATCCCCTCCCCCACCTTTTCCCCAAAGTATCATTAGTCCCTTGCCCCAGAAACATGTTCAGGCATAAAATAAAACTGTGGCAGTTTGATCAAACTAAGAAAGGAGCATTGTTTGGTTTCCCCACTGAAGAAAAGTATCTCTGGAAATTATAGGGCCAAAGAAACTCCTCATCAAGCAGTTGACCAGTTAGCATCAGAGGTGACTTCAAACACATCATTTAAACTCTCCAAGTCTAATTTTCCTCACCTGTAAAATGGGTTTGCTGGGCTAGAAGGCCTCTAAGTTTCCCTCCAACCCTAAATCTATGAGTTTATGAATCATACCTTCAAATTTTACTTTGATTCATGACACTACAATACCCAGGATCCCCAAACTTAACCCTTCCAGTTTTCCAACTATCCCTTTCAAACACTTCATTTCTCTTTGGTCACAGGGCAAATAGTTCCAAACTAAGAGTCATGCAGAGACCAAATATAGGTGATCCTATCCCATGTCAGAGATCTTTTTTTTTTTTTAAAGCAACTGGGGTTAAGTAACTTGCTCAAGGTTACACCGACAGTCATTATTTGTGGATGTCAGAGATCTTTAAAAAAAAAAAAATCTGGAGTCCTTCTTACTGTTTCCTGTCCAGATCTCTAGCTTTGGGTCTGGAGGATCTAATCAAACTAGTGCCCGCTCAAACAGCTGGATGTTCTCCCTCCGAAAAACCTCCAATAGACTCCAGATCATCACAAGCTGGGAGAGCATAGTGGTAAGTACACTGTGGGAAGGGGCAGCCCAAAGAGGCCTAGGAATGGGGCTGGGGGAGTGGGGGTGGGAGGTGATGGTGCAGAAATGGGAGACCACACAGTGAGAAAAGTAGACCACACTCAGGCGAGGGATATCAATCCTCTAAAAGACTGAAAGTGTGTGTGTGTGTGTGTGTGTGTGTGTGATTTAGAGGAATTTCATTACACACAGACTTTCAAAGCTGCCGCATACATGCAACTGTATAGAGTCCTATTAATATCATATAGCATAAAGATGGCATAAAAGAGGAATTTTCCCACCTGGGATTTGTCATAATACAGGATATTGTTTTAGCACACTAGGCTGCTGGGTTTCATAAAAACACGATATCATCGAACATAGTCTACTTGGATTTATGCTAGCATAGGGTGGGGGATGGAGAGAAAGCCAATTACAAAATCACCCACACGTTTTTACAATCCCTTCGTTGGGAGACGAGGTGGGGAGGCGAGGACTGGAGGGAACGGGGAGAAATCGGGCTCAGAATGAATCTCTCCAGCCTCCTCTGCTACGGAAAAAACCGTCTCTGATCAGGCCAGATGCCATTCGAAAGGCTCCAGTCCTGCGAGTGGGTCCTTCTCGAGCTTTGAAGGCGCCTAAGCCTCATTAAAGAAGAGCCCGGAGCGGAGGCGGGGCTGCGCTGACATCAAGGCACCTGGCCACGCCGGGCCCCATGTGCGGCTGCTGCTGAGCAGCCGAATGTAATTTAGTCGCACCAGCGAGAGCAGGGGTCAATGATTTTATATTAATGGGGATCACGACAGTTCTAAGCTGTGGCGTGCTTTGAAATAAGTGCTGTACAAGGCAGCCAAGAGAGCTCGGAGGAGGAAATGAGCTGTGTCCCCGGCTCCTCATGCCTTGCAGCAAACACTGGAGCCCAGAAAGTTTCGTCAGACTCACTGTCCGTCATCATATTGCACCAACAACAATTACCTTATTCTGCTTTGGAAAAGCTCAGGTCCCTCAAATCAGGCTGCTCACCCAGGGCCGAAGAGGAGAAAGAAAAAAAAAAACAGCCCTGCCTGATCTAGGCAAAGCCCAGATGTGTTGGAGGAGCCACAGTCCAGGTTATCAAGAAATGCTCTTTTTGTGGGTTTTTTTTTTTGTTGTTGTTGTTTGTTTGTTTGTTTTTAAATGCACTTGTTCCTTAACGAATGAGTATCTTTTCGGTCTTACCTGTGATACTGCTGAAAGGTCATAGGGTCATGGATCTAAAACTGGAAGAAAGCTCGAAAGTCTTTTAATTCTGCCCCCTCATTTTACAGATGAGGAAACTAAGGCACAGGAAGACTAAGTGCCTTGCCAAGCTCACGCTGAGAATTAAGCATCAGATATAAGATTTGAACACAGGTTCCATAGCTCATGCTCTTTACACAGTGCCATAGATTATCATTGATGAATGTTTGTAGAAAGCACAACTTGGTCATAATGTCTACAATCAAAGCAAGACATGTTTGGGAATGAAACGAGCTTGATACTCATTGGCCAACTACATTTGAGAGGCTTTTAAAGGGAGCTTCAATTACTGAAAGAGCTCCCCCAGTACCTTTAATACATATTTTTTTTTCTTTTTGGAGGACAACTGGGGTTAAGCAACTTGCCCAAGGTTACACAGCTAGGTTTTTGTGTGTGTGTGTGTGTGTGTGTGTGTGTGTGTGTGTGTGTGTGTGTGTTAAGTGTCTGAGGTCGGATCAGAATTCAGGTCCTTCTGACTCCAGGACCAGCGCTCTACTCAGTGCGCCACCTAGCCCCCCATTACCTTAAATATTTTTAAAATAAAAATTACAAGGTGATTTTCCAGGTTTGCCGTTTTGGGATCCCAATATGGCTTATTCTGATATTTAATAACAATGTGGTTATTTCCTCCCAACTTTTAAAAAAATGTATTTTGTTACATTTTAAGTTCCAAGTGATCTCCCTCCCTTCCTGCCAGTGCTCGTGTGCGTGTGCGCGCGCATAGTAAAAACATACTATGCATGAATCTGTTTATCAGTTCTTTCTCTGGAGGTGGATAGCATCTTCTTTCATAGGTCCTTTGTAGTTGATTTGAATATTTATAATACTTAGAATAGCTTCGTTGTTCACAGTTACTCTTCAAACAATATTGCTGTTACTGTATCCAATGTACTCTTTGTTCTTCTCACTATAGAACTCATTATTTCATGCAAGTCTTTTCATGTGTTTTTTTTCCCCTAAAATCAACCTGCTAATCATTTCTTACAACACATTCCATCAAAATTATGCACCACAACTGGTTTAGCCACTCCCCAACTGTTGACCATCCCCTCAATTTTTAGTTCTTTAGTACAAGGGTTGAGGAGAAAGAAGGATCTTATATGATAACATGGATACTTGGTAAAGGAATAAACTAATAGAAAAGGGTACTTCCAGATTATTTACACTGTAAGAAGGTTTAGGCACAGGAACAGCAAAATTAACTTTGGGATTGTATATAAAACATTACAGAAGCAGTAACAGAATAATGATATTGCTTAGTCCAAATTTTCTTTCAAAGTGTCAGAGTGACTATTGGTCACATAGTTGTAAATCAACATGAGGCACTAATCCTAGTTGATAAATTAGATAAAAAAGCTAGGAAAGCAAAATAGGAGAAAGGAGTTCATCTTGTCTGGAAGCAGAGTCCACAGTGGAAAGAAAACAGGACGTTGAGTCAGAGGATCCTGTTTAAATTAAATCTGAGCCATTTACTACGTGGGTGACCTGGCAAGTCACTTAACTGTTCCAAGCCTCTGAACTTCAATTGTAAAATAAAGTGACTAGACTACCATAGAGGTTCTTTAAGACACTTTCTAGCTCTAACTCTATGCCACTTTGATATTTAGTTGATAGTTTCAAAGGAACTATTTCTCCACTTATCCATATGCTACCGTTTTTTTCAGGGTCCAAGTCAAGTCCTGCCTACCCTGTAAAGACTTTTTCTAGTCCAGTCTATGGTCACTGGTCAATTTCTAGAATACTGTGGCAAGTGCTTAGCATGTTGTCAGGCAGATAGGAAGTATTTAATAAATGCTAGTCAGTTAATTGAAACCATGTGATACTTAGCATATAATATCTTGAATTGTCCTTTACAAAAGCCTCCCCACCTACACTGTAAGTATTTGAGGGCAGGGAATCTGCCACACTTTTGTCTTCTGCTCAAAACCTAATTCATTGTTCTGCACACATCCTCAATAACGCAAGTTATTGATTTGGACTTCTAGAAAAGCTTTTTAGCATAGTCCCACATAAAAAAAGATACTATTTCAAATGAGTTAAAATTGGGTGGGGGGGGGAAACTACTTTATCATACATAAGAAACAAACAATAAAGATTGACAGGCACTTTTCTAGGCAGAAGTATAACAAGTATGTTCTTCCAGGGATTTGCAATGGATGATAAGATTGGTTTTATTTATTGTTTTACAAATGATCTAGAAGATGGTGAATTCAGTGAAATCCCCAAATCTGTAGATGACCAGAAGTTATTAAAATGCCAACTGAATATAATAAACCTGCAGGAAACCAATGACTTGAAAGTCAATGTAGGCACCAAATAATATGTACTAAGGAGTAGTAGAATTCAATGGAATTCAGTGCAATTAACTAGAGAACATTGTTTAGTTTTGAATTTGGAATAGTAGACAAAATGTTAGACCTAACATTAGGAAGACAAAGGCTGGAATTCTCCTTCTGACACTTATTAGCTGTGTGAGTATGACCAAGTCAATTAATGTCTCTGAACCTAATGTGAAGGTTCAGGAATATATTATATAGATAATGATATAATCATTATATTAGTTATGATTATAATATAATTATAAACTGTAATTATAATAATATAAAAATAAAATATATAAGGGATATTCAGGAATGATAAACCAGCCCTATAAGACCTCACAGCATTGTGGTAAGTCAAATGAAATACCCTACTTATAGTTCCTCTCACAGATGAAACAAGAAAATACTGCTTTTCAACAGTTATTTATTAATCCAAGTGGTGATGACTGCATGTATAAGTAGTTAAAAATAACATGCTTAATCACTGCATGATACCTACCATAATTAATAATCAAAGTCTACCAGAGTGTCTCACACATAAGAGATAGTTACTAAAAGTTTATTGAGTTGAATTGTATTTACTTCTTAGAGGAAATTCGATCTGCATAGGACATATCTTTAAAGTCCTGGAGAACTTTACCTTTATACCCTCAAATACAAAAAGAACTAATATTTATTAAACTCCCACTATGTGCAAGCTCACAGCTATCATGGTATTACAGATACAAGATGAAAAATGACCAAAGTCCTTGGCTTAAGTGTTGCCTCTGATCTTTTCCATTTCAAAAGATTCATTAGAGTCTATCTTGTTCCTAAGGCAAACTAGAAAAGTCCTTGGGGAAAAGACAAAAGAAAAACTGATTCATGTGGGGGCCCCTGGAGATATCTTAGATAGAATGAGGATTGAAGATACAGACTCATCTGGTTCTTCAAAGGTTAAACTGTAAATTTTGTAACTATTTTGGATAGTAATTATTCCTATTATTTAGTTATATAGTCCTGTATGTTGGAATTTATCAATCAATTCATCAGTATTTATTAAGCACTTATGTGCCAAGCACAGTGCCAAGTGCTGAGCCTATGGATATAAAGAATGAAAATCCTCATTTGAAAGGAGTTTACATCTTAATGGGGAAGAAAATAAGTACATGTAAAAATATATTAAATATAAAGATAGTAAATACAAATTTACACAAAGTTATTAAATACAAAATGGTTTAGAAAGGAGGGTACTAGCAGTTGGGGGGAATGATGAAAGGTTTCATACAAAAATATAGTACTTAGGTCTGGGATTTTATCTGCATATGAAACTCCTGGTTCAGTAAACTTATTTTACCAATGCAGGGCCACACTAATCTATAATTTATAACCTTAGAGACTTTCTTGCCTAGAGTACCGGAGATTTAAGTGACTTGCCCAGGATCATACAACCAATATGCATCAAATAAGCACAAGTAATCAAGTCATCTAAAAGAACTGGAAATGGGAACCATGTGTCAGAGAATTTCATGTAGGACTGAGAGTCTGGGAGACCTAAGATGAAATCTGGCCTCAGATACTTGGCTGTATGACCCTGGGCAAGTCACATAACCTCTGGTTCAGCTTCCACATCTATAAAATAGGGATAATAATAGTACCTAACTTAAAGGGCTGTTGTGGGAATCAAATGAGATAACAACTGTAAAGTGCCTAATACATGGCAAATGCTATATAAATGTTTGATAATACTACTACTGCTACTGCTGCTACTACTACTACTTCTACTACTACCACCACCACCACCACTACTACTACTACTACTACTACTACTACTACTACTACTACTACTACCACTACCCCCCCAAATATATTGGGTTTGATATCACATTCCTCTTCTCCCTTTGTCATCAGATGCAAATGTCACATCTAAGTATTCTTTGCCCTTGTCTGCCCAGGTGACTTGAAATCTGGATTCAATAGTCACTCAGCTGCTGGACTAGCTCCCTTAATTAGCTTCTCTAAGTATCATGATGAAATATTCTAGTGTAGGTGCTCATTAACTAATAGTAAATTGTAATGGGCTACCACTGACATTCACGTGAGTGCTAAACAGATTTATGATCACAGACATTACAATAAGTGACAAATTAATTCATAATGACAGCACATTCATTTCAGAATCTGTTTGGGGAAGAAGTTTAAAATTTCCCCAAATTAGTAGTGTCAGTTAAGTAGATAGAAGATGGACAATCATGGACTGAATCTTTGAATATGTGTGCATGCATTGTATGTTAGAGCTCAAAGGGACCAGTGGTCATCTAATCCAATCTCCTTCTTTTATGGAGAAACTGAGTCTGGGAGAGGGTATGTGCTGATGGTTGCAGAGCTAGTTAGTGCCAGAGCCAATATTAAAATTCAAATTTCTTGGAACTCAGTCTGGTATTCTTTATATGTTTATATACATATAGACATATACAAAAAACACATTTCCCTACATATATGAATGCTTATTAGTGCTACCAGTTCACAAATAATAGCTTATAATTTCATTGCAATGATGTAGAAGTGAGATTTTTAAAAATGAACCATCACTAGTCACACTATAGATCATGGGAAGAATGCCTATGCCTCCTGCATTTCTACATTTTCTCTATAAGCCATTTCATTTGGTATAGTCCTCTGTGAAGGTGACTGCATAGAAATACTCTCTTTCTCCATATTATTCAAGAATATATCACTAACAAACCTTGGTGCCTTATTATTTAGATAGCCAATAAGTCCAAAGTGAATCAGAAAAGTGTTTAATGTTTATGTGAATGTATTTAGCCTTAGGCTACATCCATGTTAATAAATGAAGCCAGGAAGAGAAAAATCCTCTGGAGTGAGAGTCAGGGATCCATATGGCCTGTCCTCACTGTCACAGTGTTTTGTTTTGTTTTTTAGCTAGGACAGAAAGAAGGAAGGGGAGAGTTCCTTTACAGGGAAATTTCTTACCTGCATTGCATAACAATAATTTGATCTGAATAGGTATCTCTCTCTCTCTCTCTCTCTCTCTCTCTCTCTCTCTCTCTCTCTCTTTCTCTATCTCTCACACACACACACACACACACACACACACACACACACACACAAACACATTAAATTCTTTATCAATGGGAAAATACTTTTTTGTGGAATTAGGAGCTAGGTGAAAAAGGAACAGAGAAATCATCCTATGGATTTTCAATGTAATTCAATTTAATAAACATTTATTGTTATTTATTAATATCTGCCTAGAATTATACTAATCACTGGGGATACAAAGGCAAAAACATAATCTCTGTCCTCAAGAAGGTCACCTTACTTATATTTTTTGTGGGTTACTATATATATACCAATAAATAACTTGAAAGTGCATACACACAGGTACACACATATGTGTTTATACACACATATATGGGGTTAAATAAATATGGTTTGTATAAGGAGGGTCTGAGTAAACTCAGGGTTCACATAACTAACATTGTGAAAGTTTTGAAAATCGTTCTGCATTTCCTCATAATTTTTTTTAATGAGTAATCCCTGAAGGCTGCATCAACTAACCTCCTCACTCATTGATCACCTATACAAATTAAGCAGTGGCATGATATCGGTAACTATAACTAAACAGAGTGCAGAGAAAAGTTGCAGAATTAGGGGCAGATTGATTTGATGGAAAAGGGGCTTAATTCCATTTTTTTTCTAGTTATAAGAACAGTCTCCATACATATCTATTTTAGTGAGAGACAATTATGGAAGCTGAATGTAATTGAAACAGTGGTTAAACTTTAAGTTTGGATTCTTATGAAAAGATGATAATTTTGATGAGCCATTTTAAATCTTTTGTATCATTTTACTCTTATAAAACTAGAATAATAATGTTCATTAACTGCCTATTATGTGCAGTTATAATGGAGAAGCAGTATTCAAGATGTCATCCACAAAATTACTTAATGAAAAGAAGATGGGCTGATCATATAGAAAAGTAAGGGATAACTGATGAACAGATTGGGGCTCCTTTGATATCCTTACAATGTTAATAGAACTTGAAGAGGATCCCAGTATGTGAATTGGACCCCCATGTGAGGGACTTACAGAAAGAAATGGACAAGACTCATATATTATTAGCAGGTAGAGATGGGTAGTAATGTGCATCCATAGAGGGACTACTCCCATTGCCTAGATCTTCATCTGTTAGTGTTTGAGTATATGCAAGGTATTGTGCTAAGAACTCATGACTTTTTTATTTGCACCATGGAAATTAATGATGTTTTTAACATGTTTCAAAAATCTCTGGTTAAGGGCTTTATCTTATGCAGCCACCTAGCCCATCTATCTTCTTGCTATCTTCCCTGCTACTGTTCCCTTCTGATCACTGAATCTCCTGAGACCACACCTAGGGTGCCTTAATCCACTCAAATGTGGAATCACACAATATGAGCCATTTCATTTGGTATAGTCCTCTGTGAAGGTGACTGCATAGAAATACTCTCTTTCTCCATACTGAGGCCATACTGTTCTGTTTATTAAGTAGCCTGTGAAAATATGGCCCATTATATCTACTTCCCCATATCTAACCTTTCCATCTATTGTTCTTAGGATAGTAATGAGAATTCTGAGAAGAATTCGGATTTTCAGAACAATTGCTTCTGAAAAGGGAATGTAAGCTGCCTCTCTCATATGGCTTCATTCACAATTCCTATCATTTCCCAAAATAAAACACACTCCCTTGTTCATTACTATCTAATATGAATTGTCTCCCTATACTGTAAGGTTAGCTACTTGAGGTTAGAGGCTGTTGTTAGTAGTAGTAATAGTAGTGGTTAAATGTGTAAACATAAACCTGGAATATTGTGAAATTGGATTAACCTTTCAAAATATCTTATGCATTATTTTTTCTTCTTCTAATTCTGGAATAACTTTGATTGAGTTCCTACTACATGCAGCTATAATGGGGATATTATTTTCAAGATGTCATCAACAAAATTACTTGGTGGAAAAGAAGATGGGCTGATCATATGGCAAAAGCAAGTCCCAATCACCATGCTTGGCACATAGTGTACTGTCCCAAGTACAGTGCTTGGAATTTTGTAATCTCTCAATACTTGCTTTTCATTCATACTAAAGTATGACTGTTATTTTTTTTATTATGTCACATTTCTAGTTCTAGAAATAAATGCCAATAGGAAAACCTACAAACTCTAAAGTGAGAAGCCCTCTGGATATATCTCTACTCTTTAGAGATATGATCGGTCTGTATTTGCACACAAAACAAACATCAGCTTAGCCTACCAAAGGGAAATTAAGATGAAAAGACGATGACTGACTCAAAGACACAATATATAATTTTTCATTTTCTTTTATGAAATGACATATATTTTATGTCCCACATAAAATTTAAACTTCACATCTGTTACTCAGTTTCTATGATGAGTCATTGACATTACTTTTCTATTGGGGGAAAAAATAGCTCCCTAAAATGGAATTGAACTGTTTGAATTTAGTATTCAAACTCCATGCCCATTGCTAACATGAATAACAGACAGTTTTATACTTAGTAGAAATTCAATCTACCCTTTTGATGTTCTTTTTTAACGAAGTTAAAATTATCTCTAAACTACATTTAAACATAGAAATAGTAGAAAATGCTAGAAATGTAGGTGATAATAATTGAATAAAATTTCTCATTGTCATATTTATATATGGGTATCCCTTCCTATAAAGTAACTTTCTATCTGAAATGTAATATTTAGAGAATTCATGAATAAGGGACACACTAATTTTGCATAAAGTCTCAACATTCTCTAATTTTGAGATTGGGATGTATCATGTGCTTAATCAGGTACCTGACTGGCATGTGAATCAATTTACTGGTCATCAGCTGATCTATTTATCATATTGTGCTTTATTATTAAAAGACATTTAGTGGTGACCATGTCTTCCATTTTTTACTTTGTTTCTCCAGACCCATCACTTTGTGTAGGAAACTCCAAGCATGGAAACTCCAGTCACCAATGCCAACAAGCATTTATTAAGCACCTACTATGGATGAAGTGCTATATCAAGTTCTAGATTCATAAAGATGAAAAATGATCTTCAAGTAATGGCATATACACAAGAAATAAGTGTAATGCAAGAATATGATAATAACAAAGTAGAGATCTAGACAAAGACTTTCCTTTGTCTAAGAACATCAGACAATGAAGCAATATATTAATAAGATATGACGCCATTAACCAATTCTTTTTGCAAGCTATACTTATGACTAGGAATCAGGCTAGGCTTCATGGAAGTGATGACATTTGAGTTCCTCAAAGAAAGGGTACAATCAAAACACCTGAATGCGAAGGTCATAAGTGATAGAGGAACCAGTAGGATCCAAGACAAAGAAGTTAAAAGTTTTAGGTTGTGTTTGGAGAGCAGTGGTTTCTGTTCATAATTCCCAAAGCTTACTTTTGGTTTTATATAGACACTAAAAGAGAACAGCCTCCCATCTTTGCCTCTTTTAAAAGTCTAGCTATGGGTAAAGTGGCAAGTATTTCAAATATAATGCAATATTCTTGTGGCTCCAATATTTCATCAAAGAAAATAAATAACAATTATACTATGAATTTTATGATAAAAGACAAAACATTGAACTAGAGATGACTGTGGCATGATGATAAACATCGAGTTTATATTCAGAGGATATGAGTTCAAATTCCAGTCTGACTTCTTACCTTTTTGTGTGTGTGCCTAGTTGGGCCAGTTCCTTCACATCTTTGTGACTGAATTTCTTCATCTGTAAAATAAGGGGATGGGATTGTAAGGGCTGGGTTTTTTTTATGAATTTTGTTTCTTCAACTGCCCAACTAGGGAAAAAACAAACATGTATATAACTTGCTTGGGTATGATGCAAGTTTCTTATTTTGTTAGTCAGGGCAAGTGGCTGACTTATGGTTTCTTTTTATGCCATTGAGTAATACATTAAAAAAAATCTATGGGTTTCTTTTATCAGAAGCGTTAAAAATAAATGGTGTCTGTCACTATAAGATGCGACGATTTTTTTCTCTTTTCCCCTGAAGTTATTCTGGATGTCTGTTTCTTTAATGGCATAATCATTAAATATTCAGCATAAATAATGAGCCTAATCATATCTAATCAAAGCATGTCAAAATTCCTGTACTTCATAAAGTAAAAGTGATGAACAAAATAGCCCTGGAGACCTAAAGTTTCATTTTTCACAAAACTGATGAGAAATATTTAGGTTTGAACAGGGCTTGATTGACAGAAATTAAGGTACTAGGCTCTCCTTCCACTCAGTTATAGAAAGGAAGATTTTCTAGTCCTTTCTTCCAGTAGCAACACACACACACACACACACACACACACACACTCACAAACACCACACACACACACACACACACACACACACACACACACACAAACGGCACCATATCTGAAGCATCTGACATTTTCCCTATTTCTCCCTTCCTGAGAAGTTCTGGTTTTAAGTGCTCTAGAGTAAAACTAATTCCTTGCACCAAATGTCCCAAACTCCCCAATAAAATATACTATGGATAAAGTATGAATATTGTCAGACAGTATATAGTTTCTATAGTTTACTACAGAATTGCAACTTTGCTCACCCCATACATGAAACCAAATTCAGTACAGCGATGTTCGTGGTGGCTCTTGGACTGTAGCATTCTAAGTGAACAAAAGTAAATCAAAAAAACATTCACCTGTACTATACGTCAAAGGAAATATTCTTTGTGGTAGAAAAATATGAGTTTTGGTCATTGCATCCCAAGTACATATAAATATTAGCTACTGAACATCACATAAACAATATTTCTTCAAAATGGGGAAATATCACATTTCTCCTCTTAATTTCCTTCTTAAAATGGCCAATTCTGATCTTGACAGATGCAGATTAAATGTGTCTGTAATAGTCACCGAGAACAGGCTTTTTTAATTACTAAAATACACCAAAAAATACCACAGAATTACAATTCTATCAAAGCATATCATAGCTTCTATTTTAACCACCATTTAGCATCTTGATTCAATCTTCAGAGTTTTTTTTTTTTTTTTTTGCACTGGTACTACTGTAGCAAAGAAATATACTCTTGTGGTATTAAACTAAATACTTAGTAAATTAAGTCCCAAGTGTCATCACAAACACTCCAGAGTATTAGGAAGATGCAGAACATATAAGCTACAAAATATTATTCCCATGAAATATCTACTTCTTTATGATATTTTACAGAATTATTTAATGCCACTTAATGTTTCTTGATGGCATCTTTATAGAGATTGCTACTTTAAAAGGAATTTAAAAATACAGTAAAAAGCTAGAATATTTTAATTTTGTGTGGTAGGCATCAGATAAAAAGATGGCTTACAGCTATTTTTCAAGGAATATTTCAAAGCCTGCTCAATTTTCATCCCTTAATACATTCTCCTGAAATAAATTCTTGAATTTTTTCATAAAGCCTTCAACCTCATAGAAACAGGAAATAGGCTATTCTCTCTCTCTCTCTCTCTCTCTCTCTCTCTCTCTCTCTCTCTCTCTCTCTCCCCTTCCCTCTCTCCCTCCCTCCTTCTCTCAAGAGACAGAAGAAGAAAGAGAAAGAGACAGGAAGAAAGCTAATAGAATAGTTTCTCTTCTAATTTCTCAGCTAGACACCTCTATTTTCCCTCTTGTTTTACTATCAAGTTCTAAATTATTTTAGTCCCTCTCTATTTCATTTTGGGTCACAGACTCAAGTATTCATTCAACATAACAGAATGGGGAGGGAGAGAGGGAGGGAGGGAGGGAGGGAGAGAGAGAGAGAGAGAGAGAGAGAGAGAGAAACAGACAGACACAGAGAGACACACAGAGAGACAGAGACAGAGAGACACAGAGAGACAGAGAGTCAGAGACAGAGACAGAGACAGCAAGAGACGGAGACAGAGACAGAGAGACAGAAAGAGAGATACAGACAGAAAGAGGGATAGAAACAGAGAAAGTGAGATAGGGACAACACCAAGAGCAGGAAAAAAAATGTAATTTCACCTTCACTGACATCACCCAAGGTGTTTCTTTTATTCTCAACCCATGGAAATAGACAAAAGGGTTGTGTTTTTATGGGGGTGGGGGTAGGGGAGTGTAAGCAAATGGTATCTAACATCTAGAGAAAGAAAATCCTGGTCTTCCTCTGAAGTTCTAAATTCTCTCATTCCCACTCTACTTCATTCATCTTGGGTCACAGAAGCAAGCATTCATTCACCAATGTGATAGAAAAGAAGCATTCAAAGTGAATAAAAAAGCAGACAAATATAAAAAAGAGGGCAAGAAATGTCACCTGTACAGCATGCCACTTTTGTTGGTTCTATTTGCCTTCTGCTGGGTTAGTGACCTTAATGCTCTCCACTGTCAAGTACAATGGTGTGAGAGACACCTGTTATCCCAGGACCCTTGACCTCAAGATCAGAAAGAAACTCTGATGTGTCCTCACTAACAGCATAGCAAGATATTAAAAAATAAGGACCTTTACTTACCGTCTTTTCTAATTTCTCAGCTAGACACCTCTATTTTCCCTCTCATCTCATTCCTAATGAAGAGAAATGATTTTTTTTTTTTTTATAGAAGAGATACTACTGCCTAATAGAAACCCAAGAGTAGGGCTGAGGAAACCAGAGTTCTCTTCACAGCCACTTGTCAACAGGGTGACCTTGTACAACTCTCTTAACCTTTCTGTAGCAAGTCATTGAACCTTTTTGTGCCTCCGTTTTAATACATACCCAAGAATGAAACAATGAGCCAGGTTTTCCCAGGGCATTTTGGGGATCTGAATCAGATATCATAATGTGCAATGAAATGGAAAGTTACTGAACTGGATCCTAGGGGCTGGCAGGAGTAAATGGAGTTTCCAAAAGTGCACAATACAAGCTGTGTCGAGAGGGTGCAGCTGAATTGTCTGGGTTTCCTCTAATCTCACATGCAGCAACCTACCAGACTGGCCATGTGGCAGTTTAACTCAGTCATTATGATGGATAAAATAATAAGACTGGAATACCACAGCCCAGACATATCAGGGATAGATATGTCCTTACTTTCAAGGAGGAGCTACAAAAATCTGCCTCACTGTGTATGAAGTGATTTGATCTTTTAAAAATAAATAGCACTGCAAGTAATATATGTAGACTTTTTAACTGAACACTCCGTCTAAGAAGACCTTTAGATAATTTGTTAAGAAATCTCAGAATTGGGGTGGCTAGGTGGCCCAGTGAATAAGAGTGCTGGCCCCGAAGTTGGGATGACCTGGGATCAGATCCGGCCTCAGAAAATGAGCACCCACACATAAATAATGACTGGCTGTATAACCTTGAGCAAGTTACTTAACCCCAATTGCTTAAAAAAAATTAAAGAAAAAAGAAATATCAAAATTAGCAACAATAGGTTTGGATTTGCACGTTTGATTATAGAATCATTTTAAATTAATTTTGTGCACCAAGGAATAAGTCAGTGACAGTAATTTCACAGTCCTACTTGTATGCCACAATATGGATCTCAAAGGCAAATGGAAAATAAGTCAAATTATATTTGAAAGCTCTTAATTCATGTTTATTAATTTCTCATAAACTAAGAGAAAGCTTTAAAATGCCTGCCTATATTTTGTATTTCTATAGTGTTTCTATATTTTCTTTATTCCAAAGATGTACACAGATCTTAGTAATCCTCACTATATCCATATATTAACACCTACAGATTAAAGATGATCTTACCTATTAACCAGATTAAGAAACCAAGACAAAAAAATTAAAAAGCGAGTTCTGAATTAGCAAATAAATCTCAAATTCCTACTGTATAGTCTGCTGCTCTAACTTCTAGGGAATAGGACATATTTTTTAAAATTAATTTTATTTTTAATTTATGAAATAAAATAAGCATTTTCTTAACATTATTTAATGAAAAAGATGATTTCACATGAAACTGCAAATGCATTATGTACAACTTGCTATTCCTTTTAAATATGTGATAAAATTATCATGTAGATTCTTTTCCTTATTTTTCTTCTCTTTCTTGTCCCTGTCCTAGAGATGTGTACACACACACACACACACACACACACACACACACACACACACACGCACACACAAACTCACACATATATATATATGAATACATGTAAAGTTATTTTATACATACTTCTATTTACCAATTCTTTTTTTCTGGATACAAATAGTGTCTTCATATGTCCTTTATTGTTAATTTGGGCATTTATAGTAGTCAAAATGATTTATTTACTCAAAGTCATTCTTAAAACAACATTGCTGCTACTGTATGCAATATTATCTTGGTTCTGCCCATTTCATTCTTCATTATTTCGTGCAAGTCTTTCTATGTTTTTCTAAGACCACTGAGCTCATCATTTCTTATAGCACAGTAGTATTCTATCGCAATCATATTTCACAACTTGTTCAGCCATTCCCTAATTGATAGGCATCCCTGCAATTTCCAGTTCTCTGCTGCCACAAAGAGAGCTGCTATAAACATTTTAGAACATATAGGTTCTTTTCCTTTTTTCCTCCAATCATCTTTGGAAATAGACCTAGTAGTGGTATTGCTGGGTCAAAGGGTATGGCAGTTTAAGAGCAAAAGATGAGTTTAAATTTTTCCATTATTCTAAATTCATATAGAAAACACATAATTCGATCTGGTCCTTGCTCAGGGGCTTCACGTGATAAATCATTATTCTCGTTTGTAAAAAATCATCTATCAGAACAAAGAGTGGTATAATGAATAGGGAGCTATCCTCAAAATTAAAAGGAAATGGGTTCAAGTCCCATCTCTGATAAATATTGGCTGTGTGACAATGAAAAATTCAATGAATTTCTCAGCATTCCAGGCAACTCTCTAAGATTTAGTTGCAGCGAATGTGCAAGCCTGCTTTGGTACAGGGAATTTCTTCATTTGGAAGTCCCCTATACCAATGAAATCACAGGCCTAGTCCCTGTCCTATATCAGAGCCGACATGTGATAGGAGCTTGTTTATTCTAGCTAAGCTACGCTCCTGTAACCTGACAGATTACTGAAAAAAGTACATCCTGCTTTGAAAAACAAGGGCCTTAGGCATGCTGTCAGGCTAAGGACAATATGTTGTATTTTTATGCCGCACCCCCCCCCCCCCGACAAAAAAAAAGAACAGTTCTTAGTATAGGACAGAATTCTAATAATAGTTTACTATCCTAAAGAAAGCCTACCATTTAGAAACTATGTGTATTGGAAGGATTGGGTGGGGGAAAAAAGACCTAAAATGTTTTTTTAAAAAGTTTAAATTCCCTTTTTTAATAAATACTATAGCTAGCAGGTATATAACAAGCAGAGGTCATTCAGATATAAAACCAGTGAAAATAGTTCTCAATTATTTGGGGAATAATCAAGACTAATTAGTCATATATCATCATCATAGCATTTATACAATGCTTCCTCTGTGCCAGGCACTTTGTGCTAAAACACTCTAAAATATTATATCATTTTATTCTCACAACAATGCTAGGAGATAGGCACTACTGAGATCCTCAGTTAACAGCTGAGGAACCTAAGCAAAGAGAGTTTAAATGACTGGTCCTATGTCAAACAGCTCAAAAGTATCTGAGTCAGGATTTCTACTCTGATTGTCTTGACTCCTGACCTAGTACCACCACCTAGATTCACCCGGGGTGGGGGGAGGTACATCCAAATAGTCTCTGATGTGGTTCCAGAACTCTTAGGGGAAGTACCATTTTCTCTGGGCAAGTTTAGCTCTGTACTTTCTTGACTTTTTTTGTAAGAAAATTAATCCTTCAGACTTACATCAATCAGTCTATCATTCAGTAAGTATTTACTAAGAACCTTTTGTTGTTATTGTTGTATGTTTTATTAATAGCCAACTCTTTTTGATTCCATTTGGGATTTTCTTGGCAAAGACACTGGAGCAGTTTGCCATTTCCTTTTCCAGCCCATTTTACAGAGGAAGAAATGAGGCAAACAGGGTTAAATGACTTGCTCAGGGTCACACAGCTAATAAGTGTTTGAGACTGGATTTGAACTCATGAAGATGAGTATTCCTGACTCCAGGTCTGGTACTCTTCTGTGTGCCAAACACTATCCTAGGTGCCATGAATACAGGTACAAAGAATAAAAAGATCCTTACAATTTATAGGATATGTAGTAAAAAAAAAAAAAAAAGAACGTACTAATTTTTTGCCTTTTTTTTTTTGGAGGGTGAGGGTAGGGCAATTGGGGTTAAGTGACTTGCCCAAGGTCACACGGCTATTTTTTTTTTTTGTATGTTACGTTTCTGAGGCTGGATTTGAACTTAGGTCCTCCTGACTTCAGGTCCAGTGCTCTATTCACTGTGCCACCTAGCCTCCCCGAACCTATTAATTTTGATTAACAAAAGGAAAGATTCACTTAAATAAAAGGAATGGATTCAAAATAACACTTAGATATTTCAATTTTTTTACCCAATTTGGAAAGCATTTCCTTTTGCCAATCCTTCTGTTCTTTCCTGCTTCCATTTTATGCTCATTCTTTTACTTATTGGCATATATTCTCCATCACTCTAGCTAAATTATAAATGCTACAAGAACATGCAGCATCTTAGTTATCTCTGTATTTTCCCCAATATCTAGTATAGTGCACCATACTTAGTAGGTGCTTAATAAAAAGAAATAGAAAAAGTTCAATGAATGATTGATTTCCATATTTAATTATGGCCACCACCTTAGAAAAATGCTTCAGAATATATTACCTAAGTGATAACAATAGGTTCCTAATAAGTCTTCCTGTCACCATTTTTGCCCTTCCACACTCCATTCTTCCTACCTCCATTCTTCCTACCTCTCAAATTAACTTTCCTCGGCCATAGATCTGAACATTTTAGTGTTCATGGGCTCCTCATTACCTTCCAAGTGCAGATTCCTTTCCTTGTCATACAATGTCATCCAAATCTGACAGCTTCCTTCCTTTCTAAATTTCCTAAATGATCCACTTTAAGTGGACTTTTCTTTTTTTCAGTATTAACTTATCATCCAGAAACACAAATATTTTAATATGCACAACAGAAACAGCGCAGTAGTGGAGTGGATAGAATGCTGGACCTGCAGTCAGAAGACTTGAGTTCAAATCCAGGCTCAGACAGAGGTTAAGTGATCACAAAGCTAGTAAGTGTCTTAGGCCAGAGATGAACTCAGATCTTCAGATTCCAAACCTAGCAGTCTACCACTGAGCCATCTAGCTGCTGAACTTCTGTTACATACAGTTTTTAAGAAGTTTACATAGAAATATATATGCATATATACACTTTATATATATTAATACATGTATCTGCAATATATATATATACATATATTACATATTTAACACTAATACATAAAATTATATAATTAATTAATGACATTATATATTAATAACATTAATTAATTAACATTAATATATAATAAACATTATAAGATATATACATCATCATGTGTATATATAAGCAAGGTAGTAACAAAATTGCTTTTGTTGTGTCTCCTGTAACTTTAAAAATATCTTCACATTTTAAAAAAGAAAATGTTTCATTGATACTCTTTTTTAATATCCATTATTACCCACTCATATATTACCATCACACACTCCTTGAGTGGGAGTCTTCCTTTGTAACAAATACACGCACACAATATATGTCTCTATATAATATACTTATTATATATATATATGCACACACACATACATATATATACATATATATATACATGCATATGTGTGTGTTTATGAACCTATGCTGCTTTCTGCATCTTTAGTCCATTACTTGTCTGTTAAGAGTAGAGGGGAGATTTCATCATTCTTCTGAAGTCCCTGTTGCTCCCTGCTTTCATCATAGTTCCAAGGTTTCTCAGAGTTGTTTTCTGCATATTATTCTTCTTTTATCTCATGAATTCTTCTCTTGGTTCTGTTCATTTCACTCTACTTCAGTCTGTGCAAATCTGCTCATGTTTCTCTGAATGTTTCATTTCTATCATTTTTTAGGATATTTCATTAGATTATATCACCTTTTGGTCAGTTGATCCTCAACTCATTGTAACCTGTTTTTTTCTCCCTTTTTCTAGTTTATTCTAGTTCTTTTCTAATTTGATTAAATGTATATTTATCTTAAATATTTTTAAATATTCAATATTTTAATGTTAATTAATATTAAAATATTTCTTTTGTAGCTTTGTTCATGTAAGTCTTGAATGTATCTTGAAAAGTGGTGTCCCAGATATTTTATATATTTAAAGTTCTTTTTAACTATTTTTCTTTTTCTTTTTCCTTTTGTTGGAGTTTTTTGTTGTTGATTTATTTTATATTCTGATGTTTTATTGAAGTTGTTGTTTCAATTATTAGGTTCAAAGTTTTTAAGTAAAGCATTATGTTATCTTCACAAAGTGATCATTTTTTCCTCTTCCTCTGTGCTTATTCCTTATGCTTATTATTATTTTTCTCATTGCTATATGTAGCCTTTCTAGGACTATTATAATTAACTGATAATAAAGTAAATCTTAATTTTATTCTTGATCTCATTGGAAATGTCTATAATAATGCTAGGGGTATATATATGTGTGTATACACGTGTGTGTATGTGCATATATAAAATATATACACACATATATAAATACAAATATATACACACACATATATATGTATATATATATGTATATAATTTAACATATTGAGGAAAGGTCTATTCATTTGTTTTTCTTAGAATGGGAAGGGGAAGGGAAGGGGAATAAGCATGTATATTATCTCTACTATGTGCCAGGCCCTGTGTTAAGTGCTCACAAATAGTATCTCATTTGATCTTCACAACAGCCTTTTGAAACAGGTGCTGTGATTATGTCCATTTTACAGTTGAGTCAGACAGCTAATAGTGTCCGAGGTCAAATTTGATTTCAGGTTTTCCTAACTCCAGGCCCAGTGATATATCCACTGTGCCACTCAGCTGCCTCTACTTTCTTCTATTTGTCTTCCTCTATTTTATGTTTCTATTATATGCCTCTATTTATATTCCTCTATTTTCTGTTGCTTTTTTAATATTTCATTTTTTTAAAAAGCTAACAATATAATAATGTTATTTTAAAAAACTGTTATCAATATGGGCTATTGGATTTATAGTTTTTCTAATGTTAAATACATTCTTCTGTCCTAGCATAAATCCAACATGATCATAGTGAACAGACTTTTAACTATATTGCTGTAGCCACTTTGATCATATTATATTAAATATTTCTGAATCAATATTCAAAAGGGTTATTGGTCTACAGTCACTCTATAATCTCAGATAGATTGTGTACTTACTAGCCTCAATGACTTTGTTCTCCATCTCTACTACTGTGTCTACAATGATCTCTATCTCCCTCTTTGCCTAATGATTTCTTATCTGTCCTTGAAAGATGAACTCAAATGTCATGCCCTTCATGAAGCCTTTCATTATATCCCCAACATGCATACACACATGTAAGTAATATATTTTCACTTTAGATCTCAAATTGCTCTTTATTTTTTTAATATTCTGATACCCTGACCCAGTGGGCAAATCACTTAAACTCTCAATGTCTCAATTTATTTATGAAGTTGAGAAATTAGCATCTAGATGGGCTCTGACGTCTTCTGTCTTTAAGTCAATTGTCTCATGTTCAAAGAAGAATGGAAGTAGAGTTAAAGCATGGAATTAACTAAAACTATGGAAAATGTAAGGACAATGAAAAAATCTTTTCTTTCCTATTTTGCTTTGGACATTTCTATCAAGAAGAATCCATTAATCCACTGATAAATATTTATTAAGTGCCTACTATATACCAGGCACTGCTAAGCATGGATACAAAAAGAAACAAAAAAATAACCCAGTCTATGCCCTCAAGGATATTACAACCCAATGGTGGAGACAATATATAAAGTTATAGATATATATGTAGATAGAGATATTTAAATCTATATATCATATATATGTATTTCTTTGTCTTTCCCCCCAATATATATATGGGTATGTCTACAGAATAAATAGGAAATAATTAACAAAAAGAAGGCTTTAGAATTAAGAGGAAATGTTTTCATCTAGGATTATTTGATTTAGAGATAGAAGAGAACACCAATCCCTTCATTTTTCAAAAAGATGAACTGAGGCTCATTAGAAGTTTAGTGACTTGATCAGGGTCACACAGCTAGTAAGAATATGAAATGGGATTTGAACACAGGTCTTTATGACACCAAGTCCAGGACACTATTCCTTATACTATGCTGTCTTTAATATAATCCATACCTTCCCAAGAATCACCTGTACCATATACCCTCAAAGTGATCATACCGCCACCAATGAGAGGCAGTTACTTAATGGGTCAGGAATTCAATTTTTAAATTATTCTAGTTATTAGGAAGTATTTTTCTATATCAAGTCTAAATCTGCCTCTCTGTACCTTCTATTGGCAACATTTAATTTTGCATTCTGTAGCTAAGAATTGTCTAATAGCCATTAAATTTATTACTTCTTCATAAAAGTCCTTCAGATAGCTAGAGACAATCATTGAATCTTTAGGTCATTCAAAGTATCTTCATTCACATCATCTTTCTGAATCAATCAATAAACATTTACTTATCTGCTATGTGCCAGGCACTGTGCTAAGTGCTGAAGATACCAAAGAGGTAAAAGATAGTATCTATCCTTACATCATTACAATCTAATGAGGGAGATAGCATATAAATAAATATATATAAACAAGCTATATATAAGATAAATAAGAAGTAATTAATAGAGGGAAGGCACAAGAACTAAGAGGGGTTGGGAAATTATTCCATTCCAGTAAAAGAAGGGATTTTAGTTGGGACTTAAGGGAAGTCAATAGGCAAAGTTGAGGAAGTAGAATGTTCTAGAAATAGGAGACAGCTGGGGGTGGGGGAGCTCAGTGTTTAGAGATGGAGTCTCTTGTTTGTGGGGCAGACAGGAGAGCAGTATTACTGAATCAAAAAGTACATGTCAGGCAATTAAATGTAAGAAGGCTGGGAAGGTACACGGAGATAAGTTATGAAAGGCTTTGAATGCCAGAGTGTTTTATATTTGATCCTAAAGGTGATAGGGAGCCAATGGAGAATGATCTTTATGTAAGAAAGAATAAAACAAATATGTCTGAAAGGCAGATCCTGGAAAATGAAATTAATGTTTTTATTGTTGTGTCATTCAGACACGTCTGATTCTTCATGACCCCAAGGACCATAGCACACCAGGCTCTTCTATTCCCCATCATTTCCTGGATTTTGTCTAAGCCTTATATTTCCATGGCTTTCATGATACTGTCTATCCATCTTATTCCTTGCCATTCACTTCTCCTTCTATACTCAATCTTCCCCAACATCAGAGTATTTTTCAATGAGTCCTGTCTTCTCATTATGTGGGCAAAGAATTTGAGCTTAAGGTTCAGTATTTCTACTTCCAGTGAATAGTCTGAATTAACTTCTTTAAGTATAGATTGATTTGCTTTCCTTGCTCTCCAAGGAATTCTCAAAAGTTTTCTCCAGCAACACAATTCAAAAGCATTTATTCTGTGATACTCAGCTTTCCTTATAGTCTGTCTTCCATAGTCATACATTATTACTGAAAAAACCATAACTTTGATAATGTAAACCTTTGTTGGCAAAGTGATGTCTCTACTTTTTAGTATTCTGTCTAAATTTGTCATAGCTTTCCTTCTGAAGAGTATCTTTTAATTTCATGATTATAGTCACTGTCTGGAGTGATTTTTGAGCCAAAGAATATAAAATCTGACAAGGCTTTCCCTTTCTTCTCCCTGTATTTGCCAGCAAATGATGGGAACAGTTGTTGAGGTCTTAGATTTTTATGGCAAGTTTAAAGCCAGCTTTTGCACTTTCCTTTCACCTAAATCAAGTGGTTTCTTAATTATTCTTCACTTTCTACCCTCAGAATGATATCATCTGCACATATGAAATTATTTTTTCTGGATTCCCTTGCTTTTTCCATAATCCAGTGAATGTTGGCAATTTGGTCTCTAGTTCTTTTACCTATTCAAAAACCTGCCTGCACTTCTGGTAATTCTCGGTTCACACATTGCTGAAGCCTAGCTTACAAAACTCTTAAAAATATTTTGCTGGCATGTGAAATGAATGCAGTTGTTTGGTAATTTGAACATTCTTTGGTATTGTCCTTCTTTAGGACTGGGGTATACACTGATTTTTTTTATCCAGTGGCCACTGTTGTTGTTTTTTTCTCCCAAATTTGCTGGTATATTGAGTACAGAACTTTAAAACCTCATCTTTTAGGATTTTAAGTAGCTTAGCTGGAGTTACCAATGCTTCCTAAGGCTCTCTTGACTTCATTCTCCAGGATGTTTGACTATAGATCAGTAACCACACCATCATGGTTGTAGGTGATGTTAACATCTTCTTGCATAATTCTTCTGTATATTCTTACAACCTTTTCTTAATATATTCTACTTCTGTTAAGTCCCTACTATTTCTCTTTTTTATCATGCCTTTTTGTTTGCATGAAACACTCCTTTGGTATCTCCAATTTTCTTGAAGAGATCTCTTGTCTTTCCCATTCTATTGTTTTTTCTATTTCTTTGCATTGCTCATATTCAGTTGTTCTATATTGTCCAATTCTTTGTGACCTCATGGATCATACTGTACATGGAGTTTTCTTGGCAAAGATACTGGAATGTTTTCCCATTTTCTTTTCCAGTGGATTAAGGAAAACAAAGATTCAGTGACTTGCCAACTGTCATAGCTAGTAAGTGTCTGATGTCAAATTTGAACTCAGGTCTTCCTGACTCCAGGCCCAACACTCTCTCCACTGAGCCTTCTAGCTGCCTCTGAGGTTAATGTTAGACTCTGGGAAAATTTACAGATCATTAAACTTTTTCTTTTTTGCAATTTACAAACGGAAACAGTTATCATTAGATGGCCAAATTAGTTCATGAAGAACCAGTCATGCTTTTTTTGTTAATAGGGTTTCTAATCTGTTAGATCAGGGAATGCTTCAGAATTAGTACATCTAGATTTTGACAAGACATTTTAAAGTTTTTTATTATTTCCATATGGGCAATGTTGATGTTGGTATTATAGATGTTGATATTATAATAGAACAGTTGTTTTAAGTAATAAATAGTTGGTTGAATGACTTTAAACAAAATGTATTGATTAAAGGATCAATGGCAGCCTGAAGAAAGATGTCTACTTGAATATGTTAGAATTCTGCTCACTTTAATCTTTTTTTTCCCTCAATGACTTGAATGAACTGTAGAAAATATCTTAAATAAATTTTTATATGACACACAGGTAGGTGGGGTAGTCAATATGCTGGATGATAGAAAAGTGATTTAAAATGATCATGAGAGACAGGAACATGAGGCTGAAACTAACAAGATGAAATTGAGTGTTAAGTCCTGCATTTAAATTAAAAAATTTAGCTTCACAAGTAAAGGATCCATGAGATCCAACTTAATAGGAGTTCACATGAAAACAAAAAACCTGATAGTCTTATTGGGCAAGTATGAGTGGAACCAGCACTGTGATATGATTACATCTTCTCTCAATTCAGCCTTTCAATCTTTGGCTGCAGTCATAAAAAAATTTACCCATAATAAGGAGGTAATCATTTACGTGGGTCTGTACTGATAAGACCCTATCTAAAATATTATGGTTCATTTAAGAAGAGCCATTCCATTTATAAAGACATTGACAAACTGGAACAAGTCCAAAGGAGGGCAACTAGGATTTTGCACAGCTTAGGGATCATATAAGTATGATTTGATCAAAAGTTTCAAGCAGAGTTTGGATGATGTGATAAGTGGATTCTTACTCTTTCTTGAGATGGCAGAAGTAGGAGGCAGATATCAACCCAAGGTAAAGAAGGACTTTAGATTAGTGTTACTTATTAATGGATTTAAGGCAGACAGGATGCAGAATGGATGGAGTTCCAGGTCTAGAATCAGGAAAACTCGTTTTCCTGAGTTCAAATTTGGCCAGAGACATTCAATAACTATGTGATCCTGGACAAGTCATTTAAACTTGTTTGCCTCAGTTTCATCTAAAAATGAGCTGGAGAATGAAACAGTAAAACACCCCAGTATTTTTGCCAAGAAATCCTGAAATGGGGTCACAAAGAGTCAAACATGACAGAAATGACTGAACAACAATAATTAATGGATTTGATCAACTTGTTTCTGGAAGTGTTTGAATAACCTCAGTGATCACATGTAGAGGTTTTGTAGAGAGGATTGGTTCTCAGGTGAGTTGTTGAATCTGTAATGTATCCGTTCTCTTAAAGTATTTGTGGATGTGCAAAAGTATTTTAATTAGCTGTTTTGTTTAACTATACATGTGTATTACAATGGAGGGCTTCCATTGGGGAAGAATAGTTAATGTGAAAGGATAAGTATGCAGAAAAAAAGTGTATCATCAGTATAACAGTTTTATGTGCAAAACAATTTTTTCCTTACAATTTATCTTCTGTAATTCACTCAGCAAATTCTTCCTTCATAGACTGTTAAAGAAAAACATCAACCCAAGTCCATCCAAATTATTGCAAAATCTGCATCATTTGCAGCTTGCATATTTTTGTAAACCTCCAAAATGATGCCACTTTATGTATTTGTTAAGGGTTCTACTTGCCTATTCCCATTCTCTTTTGAAATAATTTTACTTTCATTGGTGTATTGAATCAGATTTCCCAAATTTTGCCACAGCTACTTTAAATATCTCTTAGAGATTTACATTTCTGATGTTTTCTGTCACTCTTGAGAACTTCCCCCCCTATAACAATAATGAGTCTCCATCAATTGGGGTAGGTAGCAGAGGAAAGTAAAACTTGCCTTTATTTTGTTCAGCACTTAGTACTTCTTTCTTTTCCCAAGTGTCTTATGTCTGCTCTGATCATTTAGCAATTCCATTTAAGACAGGATGGAAAGGTATCTAAATGGGATAAGATTGCTGGAAACCTCTGCTAATTTGAGACTTTTATTTTTATCAGCTAGTACTTCTCAAGGTAAACTGAAAAGTCACAAATAAATTCCATAATGTTTCCTGGTTGCTGAAATGGTTGTAGCGTGACACTAGAATTGCTTATAACCCCTCTGAATTATTGTCAGATGCTATCTACAAAGGTTACTTATCTTTTTTTTCTTTTCTCCTCCTCCCCCCAAAAAATCAATATTACTGTGCCAAAGTCATCAGCCATCCGCATGAATGTAGCAATAAGTGCTGTATTTGACTTTAGTTTTTGGTCTAGATTGGTAATTTTAGAGGTCCAGGGAAATAAAGTTGAAGGCACTCCTTTTACGAATGCAGATTTTCAACTGCTCCACTTGACAGCTTTAGAGAATCGCCTAGGGGCACTACGATGTTGTGATTTGTCCAGAATCACAGAACTCACATGACAGGGATAGAATGTGACTCCAGGTCTCTCAGACTTCCAGCCTGACTCTACACTTTGCTGCTTCTCTATTGCTTCACCATGAATCAATTATATAGAATGCTACTTTTTTCTTTTGTTGGTCTTTAATCAGAGACCAGATGATACTTATTTTCATTATTTGAGCAGAGATTCTTTTTGTGTATAAGTTAGACTAGATGTCTCTGAGGACCTTTTCAACTCTCAGATTCTTTGAGTTTTGACTCTGGGGGAAGACAGAGACAGGGTTGAAGGATTTGGAAGCCTTCTAGGTAAATTCTTCATTTCTGAAGGACAGAGAGAAGGAGTTTAGGGCGACCATTCAGAAAGCATAAGCCAACATGGCTGGAGTTAGAGGTATCATATCCTCTATGTCAGGTTGGGAGGTGAGCTCCAAGCACCAAGGACTTCTGGTACCATGGCCACAATCAGTAGAATTTTGTAATCTACAACATGGAGATCTCAACTGAATGCACACTAGACTGAGACTCTGAGACTTAAGGAGACCTGGGGGGAAAACCAGGGTCTAATACAGAGGTTCTCAATGTTTTTGTGTGTCACGGACTCCTCTGGCAATCTGGTGGCACTTGTGGACTCTTTCTTAGAATATCTTTAAATATATAAAATAAAATACATAAGATTACAGAAGAAGTCTTGGTCTAAATAAAGTTTGATAAGACCTTTCTGTAAGGGTTACTGCTCTTCTTTCTAGAGAAAGCTAGAAACTTGGAATAGGATCCCAGAAAGAACAAGAACTACAGCAATGAGTGTCACTCAAAGGGAGACCCTAGAGTGGGAAGTCACCTTCAGCTGCTTGTGTTTTAATTTCTACTCCAGAATACTAGAAGAACACAGCTGAAGGATATTCAGTAGCCTGGGCTTATGGATGGTGTGGGGTGGAGGGTGAGCTGGAAGATATGGATAGGTGCAACAATCCTTACAAGAGAAGATCTGTGGTACTTTTCTACCATATGGAAGAACAAAGCATGTAAAAAAAACATTCCCTGTGTACCCCAAAGTCTCAGAGAACACTGGGGTCTCAGAGGAGTTTTGTGGCTATTGTCACTGTCGATGCTCCTCATGCTATTAGGAATTGTTCTAGTGGCTAGAGTGAGGAAGAAGAGGGCCATTGAGTGTCCAGAAAGAAAGGAAATAAGACCCAATTCTAGGAGTCTCTCAGTGCCATGTCATTCTAGCCTGCTGCCACTGCTTTACCATCCTATCCAAACCATGATATACTTAGGAGAAACTAAGCTTGTGAATTCTGAAATCCCTTGGACACTGTGTTTATATCTTCACCTAGGCCTTTTCAATTCTGCTTCATACTATCCTGTCCACTTCCACCTCCATCCCTGAAAATAGTAATGATATTAACATTATCATTGGCCTTAGAAGAAGTGTGTTAATGAACTACCTTACAGTCCCACTCACCATTCTTGTGACTTCTAGACTAAAACACCCTTCCCCGGCTACTCCCTATATATTTTGTCTTTTCAATTAGAACATAAGCTTTGTGAAACTGCCTCAGTTTTATATTTGTACCCCAAGCAGTTAGCATAGTGCTTGGGATAAAGCAAGTTATTAATAAGTGCTTTTTCATTCATTCATTCAAGTGACTAGCCCAGGATAATGCATCTGATTAACTATCAGATGCTAAATGTGAACCCAGGTCTTCTAGCTTTCTATCCATGCCATGCTGCCTTTTTGTAAGTGTTTACACATAAATATATATACACACACAACACATATACATACATATGTGTATACATACAACACACATACACATACATGCATATCTATGTGCATATGTGTGCACATATACATATACCTGTGTATGTGTATATAGATGTATATATTAGGAATACAGGAATATTAGAGCTTGCATGAGTATTGTTTCTCATATCTTGAAAAGGCAGTGCAGGTAGCAAGAATGCATTTCAAATTGATTTTTCAGGAGGTGTAAACTGTATCCCTTACAACATATGGACATTTATTCCAAATTTTTCCATTTTGACATTAGTTGGTCACTTATATTTTCTCTATTCATTTTTTCATGAGTCATGTAAATGTTTCAGGTAGAGAACTTTCTGGTATAACATCAATTTCCTTTGCTTTGAGTTCTTGATTTCCCCATGAAATGACGACTTGTACTCCCTCCAGAACACCACTCAAATTTCTTGACTCTGCATGTAATGCTTTGATTGTCTCTGAAACTCTCTCAGGGTTTGTAATATATCCATGCTATTTACCTGCAGATACTTGGAAAGTAGGAGCATTTATCTAAACATTTTACAAAGCAACTACCCAATGAGCACAGCTTCAGATCTGCAAAGCATCTACTTTTGTGCCTCTTCCTCACATCTACCATTTAGATCCAAATCCTCTTAATGGGAATATGCTTTACTCTTACTGCTTTTCTTGCTGATTAAATATAATGAATTGAAATGCTAATAAAATGCTCATTTTAAAAAATGATATTACCTTTTTAAACTACCATCTTTTTTCATAAGATAGTATAATAGCTATTATACACATCACAAAGAATGATAATTCTATATACTTAAGTTTCTTTTATTTTTGCCTTTTTTTGGAAGGCAGTTGGGGTTAAGTGACTTGCCCAAGGTCACATGGCTAGTTTTTGTGTTAAGTGTCTGAATATGGATTTGAACTCAGGTCCTCCTGAGTCCAGGCTGGTGCTCTATTCACTGCACCACCCAGCCACCCCTGTATACTTAAGTATCTAACAAGGCAGTTGAAACACACACACATACACACACACACACACACACACACTCACTCACAGAGAGAGTTTAAGGGCTGAAGTAACCTCTTCTGAAATCTCTATTACATTTTAAATGACCAGGTTGATAAAATAAGAATAATTTCATATATTAACTTCACTAGATGATTCTTCCCCTCTTCCCCTCATGTCTTATATAAATTCTTGACACTTATGACAATCTGATGCTTCAACAGTGGAATGGTCTATGTCAGAGGATGTATACACTTTGTCTATGTGACAAGTATGTCACACATACATGCAAATCATCATACTCAGTGTCCAAAGCAACTCTCTAAGACTATAAGTTACAAAGCAGGTGCCTATCCACTTTAGTAGAGGGAGTTTTTTCATTAAGACTTCCATCATCAACGAAATCATAGATCTAGTGTGTATATATGTGTGTGTGTATACATTTATGTACACACTTATATAATATATGTACATATATATGCACAAGTTTATGTATGTATGTGTGTATATACATATGCATATATATATATTTCTGATATTTTAGTTTGGTAGAGATTGATAGGTTTATTAGCTTAGTAGACCTCAATTTTGTTTATGGCTTTTATGGTGAGCAACCAGTTTAATTCTGGAGCAACAGAGCTGGCTACTATTTCAATGAATAAGAACCATGCTTCCCCTCACAATATGCAATTTGCATCACCCTCCCTTTCGTTGTTGTTCAGTCATTTCTGATGCTTTGTGACCTCATTTAGAGTATTTTTGGCAAAGATATTGAACTGGTTCATCATTTCCTTCTCTAGTTCATTTTAGATATGAGGAAACTGAGGCAAACAGGGTTAGGTGCCTTGCCCAGGGTCACATAGCTAGTAAGTGTCTGAGGTCAGGTTTGGACTCAGAAAGATAAGTCTTCTTCATATCTTGAAAAGGCAGCGGCAGATAGCAAGAATGCATTTCAAATTGGTTCTGAAATCCCTTGGACCATGTGTTTATATCTTCACCTAGGCCTGGCACTCTATCTACCATGCCACTTAGCTGCCCTCAGTCTCTCTCAGCCACTGTTAACTTTATATACTGTTCCAACAGATGCATAATACTGCAACATACCAAACAGCTTGAATGGTGCCAGTCTCAAATGTGCCATTTATATTAACTTTATCACTGAGAGGAATCTTCATTATGTTACTGATACAATCAAAAACTCACTGTTGTTTGAGAAATTAAATTGGGGCTTTTGCATCATACTGCCCTAGAATACACACAAATCTGAGAAACATTCTTCCTATGCCATACTGTTTGCTTCCTTATATATACTGCTGGATCCGCTAGCCATTGGTTACTGAATCTTTTTATTGGTATAATTTTTTTAATATCAATAATATCTTTGAGGTATATTCTTTTTTCTTTTGCTACCCACCTGACTGTGAAACAGAAGCTTAATAATATCTCATTCAAAGACTTTCATCACATGGTATTTCATACTCTGAAAGTAGAGGTTGCATAATTTAAATGTTCTATGCTCCATATGTATGCTACTGGCCTTTCGTGATGGAAGGAAATCTGTTGGAATTTCTTTCTGTGATATGCCAAATGTAAAAAAAGGAAGAAGAAAATAGCATGCTATTTCATTTTTTATGATAAAATATATCATGCACTAAAAGGTAAAGCACAGGTATGACTGTGTCACTCTCTTGCTCAAGAAGCTCAAATGACTCCCTACTGCCTACTCCCTACTAAAATACAAACTCTTCTGCTTTGCATTTATCTATCTTGTCCTGAAATTGGAAAAATGTATTTATAATCCTATTGGATTAATCATACTTTTTACCAAATTTATATTGATTGTTTTAATTGCTGAGGTTGCTAGGAGGCTCAGGGTTGTACTTAGAGTCAGTTTGAATTCTGCCTTTGATACTTACTAGCTGTGTAATGATGGACCAGACATTAAACCTTTCTCAGCCTCAATGTTCTCTTCTGAAAATGGAAATGATAATAGCATATCCCTCCCAAGGTTGTTGTGAGTATCAAATATTATAACATATGTAAAGTACTTGAAAACCCCCAAATGCCATATTGGGGCTAGCTATTATCATTGCACTGTCAGTTAAGTTATCTTGTGCTATTTACTTATCTTCTGCTGGTCCAAAAATATTACATTTTGGCATCATTGGACTTTTTCCCATGTAAACTTAGATTTTTATTCCCTCACAATATCTTTGCAGTCTTTTTAAAAAATGCCATCATTACTTCATTGAAATAATGTTTTTTATAAGGTTATTAATTACATTAAACAGAATAAGTCCTCAACTGTTGTCCCAACTTTTTTTTTTTTTTGTGGGACAATTGGGGTTAAGTAACATGCCCAAGGTCACACAGCTAGGTTTTTGTTTGTGTGTGTTAAGTGTCTGAGGCCAGATCCGAACTCAGGTTCTTCTGACTCCAGGGCCAGCGCTTTACTCACTGCGCCACCTAGCCGCCCCTCCAACTTTCTTTTAAATACCACTCTCAGGAACCTACAATTCATCTCTCCTTTAATCTATAGGCATTTATTAAGCACCTATAATGTACCAAGGTCAAAGCTCTTTATTGGGGGTAGAAGAGAATATGAAACATTATCTACTCTTAACAAGTATATGTTTTACTGAGTGGAAAATGATTTATATAGAAGAGTAAATAAAAATGTGTACAAATTAAATGCAAATTAATTTCAAGGAGGGAGGCATCAGGGACTGAGATCAAGATATATGATGGCTTCCTATTGCCTAAGTCACAAAGTTTGAACACATCTGCCTCCTTTTCTTTTTTTTTTTAAAGCAGTTGGGGTTAAGTAACTTGCTCAAGGTTACATGGCCAGTCATTATTTATGTGTGGGTGCTCATTTTCTGAGGCCAGAACCAATGCTGGGGCCTCCTGATTCCAGGCTGGCGCTCTTACTCACTGCCCCCCCAGCCACTCCCATCTGCCTCCTTTTCAAGACCTTTCATACTCAAACCTGACCATAACAATCAAGGGATTTTTCAAATAGGAATTTTAGTTTCTGTATTTTTCACAAAGCAACTTTTTATATATTTTCAATGGTTTTGTATTTTCTTTATGATATGTTAACATATTTGTGCTCCCCAAACTAATATAGTACCTAACAATAATAACAGGATCTTAATTGTGATAGGGCACTTCAACTATTCAGACATCTGCTAGGATTGTCTCTTTGTATTAAAGTTAGTATAGCTAGTGACTGTTTGAATTTTTTAGCTTAATGTTTTATAATTTAGAAAGTAGAAAACTGCTGTTCTGTAACTCATTCTGACCAATATGGGAAGAACTAGATAATAAACTGGAAATGACTGGAAAGAAAAACATTTATTATAGGTACCTATGTGGCACAGTGAATAGAGTTTTAGACTTGGAGTCAGGAATAACTCAGATATTTATTAAATGTGTGACTCTAGCCAACTCTCTCTACCTCAATTCCCTCATCTGCGAAGAAGACTAAGAAGAGCAGCTATCTCTTCCCCTCTTTCCCCTGTAGCTACTGTAATGACAAAATAAGAAAATATTTGTAATGTGGCTTGCAAGCCACAAAGTTCTATAAAAATATTATTATCACTATTTTATTATTATTGCCATGATATCTTAGAGTTTGTGATGGAGATCAAGTAGACCATATACAATGTCTGTTATACTTTATGAGAACAGATGTTAATGTGTAAAGAAATAGAACAGGCCTTTCATGGTCTGGGAATTTAAAATGCAAGTTAGAGCAAGGGGGAAGGGAGATACTAAAAAAAGATATTTTAGCGATTCAGTCACAATTGATTCCAATATAGCAACATAGAGAGCCTATCAGTAGACTTGGATTTAAAAAAAGATAAGAGATGTAAAGTGAGGGCATATAACTGATGTTGAGCATGAAAGTAAATCAAAGGCCTCTAAGAATATTGTCAGGAAGGCTAACAAACAGTATATGTTAATAAGGTCTACTGAGAGTGCTTTTTTAAGTCATGTTGGAGATGAGAAAAAAGATGGAGGAAATGGTAGTGCCCCTGCTTTGATTGAAGGAAGTAGGTAAAGATGATCATAGTAATTAAGTTAAAAAGAAATCCAAAAAGTTATCACCTTTAGCAATATTTTCTTGGTGCACTAAAAGGCAACACTGTGTCTAAATACAGAGTTTGAAAACTTGATTAACTCTTTGTGAAATTAATTCCTTTATGAGAATTTTAAAAAAGCTAACCAGTAAATTGGGGAAATAGAGCAGTTTCTGGCAAAAATATAGAGCTAGATATGTATTTTGTTCCTCCCCACTTGAAGGATAACCAAGCTGACCTTAGGTTAAATTATAAACGTTATGATGAGTGCCTTAATAGTCCTTTCTACCAAATTAGTTACCTAAAGGTGTCTCACCTCCCTTATTTTTTTTAAACAATTGGGGTCAAGTAACTTGCTTAAGGTTACATGGGCAGGCATTATTTATGTGTGGGTGCTCATTTTCTGAGGCCAGATTTGATCCCGGGTCGTCCCACCTCTGGGGCTGGCGCTCTTACTCACTATGCTACCTAACCACCCTACTTCCTTTATTTTTTTTAGCTCTACATAATTAAAAGCAGGAAAGGATGTGGTATCAGTAATTCATATTCATTTCAATATGACCTCAAACAAGCATTTGTAAGTGATGGATCTGATTGTGAAATGTATATTCCATTAAAATAAATAAATAAAATGAATCTCCGTAACAGGTCAGAAAATTCACAGTGTTCAAGTGGTCCCCCTAAAATAATAAACAGGGGTTAGGTACTTCTTCTAAAATAACATCTTCTAAAATAAACAAGTAGAGTCTGCCCATTATAGGGGAAAGAGCATTAGATTTAGTGAGAAGATGTGGATTCAGATCTTGACTACTACTGTTGGCCTGTATAACAACAACAATGATCACCATCCTCAAAACCCAATTCATCAGCCATTTGGAATAGGGGTGGAAGAGTGGGGGAGGGAGTATGCAAAGCAAGGGAATGCTTTCCAGGGTCTTATAGAGCAAGTACTTTGTGTTCCCTGAGCCCTTTATGGTAGCTATGATGCCTGGCATGAACTGGGCAATTGAACTCTGGCAATATCATTAATTTGACTGACCTTCATCCAGTGTAATGAAACTGATTCTATGAATTTCAAAAAATTAGTAGGCTCAAAACCATCATGATGACATTTGGAGGACAGTGGAGTAAGTGAAGGTTCCTTTGTATTTTGGTACCATAAGAAGTCAAGATACGGCATAACAAATCACAAATAACAATACTCCACCTGCAGGAAATACAGTCTTACAAGCAATTCCAAATCTACTTAGAACCTTGGGTCCAATCTTAGAACGAGTTCTGAATCTACTTAACTACTTGCAACCAGACTCTACTTCACATATCTCCATCACTTTCAGAAGAATAGAATAGGAGAATATGTCAACAGCTTTGCTCAAATCTTGGCAAAGTACGTCTACAGCATTCTGCTGATACACCAATTTAGTAACCCTGCCCCAAAAAAGAAATAAGGTTAGTCTGGCATGATTTGTTGAAGTTATGCTTTGCTTTTGTAATCACTGCTTGAATAATAGTTTCTTTCCTGATCCTCCTAATTATTAATCTTATCTGACCAGTTCAAATTATCTTAAATAAAACAGATAAACAAGTAGGTGGATCAGGAAAGGCTTTTCTTTAGAGCTGTTGCATGAGCTGAAACATAAAGGAAGTTAGAGTTACTAAGAGGAATGATGGCAAAGAAAGGGTACATTTCAGGTTTGGGGAAACACCCTAAGCAAGGACATGAGGTAAGAGTAAGCTATTTATGTACAAAGAACATTGTGGGCCAGTTTGCATGGACCATAAGGTATGTGAAGGGGAAAATTAAGTTTCAAAAGAGTAGACTGTTCCCAGAAAGATTTAAATAACAACTGTCATTTAGAGAGTGCTTTAATTGTTGCAAAATTTGTGTTACATATATTTGTCTCATTTATGATTCACCACATGAGTTATTATTATCCTTATCTTACCAATGAGTAAACAGGTTTAGTGAGGCTCAGTGGCTTATCAGATAACTACCAAGTGTCACAGGAAGGATTTGCACTCAGTTCTTTCTGCTTTGTAGTTTGCCAATATTATCCAGTTATACCATGCTGCCTTGATTTTATTTAAATACGAAAACTGAAGATTTTTTATTTAATTCTAGAGACAACAGGAAAATCAGAAAATTCCCAAGCAGGAAAGTGATATATTCAGCCCTATGTTTTAAAGACATCACTTTGTAATCTGTATGGAGTTTGAATTGGAGAGGGGAAAAGATAGAGGCAGAGAGTCCAATTAGGAGATTGTTGCAACAATCCAGAGGAGAGGTGATATAGAGTCTGAATGTAAGTGATGGCCATGTGGGTAGAGGGATTAAGTTAAACATCCCTGCAAGAAAGAACTTCTCCAAACTGGCTTTCTTTTTAATGTACACACCAATGTATCTTAGAATGCCTCATTTTGAAAATGCCTACAATTTTCAGACAGCTGCCAAGAATATGCAGTGTAGTAATAAAGAACTTAATTTCTTCTGATTTGGATGGTGGCATGAGAGACACTATAATAATCAGTGGCTTGGGGATTTAGTGGCTTCTCAGTACCTGGCAGAGCTTATTAAATGATCTGTCTTTTGCCTTATTTAGTGAGACTAAGTCCTCCAGCACGTGTCAAGCTGGGGACCTAACAGTAAGCATGATCACTACCCTTTCTCGAGCCACATCATTAGCAATCAGTTTCTTCTTCCAAGAATCACAATTGGGTCTGCTTTGTCACTCTCGACTATGCTTCCTTGGGGGTGACTTATGGCTCCTTTATTTTAAGCAGGAAGATGTTCTCTCTGCAAATTTACCTCTTTGTCACGGTATGAAACTTGGGGTCTTGCACATACATGTGTTTTCTGGGTGGTTTTCTTTTCACTACCCCAAACAAGACAGATCTGAAAATGAGATTTTCCCAATAACTGCCAACTATGTTAATTTTCCTCTCTCCAGACACAGTCATGCCCATCTTCCTATTATTAAGAGATCTTGCCTGGTACCCATGCAGGGAATGTAGTCTTACTTTAATCCTATAATTGGGGCTGCCACTAGAATGCAATCAGAACTCTCCTGGTGCATATTATAACCACAGAGCTCTGAATGACACAGAAAATACTGGAGAGTGCCCTAGATTGAATTGAATGAATACTAACACTCCATAGGAGGCTGAAATTGTATTTCCTGCTCTGTCATTGATACAGTGTGCACCACCAGGCCAAGCACCCTCTCCTCTCTGCATTTCCTCTGTAAAATGGGATGATAATTGCTTCTGGGATAATACAATGACCCCTGAAAAAACACATTCAGCCCTTCAGGAAGAAGACATGGATCTCTTTCCCATTTGTCCTTATTCCCATCTTGAGAGAAAACATAGAAATCAGCTCCCCTGAAGCACACTGAAGTTTCCATTGGAATGTTTGATATTGTGGAGATGTGATTTAAAAAAATTAGGAAGATTTCATTCCATTATTGATCCATTATTCAAAGAGAGTCTCACTTATTACTTGCTATATAGAATTATCTATCATTCTCATTCGAACTATATGTAGGTGTGTGCACAGCAACCTAATGTTCTAGAAAGTAGGTCTTTGAGTCAGAAAGAGATTGATTCAAGTCTTGCTTCTGAAAGATACTGTCTGTGATATGACCCTGGACATATCACTTGACCTGTTAGTGATCCAGGTACCTAAGATCATTAATTGTAGAGCAAGTTCAGATCTGCTTTTGGAAGAGGGAGTTTCCTAACTGGGAGGTCAGAATACCAATGAATTCACAGGTCTGGTCCATTGGGGGAAAATATATTCGCGTGTATTTTGTTGTTTAATCATTTCAGTTGCGCTCAACTTTTTGTAATGCCATTTAGGGTTTTCTTGGCAAACATATTAGAGTAGTTTGTCATTTCCTTCTCCAGTTCATTTTAGAGGTGAAGAAACTGAGGCAAAGAGGGTTGACTTGCCTAGGATCACATAGAGGTCAAATTTGAACTCAGGAAGATGAGTCTTCCTGACTCTAGGCCCGACACTATATCCACTTCGACATCTTTTTGCTCCTTATATGCATTTTGCGCTTGTTCATTTGTGTGCCTATACCTTATAACGATTAACTTTTAAAAAGCAGGAAGATGGGTAAAACAGAAAAATGAAACAAAGTGCTTTTTTTTAGGAGACAAAAATAAAAGACACTATACGTTTATTTTCACAGGAAAAGAATGAAAGCTTCAAGGAATCAACTATGGGAAGAAGGTGAGGAAAAAAGAAACCAAAAATGGAAAAATAAACAAAAATCCTTGATTTTCCTGTGTCTGTCTATTTTTCATATCACTTAAGCAACACATTCTCAGTCATATGCTAGTTACTGCATGTAATTCCTGGGCTCCCAATGACCTTCTTATTGGCCTGCCCTGCATGCAGTACTGGCCTTGCCCTAGGATGGTTAGTGCCTCCTCTCTGGCCTTCTGTAGCATGCAGCAGTCAGCCTGGCAAAAGCCGTTACCACGGGGTTAAGTCACAGGACAGACAAAGCAGCAGAAAACAGGAGCAAAGTAAGTGGGCGATTCTCTGGCAGGCCAGCTAAATTGCTCTGGTTGGCAGGTCTGCTAATGCAATGCTCTTGAGTGCTGTCCTGCACTGAGGGGTTTGAGGGATCAAGGAAATCTGCATTATAATACAGAAGCCCCTGCTGAGATGAAATCACACACTACTTACTAAAGGCAGCTCTTTTCCACATTATAAGTGCACATATCTTGCAGCATTTACAGGTACTTAAAAGAGGTTCCCAAAGACTTACATTTGAAGAAAGTAATAGGTAAACATATGGGTATTCTTGAGAGTGTTAAAAAAAAAAAGACCGAACAAAACTACTGGGCTTTTATCCTTATCAACATTTAGAAATCTTAGTATCATTTATATGGAGCACAAATGAAACTCAATTAAAATATAGATATTAACACAAATGGCAACCTTATCTTTTGCTAGAAGGGGAATTAGCCACTGGCTTGACCAGAGGTTAAACTGACTGTAGCATCTGGCTCACTGGGAACATCTTTCTTAGGAAAATAGGAAGGTAGTCCAGTCTTTTTCAGGGCCCTTTGAAACTTTGAGCAAGAATAAATCATTTACGACAGGTTTCATCTAAATTGGTTTCTTGTGACTGTGGGATGAGCGGGCACACAAAACATTATTCTTCCACATATTTCCTGAAAATATTTTCTAATGGAAAATTGATGGGAATGATGTGAAGCAAGCATACTATTATGGGAAAAGGCCTAGATTTTGAGTCAGTGGACTTGGGTTTGAATTCTGACTCACCTACTTCTTGCTTGTGTCATTTGGAGCAAGCAACTTAGCCTCTCAGGGCCTCAGTTTACTCATCTATATACTGGTGAAGGATTGGAGTAGATGACCTCTGATGTCTCTTTCAGCTCTAATCCTAGGAATCCATCAGTGTTCTGAAGTCATGAATTTCCATGATGCTAATACAGCTCTAGAAGGTTCACAAAGCACTTTACAAACCTTATGAAATCTACCCCCTTTCTGAGTCTCTCCCTCTCCCTGTCCCTCCTTCTCTCTCTCTCTCTCTCTCTCTCTCTCTCTCTCTCTCTCTCTCTCTCTCTCTCTCTCTCGTTCTCATTCACAACCTCCACATTTCTCCTCTTCACTCTCCCATACAACAAAGAGCCAATCACCTTTGAAATGTTGCTGAGACAATATCTCTGTAACATGTTGTCTTCATTTCACTCCATCAGTCACTAACCTAATTTAGACTCTTATTACCACTGTTCAGCTGTGTTTGACTCTTTCTGACACTGTGGACCAGGCGTGCCAAAACCATGCATAGGGTTTTCTTGGCAAAGATACTGGAGTAATTTGCCATTTCCTTCTCCAGGGATTAAAGTAGAAGTTAAGTAACTGGCCCAAGATCACACAGCCAGTTAAAGTCTGAGGCCAGATTTGAATTCAGGTCCTTCTGACTGCAGGTCCCGTGTTCTATCCACTGAGAAAACTAGCTGCCTCCTTATCACCATTTTCCCTGAACTATTATAACAGTCATCTAACTGATCATTATGATTTAAAGACTCTCCCCATCCAACCTATTGATGCAAAGTGATTTTCCTAAAGCATAAGTTTGGCCAGCTCACTCCCCTAATTAAAAAAAAAAAACAACAACCAATAAACAAAAAACTACAGAAGTTCCCTGCTATCTCTGGGATTAATAAAAAAACCTATTGGGATTTTATTCTTATCGACATTTAGAAATCTCAGTATCATTTATATAGAGTACAGATGAAGCACAATTAAAATATGGATATTACTTAATTATATAATATTATACAATTATCTATTATATAAATAATCTGCTCCCTTCCTTGTTTTAAAACTTTCACAGTCTAACCCCAATCTACCTTTCTAGAAATTATTTATCATTCCCTTTCATATACTTACTGTACTGTCAAACAAGCCTTCTGGTTCTTCTTTATACTTTTTTTTCTTTAGGTAGCAGAAACACAAGATCAATGATTACTCACTTCTGAGGGTATCTTGCATTCCGAAGGTAAGAAGAAGAAAAAAGATGTTACCTATGCCATATTAATAAATCTTGCTGATTCATTGACCCAAATTAATCACAGTAGTATATATTGGACACAAATGATCAATAGTACATTGGATACCTATTAACTAGAAGAGGTATTACTCATATTCATACAGAGTTTCATAGTTTACAAAGTTGTTTCCTCAAAATTGCCTTATAAACTAATTCTGCAGATATTATCATACCCATTTATAAAATGAAAAGGTGAGATTCTGAAAGAATAAATGACTTTGGTACCAATACCATTACATGATATGGTGCTATAGTATATTACTTACAAAATAAATTAAAAATAGAAATATCTCGACCTTAAAGAGTTCACAATCTTAAGTAGACATGGGTTGTGTCTAGCAACATACCAATCAGAAGCTGAAGTCCAACATATGGCATAATATTCATAACAACTTTTTTTTGGAGGGCAATTGGGGTTAAGTGACTTGCCCAAGGTCACATGGCTAGTTTTTGTATTAAGTGTCTGAGGCCAAACTTGAAGTCAGCTCCTCCTGACGCCAGGGCTGGTGCCCTATTCACAGCACCACCTAGCCACCCACAACTTTTTTTTTGTAGAAGGAAAACACTAGAAACTAATTGGAATGTCCATCAAAAAGCAAATATTTAAAAAAACAACTTGGTATATGAATGTCATGGAAAAATATTGCACATGTAAAAGTTGCAAGTGAAAATTCAGAAAAAAAAAACAAGATTTGTATGCATTGATTCAGACAGAAATGAGCAGAATCAAAGGGCAACTATGTGTTGCAATTGATAGAGCTCTAGACATGGAGTCAGGAAGACCTGAAAGTTCTAATCTGGCCTCAGACAATATGTTTCTATGTAGCTGTATAGATGGACATATACATATATATATATATATATAAACAATCTACATACACATGTGTATATAGTATACATGCTATATATAGGTTCTGAGTATAAATATATGACATAGATGGTTATGCTTATGAACAGAATGCATATGCATGTGTATTATAAACATATATGTGTATGAGTATATATATATATATATATACACATATGTATATGAGTGTGACTGTATGTGTGTGTATAAACACACATTTTGCTAAGACTTTTTTTTAATAGTCTTTCTCTAATGAAGCTTATCATCTCTCCCTCTCTCACTCCCTCCGCACAGCCACAACATAGGGAGACCTAAGCACTGTCTTCTTCCTGACTTTGACAGGGATTACCTTTCCTTAAAAGGTTACAAACTTGTTCCTTGGACCAAAATGGTCCCGCTTCCCCATATCTTGCCCCAGTGACCAGATGCCTATCCACTGAATATGAGGTAGGGAAGCCCAGAGGAGCTATGCTACTGTATCTTTACTGTATCTTGAGGTGTTAGGGCAAAGTAAGCTTCTTGTGATTAGCTGTTCAATGACTTTCAAGTATCTCATTTTGTCCCTATGTCAAGTCTAGGCTAGAGATGCCTCTGCTATTGACTACAACAATGTAAATTAAAAAATCACTAAAAGGAAACTTACTTCTGAGTAACTGTAAAAAGTAAACAAACAAAAGTACTGAAATGATGTTAATGAAACATTCTTTTCTTTCTTCATGGCACACAGGTAAGGGACAACTAAGACAGAATGGTACATACATTTTCAGATAGTGATTTGATCAGGTATTTTTGCTTGTTTTGCTTTGCTACACAGAAGGGCTCTCAATCTGGAGGGAGGGAGAGGACAATAATTCCATAAATGACTGTGATGTAAAAACAGGGTATTAATAACACATTTTTAAAAATACAAATTTGGTTGTTGAAAATTTTTAGAAGAAATATAGGCTATACCTACCAACACATCAAATACCAATATTAAAAAAAACATGCAGCATATTGTGATTAAAAAGAGTCTTTTACATAAAATCAAAGGAGCCAGAGGGCTCAGATTCAATCCCAGGATGCATATTTACTACTTCTGGGACTTTGGGCAAGTCATTTCACATCTGTAGATCATAGTCCCCTCATCATAAAATGGAAGTTAGACTAGATGACTGACGTATTTTACAACTCTAAAGCTTGGAACCTGTGAAAGACAAGAAATGGTAATAATAAATGTTACTGGGGGCTTTGATTTGAATAAAAAATTAAGGGGACAGAAACATTATCAATTTGCCTTTGAGAAAAAATAACTACTTTTAAGAAAAATATGGTAATTTCATCATCACTGACCAGTAGAATTTAAGCTCCATGAGGGCAGAACCAGCTTTTCATTTTATCTTTTCATCCATGGAATCTATTACATGGGGCCTTTAACATAGTGTTTAATAAGCACCTATTTGTTTTGGATTGTTTTAGATATATGCTATAGGCATATTTATTTGCTTTTATTTGCATGTTGCATTCACTTAGTTCTAGGGCTCTTAACCTTTTTTTATCTCATACTTCTCTTTGGCAAAACTTCCGGTTGATTTTTTTTCCTTTTCTTTTTGGTCTTTATTAATTTGTTCATTTACTTTGAATTTACAAGATTCAACTCTCCAGTTCTTTGAGTTTCAAATTTTCTTCCCCATTCTGGTTGATTTTTCAAATTGTATTTTTAAATAATTGAAGGAAGTGCTAAATTTTGATTGGAGGTTAGTTAAAATGAAGATGTAAGGGGCAGCTAGGTGGCGCAGTGAGTAAGAGCGCCGGCCTTGGAGTTGGGATGACCCAAGATCGAATCCGGCCTCAGAAAATGAGCACCCACACATAAATAATGACTAGCCGTGTAACCTTGAGCAAGTTACTTAACCGCAATTGCTTTAAAAAAAAATAAATAAAAAAAGAAAATGAAGATGTAATTTTTTTTTCCATTCAATGTCATGGACCTTTTGATATCTATGGAATGGTAGATATGGACCCCAGGTTAAGAACACCCAAACTAGGTTATATGCCAAAATCTTATATGGGAATAAATTAGGAAAGGACATATATATGAGAAAGGAAGCAACATATAAGTAGATAGCAGAATGTTACCACAAATTTACATAGAATAATTGATGTTTTGGGTATAGAAGCATCTGGGGTAGAATCTGAGAATAAAGACACTTAAAGCAGAAATTCTAGGTATTATGGAGCTGCTAATGAAAGCTACTAGTTCTGACCAATCCATAATATTACATCTCCCATTTGCATACTTTTACAAAGACATAATGAACCTCATGCCTAGAATGTAATCTGTTCTAAAATCCACGTCTTAGAATCACTTGTTTCATTCAAAGTCTAGGCATCTTCTACATAAGGCCTTTATTGATTTCCACATCCCTAGGTGTTAAAACTTCCCATAAAATATGATCATTATTATTTTCAGATGGAGAACTGAAGTATTCAAAAGGGAAGCGACTTTCTCTTGGTCACATGGTCAGTGGGCATTGGTACCATGGTATGTGGCCAATTTAAAATTTTTGAGCATAGGAAGTCCAGAATGAAATTATTTTGATATGTGATCTGGGAGAAGGCAAAGTTAACCTCATAAATATTTCTAACACCATCCATTCCAATCCAGCAACAAGCTTCTCCCTCCTCATCTCCTTTCCTGAGGTTCTCTGGCTTCCTTCTAGTCTCAGCTGAAATACATTCTACGAGAAGCCTTCTTCATTCTCCATTAATTATAGTACCTTCTTTTTGATATTACTTTGAATTTATTGATGACATATCTATCCTGTTTGTAAACAGCTGTTCACATATTGTCTCCTGCCTTAAATTGTGAGTTCCTCAAGAGCAGAGACTTTCACTTTTCTTCCTTTCTTTGTATCCTCAATGCTTAGCACAGTGCCCAGCATATAGCAGATGCTTAATAAATGGTAACTGGCTGATTGACTCTTAAAAATATACACTGAATAAAAGCTGCTAGTTTCTGGAGATATGAATACAAAATGAAAAAATCTGCCCCTGCTTTCACAAACTTCATGCTCTGCTAGTCAATGATGAAGAAATGTTGTCATACCTACACTAAAAGAAGTTATTTTTTCCTCAGAGAGACATTTCATATAATTTTGTGCACATATATTTATATAACCTTGTATCCTCCCAAGAGAATATAAACTCTTTGAAGGCAGGGGTTCTTGCTTTTATGTTCATACCTCTAGGACCTATCACAGTGTCTAGAACTTAGTATAATTAATACATGTTTTAAATTGATTAATAGTATAAACATTATGGGAGGACAAGCTGTTAAATAAATATGGAGATTAGATGATCAATCAATAAACATTTATTACACACCTACTTGGTTCCAAGCACAATGCTAAGCACTGGAGATATAAATAGAAGTAAAAGAACACCACTACCTTCAAGGAACTGGCAATCTAATGGAAGTATATGTGTTTCATATATTAATATCATAAATTGTTATGGGAATGGGAATTTAAGATCTTCCCTGCCCCTAGGCCCTGTGATAGGCTTAAGTGACTCTGAGAACCTTCCTTGATTTGAAAATACACTCTGCCCCCTAATAGGCTGAATGTGGTCACCTGGAGCCTGCAGCAGGAGGCTTGGTTTTTAGGAATGCCCATACCCAGTTGCTTTTTGATTGGGCAGTGGATCTAGAGGGTTGTGACATTCTCTGATCCAGGAGAAGGCTATATATACCATAATGTGAGGTTTTGTTTTGGGGATCAATTTGAGAAGATTTACGTGATTTGACCAGATGAGACTCTGGGCAGCATTGAGGCCCCTGGTTTTGAAAACCCAGATGTTGGTGCTTCCCTTTCTGGTAACTGACTAGGTATGGATGTAATAGCTGGGCAGTTGGAAGCCCGTCTGTTTGATCTTTTTCTCTGTCTTCTTGTAACTTCTGCTTGTAACTCTGAAGTTTGGGGTGCTGACCTTTTCCCCTGAACTAGGTAAATGACATGTTTGATTAAAGCAAGATTGTTGGGGCGGCTAGGTGGCGCAGTGAGTAAGAGCGCCGGCCTCGGAGTTGGGATGACCCGAGATCAGATCCGGCCTCAGAAAATGAGCACCCACACACAAATAATGACTAGCCGTGTAACCTTGAGCAAGTTACTTAACCCCAGTTGCTTAAAAAAAAAAAAAAAGATTGTTAACCCATTTTGAGTTGCTTTCCTTTAGAAAAGCAGCTCTAAGAACCTGTGTTGGTTGCCACCCTGGGGATGCTAGGGTGCTTGCTGCTACATAGATGTAGAGTTGGAGGAAACCTTGCAGAACTTCTAGTCCAATCTGTCATTTTACAAAGGAAACTAGCTGAGAGAGATAAATCTATACCTCAAGGTCATACATTTAACAAGAAGAAGAGCTGGGATTTGAATTCAGGCTTCCTGACTCCACATCCAGTGCTCTTTCTAGCTTATTTGAAAGAAGGTTTGAAAGTCAGACTAAGATGACCAGATAGAGAAGACTTGAGGAGAGTATGATGAGAATTATCAAAAGAAACACAATGTGGCACAGAAGGAATGGGAGGGGTCAGCTTCTGGACCACTGTGTTAAAAAAACATCAACATTTCTCAGTGCAATTTTTGACATCATATCTCCTTCATTCCACACTGAATGGAAGTCATGTCACTTTTCTTGACCATTCTTTAAGTAACTTTTTTTCCCCGGGGCATAGTGGCAACTACCATAGAATGACAAACTTGAATGAGAAATGCTTAATGAGATCCCACTGGAACAAAGAATTTTATTGCTACTTGAAAACCATAATATTCTACATTGACAATTCATGAATTAGAAATTATATAAAAGCAACCTCTGAATGGAAAGAAATAATTCAGGTAAAAATACATTTTTAAATTAAATTGAAAAGTGAAATCAACTTATAAGACTCATGGGGTGAAAGCACAATATATCACCTTACTTGGTTTTCATTCCAAAATATGTCTGCTTGACATCAATTGGACCTATATAAGTAGGACAGCTTCTGTATTTAACAGACTTATATTCATCAACAGGAACTGAACCACCCCATTTTGGTCATACTATCTCTGTTCAACAAATTTAGCCTTCTGTGCACTTTTTCTCAGTGTAATGACATCTTGCATATGAAATATAGTCAGCTTCTCAGATATATGTAGTTTTTTCCCTGATCTTTTTAAAGTTAAAACAAAAACAGAGGATATAAAAAAAGAAAGAAAAACAGGAGTGTCTGCATTAGATTTTCCTTGAGCAGCAAAAAATTATGCTTGGTGCATTATATAGAGATTATTGTCTTTTCTTTCAGTTTTCCAACACACAGAGACACAGAGACACAGACACAGAGACACAGAGACACAGACACAGACACAGACACACACATACACACACACACACACACACACACACACACACACACACACACACACACACACACACACACTGCAACCAGCAATGAATGCCAGACTCAAGCTGGCTATACTGGGTCATAGGAGTTAGTTAGATTGAGCTAGAATTTTCATTTTTTTCTCCCATTGATATTGCTAAATCAATCAACAAGAATTTTGTTGAAAACAAAAATGGAAAAGTTATATGTATGTATCTATATGTACATACACATATATGTATATATACATACATGTTGTTTTTTCTCTCTTTTTTTAACAAAGTTGAATGTTTAGAAACTATTTTACCCTGTTTTCTTTTTCAAATCATAAAATAAAAATATGAAACATCTTAAAGAAGCTATCATAACTTATATCAAGAGCGATCAATGAACTTTTAAAAGGAAAAAATGAAAAGCGAATAAGGTTTGTTGCCAGAAAAATCATAGAGCCTTTTTGATAAATCATGACATTTTAAATCAGGATGAATAAACATGTGTGAAGAAGGCAATGCAATAGGGTGAGCTGTGGTTAGTAGGGGCTACATAGGAGTAGATGGTAATGTGTCACTCAGTATGGAACACGGGCAAACAATATTTGCACTGTTTTTCTTCACTTGAATTTTTTGGTCTGTGATGGATATATAATAATTATATTTTACAAGGATGCTAGTGGTGACGGAAGTGCTGCTGCTAATGTAGAGGCTGTAAAGCTATCAGAAGAGCTTTAAGCAAATGTTATCTGTTTTACTGAAGAAATCAATTACCCACAGATTGCTTAAGCCAGTGACAGGCATAGTAAGGAATAAAATGTGTCAAGTAGAAGAGTTACAGCCATCAACATGTAAGGAATAACATGATCTATGAATACAATCATTTGTGCAATTTACTTTCAAAACTAAAACAAGTTCTGTGCTGGAAATAAACAAGCAACTTGGAAAAAGGAAAAGGAAACATAATTTCTAATTCAAAGAGGGGTAATACTGTATGAATTCCATCCAGTAATAATGCTATTATGAGCACAGAATAATATTTACAGAGATAAAGTATGTGAACTACTTACCATAGTTATTTCAAAGAAAATGATAGGCAGCCTAGTATAATATAGAAAGATCTGGTCTTGAAGCCAGGAAGACCTGTGTTCAAATCTTGCCCCTGGGGGCGGCTAGATGACGCAGTGAGTAGAGCGCTGGCCCTGGAGTCAGAAGGACGTGAGTTCAGATCTAGCCTCAGATGCTTAACGCACACACAAACAAAAACCTAGCCGTGTGACCTTGGGCAAGTTACTTAACCCCAATTGCCTTCCAAAAAACAAAAAACAAACAAAAAAAAAACCACAAAAAACAAATCTTGCCCCTGACACATACTGTCTCTGTGATCATAGGAAAAATCACTTAACCTTTCAATGCTCCTGGCATGAAATGATAAAGTGCTTTGGTGAAGAAAATCACAGGTCTGGACCAAAAATGAAACTTTTAAAGTAGGTATCTATTTCTCTTCTTTTCCCCCATAATTTAAAATTTTGTCATTTTCAGGAGATGCCTGTGATAAGAATAATCTTCCAGAAAACCACATTTCTATTCATAATTTTTCCACAAATCAATGGAAAATCATGACACTAATTTCAAGTTAGAAAAAAAGACTTAAAACTTTAAATTTCTCATAGTTAGTTTTAATAAATGACTCATGAAACCACATTTTTTTAAAGCAGGAAAAATGCTAACATCTTATTTGCCCCAGCTTGATGAAAAAAACATGATTCTCAGAGGAACTAACCTCCCTTACGGAGGATATCAATGTTCCAAATGATTGTCAAGGCTATTAATTACTCTGGTGGAGTCAGCATACAGCTCGTTAAACCATGTCAAAACTTTCAGTCCTTTTACACTGCATTAGTCCCTCTAGGAGTTCATACATTGTATAATTTAATTCTTTAAGAGACATTAATTCACATCCTATATTACACAAAGAAAAGAATTTTTCCTTTCTCTGTTATAAAATGATAATACATTTACCAGTTCTACATCTATGTAGATAGCATACTGTTTTGTTTTGTTTTTTTATGTTCATGTGTAACATGGGGTTCTTGGCAGAGATAATAGAAATGTACCTCATAAGGGACTTTGAGAATTTCTTTTAAAAGTTCTTTCTCATTTGCTGTTTTAAGGCAATTGATAATGAATATGACAGCTGTCACTCATCCTCTAGCACTTTGACCCTGGGTGTATTTCTTTGTAAAATGTGTAAGCATCAATGCATATGAGTCAGTGTTCTTAAAGAGAGCCTTGTAAGAAGTTAATAAATTTTAGCCCACTGTTAGGGGCAAACATTTAATTCTGGCTACCAGGGAGGCTGAAGCTGGTGGATCTCTTGAGCTCAGGAGTTCTGAACCACCCTAGGGTAAGTTGATTTGGAGTCAGAGCTACATCAGTCATCGGCATAGTGAGCCCCCAGGATTTGGTGGCTAAAGAGGAACAAACTGTCCCAGGTTTGAAATGGTGCAAAATTTTCCTCATGATAAGTAGTGGGATCAAGCTATGAATAGCCCCAGCATTTCCAGACTTGGACAGAACAATAAACTTACATTTTAAGATTTAGGGCAACTTTGCCATAAAAAGGAAAGACAAATATGAAATAATAACAAATAGCATTTGTAGAGCACATTAAGGTTTGTACAGTGTTTTTATATATGCTGTCTCATTTGGTCTTCATAATAACTGTTTAAGTTAGGTCAAAAAAGGTGTTGTCCCCTTTTGCAGATTAAGAAATCAAGGCTGGGGGGCGGCTAGGTGGCGCAGTAAGTAGAGCGCTGGCCCTGGAGTCAGAAGGACCTGAGTTCGGATCCGGCCTCAGACATGAACGCACACACAAACAAAAACCTAGCCGTGTGACCTTGGGCAAGTTACTTAACCCCAATTGCCCTCCAAAAAAAAGGCAAAAAAAAAAAAAGAAAGAAATCAAGGCTGAATGACATTAAGTGACTTAACCAAGTATACATAGGTAGCAAGTATCTGTAAAAGGATTTTAACTCAGGTTAATAAAACATAAGCTGTATAATTTATTTTCTGCTGCAACCATGGACAAGTTTTATAGAATGGCAACATTCTGATTTTCTTTCCCTATACTGGGACTTCAAGTGAAATGATGTATCTCTAAAATATGAATGTGAAGCTGATACATTAAATTCATATTTCCTCCTATAGGATATGTTGAAATGTCACACCATATTGGTGAGAATGACCCATAAGTGTAGAGATTCCCCCTCTCCCCCTTCTGCTCCTCTAGGAACATTTAGTGTGGCATGCAGTGAACCAAATCATGAATATGAGTCAAGCTGTCTCTGTAGCTTCTTGGCAAAAGAAAGGATAAACTATAAAAACTCCCCTCCTACAGCTCTTAGCTCTTGCTTCCCACACTTTAACATCTTCTGTCACCCCTGGCGCTGTTACTGACCCATGCTAAGCTAAACTAAAGGATGATAAGTTTGCTGCCTTTGCCCTTGTCCTAAGGGGCTGCACATTATCCTATCAAGTATCAGTAGCCATTTCTGTGGGATATTTGTCACCCTATGAAGGCCTTTAGAACAAATGAAATGGGCAGTGAATTACAAAAATGTCATTCTCCAAAGGAAATGGATGAAGGCTTTTGTTCTCCAGTAATAAATAGATGTCATCGGCTTATAACACTATTTTTATATTAAATTTGACAGGCTTACTATTTCCAGTTCATTAAAGGAACAGCTTGAAAACTATTTCTTTTTATACTTTTAAAAATAATGTCTCCTTCCCCCACCCCCCCACAGTAATAAATATAAACAATATCTGGCAATATAACATGGGAAGTCACTGATCATGATTCATTTCAAGGTTCTTGTGCTGGTGATTAGGTAGAAAATGAATTGTGTGCATAGAGGTAGGAGGGGTTGTTTTCAGTGTTATAAATGGATTATGTAATGAGTACACACAACTGGTAAAAAAAAATCGGATTTATTCCCCTTCCTCCATTTTTTTTTATAAATCACAAATATATTACTCTCCCCACTTTTTTTTAAACCAATGTTCTTACACATTATAGTTTTACAGGACAGTGTGATAAATACATCACGGACAAAGGTCAAGCAAAGGAATCATAACTCACTTCCTTAAATAAATGCTTCAAAGTAAATCCTCTGTGTTTAATAGCAGTAAACAGGGGTCAAGATGACAGTATCCCAGGCTAGAGAATAAAACTTGTGGGTTCATACTCTCTAAGAATTACAACTCTGCCTCGGAGCATTGCAAACCTTGTTAAAACATGGTGCCTCAACACAAGTCCTATTTGTTTCCTGAAAACCAAAATCTCGGCAAAGAAATAACAGACATATGAAATAATAGACATCATGAAAGTTGTAGAACACATTTATTAAATAGATTGTTTAACATAGTAGATTGGGATGCTATAATACAGTACTCTGCCTTATTATTGTAGAAACATGTTTTATTTCATGTTTATTCTCTTTCAGTACTCATTTCATGAATGATTTATAAACTAAGCCAGAGTAAAAGTGATTCCTTAGAACTTTCCAGAGAAACTTAATGAGATAGATGAGCATATTGGTGAGAAATACTTGAGTTCAATGTGAAAATAAATTAGTAGAAAAAACTATCAGTGCTTTCTTTCATTTTCTTCAACAAGAGATACCTGGTTAGATTTTAAAGTTATCTTTTTATATACCTCGAGTCTATCTTTCCATATATGTCTACTGAATTAACAGAAGAGATCTGTAGGAAAGATTAAAAGAGTATTGTGAATAAACATCACACTACTCTTTTGTTTCTAAATAGGGAAAAAAGTATTATCTCTGACTAGGAAAGAAGGAAAAAAAAAGAAATTATCTGTTTTGTCCATTTAAGTTACAGTTCTATTTTTGACTAGGCTTACTATTTGAGAACTAAGTATACAATATAGCCTAAACATTGACATGATTAAAATAAAACTTACAGGAGTCATGAAATAATATTCTCCTTAAATTCATCACCTATGATACTATTTCTTTTTTTTTTTAAGCAATTGGGGTTAAGTAACTTGCTCAAGGTTACACGGCTAGTCATTATTTAGGTGTGGGTGCTCATTTTCTGAGGCTGGATTTGATCTCGGGTCATCCCAACTCCGAGGCCGGTGCTCTTACTCACTGCGCCACCTAGCCGCCCCTTTTAGGGCAATTGGGGTTAAGTAACTTGCCCAAGGTCACACGGCTAGGTTTTTGTTTGTGTGGGTTAAGTGTCTAAGGCCGGATCCAAACTCAGGTCCTTCTGACTCCAGGGCCGGCGCTCTACTCACTGCGCCACCTAGCCGCCCCCATGATACTATTTCTTAAGTAAGTCTGGTTAGGGAATAGATAATGCCTGACAGTTTTAAAGAAAATATCCATAAAGTATGTTAGTGGTTTAGAAAAATCTAAATAAAATAGGAATAACATATACAAAAAGAATTATTTACATAATGATTCATTACATGGAAGATATTGACCAATATATAGTCATCACTAAGAATATTATAGCAAAATCTGCAAATGTCGAAAAGGAGCCAGGATGGCTGAATAGAGGCAGGGAATAACCTGAACTATCCCAATATTCTCCTCTAAAGAAAATTAAATTAAATTAATTCCCCAAATCAAATGCTGGAGTAGCAGAACCAACAAAAAGTCAGGGTGAAACAATTTTCTAGCCCAAGACAACTTAGAAGGTTGGCAGGGGAGGTTTGTAACACTGGGCTGGTGACTGGGTCAAGAACACAATGCAGACTAGATTGTCAACACCAGTAGCAGACTTTGGAGGTGACTGTTAGAGCAGTAGCAGCAACTTTAGGAACTCTCAGTCCACAGACAATAATGGCATTGGATAACTAATCAGAAAGAGATGACAGGTGACCCTTTTCTGGTGCTGGATTCAGGACCCTTTCATATTACCCATACTCAGTTCTGGGTTGCATTTCTAGAATGAAAAGGAACATTAGTGCTTATAGCTACAGGTTATCAAGAGACCTGGTAAAATTTCCAAGACCAAAAGGAATGCTATTACTTATGGTTTCAGGGGAATAAGGTCACTTCCTGTATAAAGACCTAAGCACAGGCTAGGAGAGCAGTTATTACACCTCTCCTTAGATCATATCACTTTGGAAGCACTGAAAAATTACAGACCCTCCAGAACTAGCACTAAAAACAGGAGTACATAAAATAAGAAGCTTGGTACACTATCCTGTTCACACCAGGAGTAGAGCTCAACTTCAACATAAAGTTAAAAGTCAAGAAATAGGCTGGAAATATAAGTAAACAACAACAACAACAACAAAAAGAACCAGACTATAAAAATCTGATATCAAGACACAAACTCAGAGTAAGGCAATGCTATCAAAACAGTTACAAACAGAACCTCAAAGTAAAAGTAAAATGTGATTTGACACAAGCCCCAAAAGAATTCCTGGAAGAGATAAAAATGGTTTTAAAAGATCAAATAAGAGGTAGAGGATAAAACTGAGAGAAGAAATAACAGTGACACAAAAAAATATAGGAAACAGAATCAACAAACTGGTAAAACAACAACAACAACAACACAAAAATATTGACTAGAATAACACCTTAAAAGACAGAAAAGAAGCACAAAAATCCATTGAAGCAAAGAACTCCTTAAAACATAGAATAGACCAAATGGAAAAGGAGCTACAAATATTCACTGAATGAAATTATTATTTAGAAATTGGAATTGGGCTATTGGAAGCTAATGACTCCATGAGACAGCAAGAAAAAATAAAACAAAGTCAAACGAATAAAAAAAACTGAAAATAATGTGAAATATCTTATTGGAAAAACAACTGCATGGAAAATAGATCAAGGGGAGATAATTTCAGAATTAGCAGATTTTTGAAATCATGATAAAAAAATAGGCTGGACATCATATTTAAAGAAATTATCAAAGAAAACTGCCTTATTTTTTGGAAGCAGAGGGTAAAATCAAAATTGAAAGAATCCCCCAATCACCTCCTAAAAGAGAACCCAAAATGAAAACTCCAAATAATGTTATAGTCAAATTACAGAGCTCCTGAGTTAAGGAGAATATATTACTAGCAGCCAGAAAGAAACAATTCAAATATCATAGTACTACAGTAGATATTATACCAGATTTAGAAACTTCCATATCAAAGAACTATTTTTTTCAGTAGTCAAATAGTGCTTTAATTAATTAGTTTCATTATAAGGAACAGATTTGCTAATTGAGAATTCTCCTGATCAGAATTCCCTCTTGCTGTAGTGAAGATGGAGATTATACACATAAATCACAATGGGAAGGGAAGGGAGAGGGTGGATTACAAACAATTGTAACTGTACAAATGATCATAATAGAAAATCATCATTCCCTTCACAAAGAGAGTCTAATTGCTTGTCCCTCCTACTCTGAGTTCTTTAAACTCCTGAACTGGGTTTCCATCAGAATAGTAGTCGAGTGCTGCTGGACTCAATCCCTATGAGACAACTGCAAAATTCTGGTGGTTCAGAGTGACAGGATTGCAAGTCCCCTTTAGTCTGGGATTCTTGCCCTGGTTGTTTTTTTTTTTCTATTTTTTGTTTTTTTTTTAGTTTCCAGCATTCATTTCCACAAGATTTTGAGTTAGAAATTTTCTCCTCATTTTCCCCCTACCCACCACCCCAAAATAGCAATCCCATTGAATATCCCCTGCCCCAATCTGCTCTCTCCCATATCTTCCCCCAACCCCCCTCTGACTTTCCAGTAGGGCATGGTGGATTTCTATTTAGTGAAATAGAGACCTTCCAAGTATTCTTGATGAAAATACAAGAGGTGAATAGAAATATTACTTTCAAATACAACACTCAAGAGAAGCATAAAAAGGTAAACATGAAAGAGAAATTATAAGGAATTCAATAAAAGTTTAATTATTTACTTTTCAGTATGGGAATATGAAAAATCTTAACTCCTAAGAACTTTATCATCATTAGGATGGTTAAAAGGTTAAAAGTGCACGAATTTGAGTTGACTAGGATGGGATGATTTAAAAAATAAAATTAAGGGATGAAAAAGAAAGATACATTGGGAGAAAGGGAAAGGAAGAAGGGGGGAATTTTCTCACATAAAAGAGCCACAAAAAGAAGATCTTTTACAGTGGAAGGGAAATTAAGGGAATGACAGACACCACTTGAACCTTACTCTCATCAGAATTGGTTCAAAGAGAGAATAATATTTATCTTCATTTGGGTATATAAATATACATTATCCTACAGGGAAGTATGAGTGGAAGAATATAAGAGAGTTTGGGATGAGGAAAGTTGCTAGAAGGGAGGGCAGATTAAGAGAAGCAATAGTTAGGAGCAAAATAGCCTTATGAGGAGGAACAGGGTAAAAAGAGAGAGAGAAGGATAAATGGGAAAAAATAGGATGGAGGGAAATACACAGTAATTATAATACAAATGTGAATGAGATGAACTTATGCATAAAATCAAAGCAAATAGGAGAATGGATTAAAAAACACAATCCAACAATATGTCATTTACAAAAAACACACTTGAAGCAAAAAGACACAGAGAGTTAAAAATAAAGGACTGGGAGAGAAGGGATGTAACTGAGGTTAAAAAAAGTTAACAATCATGATCTCAGAAAAAGCAAAAGCAAAAATGAACCTAAATAAAAAAAAGATAATCAGAGAAATGACATTTTGTTAAAAGGTACATATTAATAATATTATTAATAAATATTAATAATAAATATATGCACCAAATTGCACAGCATCCTTAAAGGAAAAGGAAAAATGAGTTATAGGAGGAAATAAAAAGTAAAACTCTTAGTGGGGGAGCCTCAAATTTTGCCTCTCAGAACTAGATAAATCTAATCATAAGAGAAAAAAAAGGAGAAATAAAGGAGATGAATAGAATTTTAGAAAAGTTGGATATGATAGACTAGTGGAGAAAACTGACACCTTCACAAAAATTGACCTTTCATCAGGTCATTAAAAATCTCACATCCAAATGCAGAAAAATACAAAATTTAAAGGCATCCTTTTCAGATTATAGTACAATAAAATTACATTGAATAAAGTGCCATGGATGGGGCAGCTAGATGGCACAGTGAATAGAGTGCCAGCCCTGGAGTCAGGAGGACCTGAGTTCAAATCCAGCCTTAGACACTTAACACACACACACACACACACACACACACACACACAAACTAGCCATGTGACCTTGGAAAAAGTCACTTAGCCCCAATTGCCCTACCTTCCCCCCTCAAAAATAAAAAAAAAAAAAACAAAGTGCCATGGAAATAGAGATTAAAAATTAATTGAAAACTACACCATCTAATTCTAAAGAATGAATGGGTAAGAAGTAAATTAGAGAAAAATTAATGATTTCATTCATGAGGATGACAACAATGAGACAACACACAAAAAATTTATGGGATGCAGCCAAAGCAATGCTAAACACTTATATCAACGAAATAGAGAAAGAGCAAATTAATTATGCTTGTAATAAAAAAAAAACAGAAAAAGAACAAATTAAAAATTCTCATTGCAAAAGCAAAATAAAGATCCTGAAAATCAAAGGAGAAATTGAATCGAAAGAAAACCAGTGAACTAATAAGTGAGAGTAGGAGCTGGTTATGTGAGGAGAAAAAAATAGATAAACCAGTGGTAAATTTAATTTAAAAAGAAAGAATAACAGCAAATTACCAGTATACAAAAATGAAAAAAATAAATTCACCACCAATGAAAATGAAATTGAAGCTATTAGTAGGAACAATTTTGCTTAATAATATGCCAATAAATTTAACAATCTAAGTTAAATGGATAATTTAAAAAAATATAAATTGTCCAGATTAACAGAAGAGGAAATAGAATATTTAATATCCCAATCTTAGAGAAAGAAATTATACAAACTACCAAAGAACTCCCTTAAAAAAGGAATCCACAGAACCAAATGGATTCACAAATGAATTCTACGAAGTAATTAAAAAATTAGTTCCAACATTATAAAAAACTATTTGGAAAAATAGGAAAAGGAGTCCTCCCAAATTCCTTTTATGACAAAAATATGGTGCTGAAACCTAAACTAGGAAGAGGAGAAAAAGAAAGAAAACTATAGAGCAATTTCCCAATGAATAGTGATATAAATTTTTAAAGAAAAGATACTAGCGAGGAGGCTGTAGTAATATATCATAAAGTTCATATGACCAGGTGGGATTTATGCCAGGAATGCAAGGCTGGTTCAATATCAGGAAAACTAGCAACAAAATTGACAATAACAAAACTAATAGAAATCATATGATTATCTCAATAGATGCAGGAAAAAAAAGCTTTGACAAAATGCAACATCCATTCCTATTTAAAAAAAAAAGTCATTTTGGGCTCTTAAAAATACTAGACAGCATAGGGAGAAATGGAACTTACCTTAAAATAAATAGCAGTATTTACCTAGAACGATTAGCAATCATATCTAAAATGTGGATAAGCAAGAAACTTCCCAGTAAAATCAGTGATGAAGCAAGGATACCTCTTATCACCACTATTATTCAATATTGTATCAGAAATGCTGTCTATAACAATAAGACTAGAAAAAGAAATTGAAGGAATTATTATGGGTAATGAGGAAACAAAACTATTACTCTTTCAAATGATATGATGTGTACTTTTAGAAAACTAAAGAATTAGTTAAAAAAGAAGTAGTTAAAACAACAACTTTAGTAAAGTTGCAAGATTTTAAAAAATTCATATAAATCATGAGAATTCCTATTTATTACCAACAAAGTCCAAGAGAAAGTGATAGAAATAGATATTCTGTTTTAAATAATTGTAGACAATATAAAATATTTGCCAAGACAAACCCAGGAACTATATGAATAAGATTACAAAACATTTTTACATAAACAAAGTCAGATCTAAACAACTGGAAAAATATTAACTTCTCATGGGATGGTTGAAACAACATAATAAAAATGATAATTCTACCTAAATCAATTTAGTCATTCAATGCCATACCAATCAAACTACCAAAAATTATTTTTTGAGGTAAATAAGATAACAAAAATTACCTGGAAGAACAAAAGATCAAGTATATCAAGAGGACACACACACACACACACACATACACACATACATACATACATACATACATATATACATATACACATATATACACATAAATATATGTGTGTGGTCTAGCAGTACCAGATTTCAAAGTATATTACAAAATAGTAGTCATCAAAACAGCATGGTACTGACTAAAAAATAGAGTGGTGGATCAGTGGAATAGATTACATATACAATATTCAAGAGTAAATGCCCATAGTATTTTAATGTCTTCTTTGATAAACACAAAGAACCATGCTTACTGGACAAGAACACATTTTTGACAAAAACTTCTGGGAAAACTGGAAAGCTATTTGGCAGAAACTAGGCATATACAAACATCTGACACTGTTTACCAGGATAAGGTCAAAATGGGTACAAGATTTAGATATAAATGGTCATATAATAAGAAAATTAAAGGAACATGTATCTGTCAGATCTATGGATAGGGGAAGAGTTTGTGAGCAAACAGGATATAAAGAATATTATGGCAAGTAAAATGGAGAATTTTGATAAATTAAATTAAAAAGGTTTTGGACAAACAAAACCAATGTAGCTGACATTATACAGAAAGCAGGAAACTGAAAAAGGAAATTTTATAACAAACTTAAGGTATCATTTCTCAAAAATAGAAACAAGTAAAATTTATAAGAATATGAGTCATTCCTCAATTGATAAGTAGTCAAAGTCTATGAACAGGCAGTTTTCAGATAAAGAAATCAAAGCTATCTAGTCACATGAAAAATGCTCTAAATCACTATTGGTTAGAGAAAGGCAAATTATAACAATGCTTAGGTACCACCTCATACCTATCAGACTGGCTAATGTGACAGAAAAGGAGAATTACAAATACTGGTGATGATATGAAAAAATGGGACACTAAGGGGAGGAGCCAAGATGGCAGAGTAAAAGCAGGGATTTGCTTGAGCTTACCCCTAAACCCATTCAAATACTTCTAAAAATGACTCTAAACAAATTTTAGAGCTGCAGAACCCACAAAATGACAGAGAGAAACACATCTCCAGTCCAAGACAGCCTGGAAGGCCAACAGGAAGGCTGTATTACAAAAGGCTGGGAGTGGATGGCATGGGATGCACCGGGTACAGATGGGGCCAGAGCAGGCTTCAGGGGACTGAATTGTTGGCAGCTATGGCAGTTTCCAGACTTCTCAACCCACAAAAGCTGAGAACAGCATGAAAGATCAGTGTGGGAGCTCTGTGGGACCTGAGTGAAAGAAGAATGCATGGTCCAGCCCTAGCCCTGGGGCAGCTGAGGTGGTTGCGGTGGCAGCAGCAGCAGTGGTGGCAACAACAGCAGTAGCACCTTCTTCTGGAGTTTTGGGCCCACAGTGGTGGATCCAGTAGCTAATAAAAAACCCCAAAGTTTGGAACTGTACTCCCACCCTCACCCCCACCCCAAATATCACTTCCACCCCCCACTGGAAGCAGAATCTTGCCTTGACAGGGAATTAGAAAGTCAAATATTTGGCTGGAAGGATAAGCAACAAGCATAAAAAAATCTCAGACTATAAAATCTTACTTTGGTGCAAAGAAGATCAAAACATACAACTAGAAGAAGGCAACAAAGTCAAAGTTCCTCCATCAAAGGACTCCAAGAAAAATATCAATTGATCACATGGAAGAGCTCAAAAAGGATTTTGAAAATCAAGAAAGAGTAGAGGAAAAATTAGGAAGAGAAATGAGTGATGCAAGAAAATCATGAAAAACATGTCAACAGCTTGCTAAAGGAGACCACCAAAATACTGAATAAAACAAAACCTTAAAAATAGACTAACCCAAATGACAAAAGAGGTCCAAAAAGACAATGAGGAGCAGAATGTCTTACAATTGGCCAAATGGAAAAGGAGGTCCAAAATCTCACTGAATAAAATAATTCCTTCAAAATTAGATTGGAAGAAACACAAGCTAATGGCTTTATGAAGAATCAAGAAATTATAAGACAGAATAAAAAATGAAAAAATAGAAGACAATGTGAAATATGTCTTTGGAAAAACCACTTACCTGGAAAATAGATCCAGGGGGGATAATTTAAAAATTATTGGATTACCTCAAAGTCATGATCAAAAAAAGAGCCTAGATATCATCTTTGAAGGAATTATCAAGGAAAACTTCCCTGATAGTCTAGAACTAGAGGGGAAAATAGAAATTGTAATAACCCAAAAATCACCTCTTGAAAGAGATCCCAAAAGGAAAACTCCTAGGAATTTTGTAGCCAAATTCCAGAGTTCCCAGGACAAGGAGAAAATATTGCAATAAGTCAGAAAAAATTAAAAAAGCATAATTTGAGTATTGTGGAAAAACAATCAGGATAACACAAGACCTAGCAGCTTCTATACTAAGGGATCAAAGGGCTTAGAATATGATATTCTGGAGGTCAGAAGAGCTAGGATGAAAACCAAGAATGGACTACCTAGGAAAACTGAGTATAATCCTTGAGGGGAAAAAATGGACATTCATTGAAACAGAGGACTTTTAAGCATTCTTGATGAAAAGACCAGAACTGAATAGAAAATTTAACTTTCAAATAAAAGACTCAAGAGAAGCATAAAAAGATAAACAGGAAAGAGAAATCATAAGGGACTTATTAAAGTTGAACTGTTTACATTCCTACATGGTGAGATGATATTTGTAACTCATGAGACCTTTCTCAGTATTAAGGTAGTTGGAGGAAACAGATAGATAGGTAGATAGATAGACAGATGGCACAGGGTGATTTGAATAAGAAAGGATATTTATAAAAAGAAAATTAAGGGGTGAGAAAGGAATATATTGGGAGGAGAAAGGGAGTGATAGAATGGGGTAGCATATCTCATAAAAGAGGCAAGAAAAAGGTTTCACAATGGAAGGGAATAGGGGAGGTGAGAGAGAATGAGTGAACCTTACTCTCATTAGATTTGGTTTAAGGATGGAATAACATACACACTCAAGGGTATCTTACCCTACAGGAAAGTAATGGAACACAGAGATAAGAGGGGTGATGATAGAAGGCAGGGTAGATTAGGGGAAGGGATAGTCAGAATCAAACACTTTTGAAAAGGTATAGGGTTAAAGGAGAAAATAGAACAAGTGTGTGGTGGGATAGGATGGAAGGAAATATAGTTGGTCTTTCACAACATGACCATTATGGAATTGTTTTGCATAACTACACATGCATAATCTATATTGAGCAGTTTGCCTTCTCAATGAGGGTGGGTAGGGAAGGAAGAAGGGAGAAGATTTGTTACAGTTTTTAAAACAAATATAAAAAACACCTGTTTTTACATGCAACTGGGAAATAAGATATACATGCAGTGGGGTATAGAAATCTATCTTGGCCTAAAAAAATGAGGTGGAAAGGGATAAGAAGAGGGTTGTGATAGAAGGGAGGACAGACTGGGGGAAAGGATAATCAGAATGCGCACCAATTTGGGGTGAGAGGCAGGGGAGCAATGGGGAGAAAATGTGAAACTCAAAATGTTGAGGAAATGAATATTGAAAACTAAATATATATATATTAATTTAAGAATCTTCCCCCCCCAAAAAAAAATTGGGACACTAATGCACCACTGATAGAGTTGTGAACTGATCCAATTATTCTGGAGAACAATTTGGAACTATGCCCAAAGGGAAATAAAACTAATACCACTATTAGGTCCGCATCCCAAAGAAAGCAAAGTAAACAAAAGGGACCTAAATATACAGAACTATTTATAGCAGTTCTTTTTTATGGTGTCAAAAAGTTTGAAATCGAGGGGATGTCTATCAACTGGGGAATGGCTGAATAAGTTGCCATATTTGATTGTGATAGAACACAATTATGCCCTAAAAATGATGAGCAGGATACCCTCAGAATATTCTGGTATGACTTTTATGACCTAATGCAAAGTAAAGTGAACAGAACCAGAATATGTACATAGTAACAGCAATATCATATGATCAACTGTGAATGACTTAGCTATACTTTTTTTTTTTAAAGCAATTGGGGTTAAGTAACTTGCCCAAGGTTACAGGGCTAGGTTTTTGTTTGTGTGGATTAAGTGTCGGAGGCCGGCTCCGAACTCAGGTCCTTCTGATTCCAGGGCTGGTGCTCTATTCACTGCGCCACCTAGCCGCCCCTGACTTAGCTATTCTAAGCAAAAGAGTGATCCAAGACAATTTCAAAGGACTTATGAAAACTGTTATCAATCCTTCACACATACACATCCACCAAAAATAGACATAATAGTCTCTGACCTCAAGGAGCTTACATTTTAATGGAAGAGATAATATATACTACCTATAGGTATATACTACCTATATACAAGATACATACAAAGTATATACATCATAAAATTAGAGGAAAAGACAGTAGTAGCTTAGAAGCACTAGAAGAGGTCACCTGAAGAAGATGATATTTGAGTTAAATTTTTTTGGAGGGGAGAAGGCACAGCAATTGAGGTTAAGTGACTTGCTCAAGGTCACACAGTTAGTAAGTGTTAAGTGTCTGAGACAAGATTTGAACTCAGGTCCTCCTGACTCCAGGGCCAGTGCTCTATTCACTGTGCCAATTAGCTGCCCCTTATTTGAGCTAAATCTTAAAGAAAGCTGGGAATTCTAAAAGACAGAGGAAAGGAGAAGGGTTTTTGAAGACATAAAGGAGGTTGCAAAGGCACAGAGGTGGGAAATGGAGAATCCTATATAAAAAAATTCAAATAGGTCAGGATGTTTCACATGCAGAATCATCTGAAGACACATGGCAGCAAACAAGATGACCAAAAGAGAGAATATGGAGACAAAAGAGAAGAGAGTCCAGCACAGAATTTTGGGGAATGTACAAAATTAACAGATGAAGCATGGATAAAGATCCAAAAATGGAGACTGAGGAGGCAGAGAATTGAACCAATAGAGAGCATTGTCACAAAAAACCAGAGAGGTGGGCATCCAGAAGAAAGATTCAATACTGTCCAACACTAAAGTTAAGAAGGATGAAGATCGAGAAAAAAGGTCATCAGAACTGGCAATTAAGAGATCAATGATGAATTTATAGGGAGCAATATTAGTTAAATGATGAGGTCAGAAGTCAGATTGCAGAGGATTTAGAAGAGCAGAGAAATGCAGGTATTGGCTTTTTTGTTCTTTGCTGGATAATATACTTGATTCAATGCCTTTTGTGATTACATTGATACAATGGGAAAAACTATATTTGAAGTAAGAGACCTAGGTTCAAATCCCACCTCCTGTCACATATAGACTATGTGACATGAGAGAAAACACTTAACCTCTCTGGGCCTCAGTTTTCTAATCTGTAATATGAAAGGGCTAGACTAAAGGGTCTTTAAACTCTGTTTGTACTCTAAATTTTTGGTCCTGTGATTGATTCCCCACCACCTGCATTCACACTCACACATGTCCTTTCCTTATTTCATTGCTATAACCAGAAATATCCTTCTCTACCTTCCCTCTCTACTAAAATCCTAATTATCTTCAAGGTATAACTCAAATACAACCTTGAAAATCACCAGAATAATCAGCTAATTATATGATACTTTAAAGTTTTTTCGAAGTTCCCTTATACATATTATCAACCCTATGAAGTAGGTGGTATTATAATAGTTCAGGAAGCTGAAGCTGAGAGAAGGTAAATTACTGGTTACTAGACCACTAAGCAGGGGAGACATGATTTGAACTCAGGTCTTTCTGAGTCAAAGTCCAGAATTTAATACATTATAGCACAAATTCAAATACTTTTCCAGGAAGCATTCAATTCAGAAGTAATATTTCCTTTTTTTTTTTTTTACCATTTTCAATTTTACTTCTGTTATTGTACTTATCACATTCTGCCTTCCTTTATAGCTGTAAGGGATTGATACAAAGCCTCTTTTGAGCTTTAATTATCCTTGTCTACATATGAAAGTTCCAGGAGTATGGCTGAATTCTCAGCAAAAATCTAACAGGGATTCTAAAGGTCTGGAATAGGAAGGGGAGACCAAAGAAAAGCTAGGTAGAGGGCACTATACTGGGGAAGGGAGGAAGAGAGTGCCCTTAAGGGTGTGTGTAGGGGTTGCCCATCTCTTTTTAGACCCTTCTGATAGGTATATGAAAGTCCTAAGTATTCTAGGTAAAGAGAAAACAAGATAGGTGGAAAAGGGTTGTGCTGATGAGGAATCTTGATCATGAAGTCAATTATGTATCTTTTTTGGCAATATTACTTAAGACATTCCTTATTCTCTGGTATCCTTGTTTCAGAAGTTGTTAGACATCCCATAGTATCTAGTTCACTGCATTACACATACCAAATACTCAATAAATATTTCTATAATGAATGCATGGATGACTTTGAATGACTTCTTAAGTCCCATTATTTTTATGATTCCTAAATCAAAGTACTGAAATTTTAATAAAGCTCCACAAAGATTATCTGTACAATATGTTAAATTTAATATACTAAGCATTAATGAATAATATATTCTGTTCTCATCATAAGCATACAGTTATGTTGTACTTATAATTCAAAAAGGTGACATCTTTTTGAAAGCTAAGTTTCATCTTTAAATTGAGTATTCTCAACAACTGTGCACCAATAAAACATTTGTTATAAAGGAGCTAATATGGATGTGAAAACATTTTAATAAGTCATGCATTCAGATAATTTTGCCAGATCTTTCTTTCTTAAGATGATCTATTTCCCCAAAGATTAAGATTCTAATGGAAGATTGCCAAAAGCTTTAGAGTATTTCCATAGGGCTACACCTACATAGGTAGAATTTCTCAAGTAGAATACTCTTATTTTGGGTCTACATTAGAAAGAAGACCATTAGCTATATTGTAAGGAAAGAATTTCAAAATCAAAAGATTAGTTTCATTGGCAAAGGTCTGAAAATAAAATTATTTATTGCAAACTTTGCAGTGAAAGCTACTTAAATATATCTCACTCATTTTTATAGGAAATGTTTTGCTCCCCAAGATTACTTCCTATGAACTCTCATACTTAGCTTAAAATAGCTTAGAATCTTTGTTCGAAAAGTAGTCAAATATCAGTGAATTTAAGAGAGTTTGATGGTGCTGAAATGCAAAATTTCCCTATTGACAGATTTTCTGATTCTTAGCAACTACATGCAAGAGTTCCTGCAGGGCAGAGCCAAGATAGCAGAGTAAAAGAAGGAAATTATCTGAGCTCCCACTCCAACAACCTCTAATACCTAATAAACAAATTTTAGAGCTACAGAACTGACAAAGAGACAGAAAGAAACAAATCTTGCACTGAAGGCAGCCTGGCAGGCCAACAGAAAGGATCTATCACACCAACTGGGAGCCAAGTGCAGTCCCATGTGAGCCAAACAGGCCCAATGGCACAGACCTTCTGGAGTAGACTTTACAAGAGTGAATCACCAGCAGCTCTTGTGGTTTCCAGGCTTCACAACCCATAAATGCCAAAAAGAAAGTAAAAGATCCAAGGGGAACTCTATTGGCACCAGGTGAGGGAAGAGCAGTGTCTGGCCTCTGATCCTGGGGTGAGAGGTGGTGGAAGCATGTTGGATGCAGCTGATGCCATGTGACTGCCTCCAGAGCTCCTGGCCTACAGATCATACGGGGACCATTCAGAGGGTAATCACTCTTGCTTTGACCTGAGTGGATCTGCATCATGGTCTTCGGTGGTGGTCCTGGGGTGAGAAATACCAGTGTGCCAGAGCTTGCAGTGGTTGTAGAGAGGACACCCTTCTCAGACCTCTGACAACATTTGCAAAAACCCCAGCAATTTGAGACACAGCTCTCTCCACTTTGGAAGCAGAGTTCTACCATAGCAGAGCTCAAAATTCAAATAATTGGCTGGCAATGTGAGCAAGTAGAGGGAGCACAATCAGACCATAGAATACTTTTTTGGGACAAAAAGGATCAAAACACGGAACTAGAAAAAGTCAACAAAGTCAATACTCCTGCATCAAAACCTTCCAAGAAAAATATGAACTAATTACAGGACATGGGGGAGCTCAAGAAGGAGTTTGAAAATCAAGTAAGAGAAGTGGAGGAAAAATTGGGAAGAGTAAGGAGAATGATGTAAGAAAATGATGAAAAGCAAATCAATAGCCTTCTAAAGGAAACCCATAAAATGCTGAAGAGAATAAAACCTTAAAAATAGACTAACTCAAATGGCAGAAAAGGCCCAAAAAGCCAATGAGGAAAAGAATGCCTTAAAAAAGAAAAATCTGCCAGATAGAAAAGGAATTTCAAAAACTTACTGAAGAGAATAATTCCTTCAAAATTAGATTGGAGCAAATGGAAACTAATGGCTTTATGAGAAATCAAGATATTATAAAACAGGTGCAAACAAATGAAAAAATAGAAGACAATATGAAATATCTCAATGGAAAAACAACTGACCTGGAAAACAGAAATAGGAAGATAATTTTAAAATTATTGGACTACCTAAATGCCATGAGAAAAACAAAACAACAACAACAACAACAACAACAAAAAAACTAGAAATCATCCTTCAAGAAGTTCTCAAGAAAAGTTGCCCTGATATTCTAAAACCAGAGGGCAAAATAGAAATTGAAAGAATTTACCACTTGCCTCTTGAACAAGACCCCCAAAAGAAAACTCTTAGGAATATCATAGCCAAATTCCAGAGTTCCCAGGTCAAGGAGAAAATATTATAAGCTGTCAGGAAGAGACAATTTGAGCATTGTGGAAACAATCAGGATAACACAAGATCTAGCAGCTTCTATATTAAGGGATCAAAGGGTTTGGAATATGATATTCCAGAGGTCAAAGGAACTAGGATTAAAACCAAAAATCACAGGGGCGGCTAGGTGGCGCAGTGAGTAGAGCGTTGGCCCTGGAGTCAGAAGGACCTGAGTTCGGATCCGGCCTCAGACACTTAACGCACACCCAAACAAAAAATCCTAGCCGTGTGACCTTGGGCAAGTTACTTAACCCCAACTGCCCACCAAAAGGCAAAAAAAAAAAAAAAAAAAAAGAAGGAGCAAGTCATCAGCATATTAAAAAAAAAAAAAAAACAAGAATCACATATCCAGCAAAACTGAGTATGATACTTCAGGGCAAAATTTGGACATTCAATGAAATAGGGGACTTTCAAGCATTCTTCATGAAAAGACCAGAGCTGAACAAAAAATTTGACTTTCAAATACAAGAAGCAAGAAAAGCAAGAAAAAGTAAACAAGAAAAAGAAACCATAGGAACTTATTAAAATTGAACTATTTACATTCCTACATGGAAAAATGATAATTGTGACTCATGAGACTTTTCTCAGTATGAGGATAGTTAAAGGGAATGTATGTGTGTGTGTGTGTGTGTGTGTGTGTGTATACATACATATATACATACATACATATATGTATGTATAGGAGGTGAGGAGGGTAGAATTGTGTGTGTGTGTGTGTATGTCAGTGTGTGTATGTGTATACATGTATACATAGACAGAGGGCACAGGATCAGTTGAATAGGAAGGGATGATGTCTAAAAAATAAAATAAAGATGTGAGAGAGGAATATATTGAGAGAAGGAGAAAGGGAGAGATAGAATAGGGCAAATTATCTTATATAAAAGAGGAAAGAAACAACTGTTATAATGGAGGGGAAGAGCAGGAAGGTGAAAGGTAATGAGTCAACCTTACTCTCATTGAATCTGGCTTAAGGAGGGAATAACACACACCCTCAATTGTGTATCTTACCCTACAGGAAAGTAGGGGGGAAGGGGATAAGAGGGAGGAAGATAGAAGGGAGGGCACACTGGGGGAGAGGGTAGTTAGAAGCAAACACATTTGAAAAGGGATAGGGTCAAAGGAGAAAATAGAGTAAGTGGGGGACAGGATAGGATGGAAGGAAATATAGTTAGTAGTTCACAATATAACTACTATGGAAATGTTTTGTGTAACTATACATGTGCAACCTATATTGAATTGCTTTTCTTCCCAGTGGGGGTTAAGTGAGGAGAGAAAAAGGGAAAGAATTTGGAAATCAAAGTTTAAAAACAAATGTTAATAAAACATTTATTTTTTACATGCAACTGAGAAATAAGATATACAGGCACTGGGGTAGAGAAATCCATTTTGCCCTACTAGAAAGTTAGTGGGTGGAATGGAGGAAGACATAAGAGAATAGATTGGGGGAGGGGTATTCAGTATGCTTTCTATCTTGTGGTGAGGGGTAGGGGAGAGATGGGGAGAAAATGTGTAACTTAAGGTCTTGTATGAAAATAATGTTGAAAACTAATACATAAATTTACTAAATTTCTTTCATATCTAATACTAATTTATGTAATTAGAATTTTGTTTACAATTTAATCATCTAGATTTTCCTTTATTTTAGTAACCAAAATTGTTAAAAATTCACTTCTAAAAAAAAAAAAACCAAGAAAGTTTGATAAGTGTTGATGGAATCCAAGTCGAATTTTAGAGGTGAAACTAAAAAAATTTGGGAAGACATAGAAATTTTCCATCTAGAATATCTTTTGCAATAGCAGTTTTAATTTCATTTTTGTTAGGATACAGTAACCAACAAATTTACTCATTCCTAGGGAATAACTGTACAGATTGAGTTTTACTGCTGTCTTAATTTTCAGATGACAATATTAAACTGAAGCTATAATCTTTCATTGTTAACAACTCATAGTAAAATAAAATTCAATTCAATCCTTTTCCTGTTGGATTTTAGTGAACATGAAAAGCATGAGTAACACTGCACGTGGCAGTCTATTTATTTGTAGCAGTTACTGTGGAAAAAACCCATCATAGAAATCACTGCAGCCTGTAGCTTTGAGATCCCAAATTGCCTTCAATATCAAAAGGAATAAAAATAAAATCTTGAGGAACAAAATCATTAACAGTCTATAAGAATTGACAACACATGTATAGAAAATTGGTGGCTGTTAGCTGGTATAACCGTGGGACCAACATAGGGGTACCGTTTTTGGCAGCCATTTGGATTGTACTAGTGAATACAGAAGTATGTTGAGAATTCACCTCACTAAGCTGCAGTGCCTAGAGGAATATAACAATTATATTGTAGTCAGTTCATGTTGGGAGGGACTCTTTTACACTTGATCAACTTGGCAATTCCAAAAATACCAATTTTCACTCAAGTTCTTGTACGATGCAGTCCCTGATGATATCAATTATAGTGGCAGGAAATCATCTTAGTAAAGCTCCTTATACCTTGCAAAAAGTATACCTTTTGGGAAAACATATGTAGGTAAAGACAAAATAGTATTCAATATATGTTCTAGTTTGTCTTGTAAGTCCTCAAATCCTGAATATCCTCATCATTGAGTTGATAATTAATTTATGGTATTATAAAATGGGATAGACATACTTGTTCTTTGTGAACTCACCAGGAAAGACCATAATGTTGTAGGAAATAATGCTTCAATCACACTTTAATAAGGCACAGAAGGTAGGAGAAAAAGACATAGAAAAGAAACAGAGACAAACTTCCAAAGTGTACAGAGGTAGATGGTGTGGTAGTGAGATGTGATGGTCAAGGAAGGCAGGGCATATGGGAAGAGGTATAGAGAGAATCACTCGTGTAACCAAGGATTATTAGTATTGGGAACACTTGGAAGTATGGACCCAATGAGGAAGGTAAAACACTGGGGCCAGTAGTGGGGTTTGGCGGGAACATGAGTTTGAGGTCCTATTTTTATAGGGTTTTGGAGGGGAACAGCCTAACTTCCATCTGTGCTGCTTGGGGTTAGTTCATTAACATATCCAAATCATCTAAACAGAGAAGGAACAAGCAAGGTTTTATATGGCATCATATTTATTACAAAGTTACTTTTGAATAAACCCTCATCACAAAAATCACAGTGGGATTTATGTATGGAAATAAAAAAAAAACAAATTTTAATGCAAGAACTCCTTGCATGGGGTTGATAAAGCCCTGGATTGGGAATGAGAAAACTCGTGTAGATCTTGGCTTTGCCATCTACTACCTGACTTTGGGTAAATCATTTAACCTCTCAATGTTTCAAGGATACATTTAGAATTCTAGGGGCTTCAACTAGATATTAATGTTACTTCTAATTTTAAATTTTCTCTCTATATCTCTGATTCCTTATCCTCTCCTCCAAATGTAGATGATCTTTAATTTCCCTTGGACATCATGTAACCCCTTATTTTTACTCTTCTCTTGCCTTTATCATGTTGTAATTTTTAGTATTAGACCCATTTATCAGATGATTAGCCCCATGGACCCAGATGCTATGGCTTATTTAATCTTCTCACTTGACACTTTTTATAACACTCAGAATATAATAGGCACTTAATACATAATTGTTCACTTAAGTTGACCTACAAGAAATAAAAACTCTATGCCTTATGGGGAGCATAGATAATATCACATAATTTTAAAATTAAAGTATGATGTTTTCAAGTTATTGTTTTCTTTATTTACAAAATAAAGTTTTGAAAGTTATCCAGGTGACCTACTTTTATAAAGTTCATTTGAAGAAGAAACTGTTAAATGATTCCCTGTGACATGATTTCCCTTAAACCCACATTTTTGCTCATCTACCCAGATATTTCTAGATAGGTAAATATCCTGCACTCCTAAATTAAGGAATAGGTGATCAGAGGAAGGTCAAAGACAGGCCTTTGATCAAAATAATGAAATGGCCCTTATCCAAATTTCCACATAAAAGAATGAGGGAAACAGTTATATACTTAAGGATTTCTCTTATGTACAAAATTTAAATTATTAATAGGAAGATTTTTAGGATATTTCAAGTAACTGAAAACAGTTTCAAGCAAAGTGAAAACATCTGCTATATCAGAATCTAACACTGAGGAATGGAAATTATTCATTAACTTTTAGGAGTATCCATTTTAAGGTATTTTGTGTGAAACTATGCTCAGTGGATAGAGTGCTGGGCCTGTAGCCAGGAAGGCCTGAGTTAAAATCTGGTCTCAGACACTTACTAGCTGTGTGACCCTTAACAAGTCACTTAACCTGTCTTCCTTAATCCATTGGAAAAGGAAATTAGAAACCACTACAGTATCTTTGTGAAGAAAATCCATAGACAGCATTGGCATGCTACTGTCCACCATGACATGAAGACCACAACATGATACTGATATTTCATAATCCACCTCTGTTTCATGAAGATATGTGAAAAATAATAGAAAATAAGCATTTGGCAAAATACTGGCAACTTTTATGCCATTCTTAGTATTCAAAAGCATGAACAGCATTCCACATCTTTCCCAAATTCAACCTGTTCCATATAAGATCTAACCAATCTAAAGGAGGTTAGAAGTCACGTATAATTCGATTCATGAGGGAACTGGAATCCTGTCTAAAATACCCATTGAGTGGCTTATTTTTATGCCTTTTTATTTAATGCTTTATTAACTTCTGTTTTACATCATTCATTTCCACCAGATTTTGAGTTACAATTTTCTCCCCGTTTTTCCCCTACCCACCATCCCAGAATAGAAGTCCCACAAGATATCCCCTCATCCAATCTGCTCTCTCCCATATCTTCTCCCATACCCCCTTCGACTTTTCCATTAGAGCAAGGTGAATCTCTGTGCCCCAATGCCTGCACATCTTATCTCCCAATTACACGCAAAAGAGTATTAATAATAATATTTATATATATTTGAAACATTTAATTTTAAGACCTGAAATTTCAGATCCATTCCCTTCCTCCCTTGTCACCCATTCCCTCTGGGGAGATAAGTAATTCAGTATATGTTGTACATGCCTAGCTATGCAAAACATTACCATAGTAGATATATTGTGCAAGGCTGCTTATAATTCCCTCCCACCCATCCCACCCCCCCACCTAGTCCATTCACTACTTGATCCTGTCCCTCTTCTATAGTGGGTACTTCCAACCTCCCCTCCCCCCAAGAATGCCCTCCCATCCATCATCCCTCCTCTTATCCCCCTTCCCCCTATTCTGTTGTAGGTTGAGATACCCATTTAGTATGTATGTCATTCTCTCCCTGAACCAAATTCAATGAGAATGTGGTTTTGCCTTTTTGCCTTCCTATTCTTCCCCTCCCCTGCAGCCACTTCCCCTTGCTTCTTCTACATGAGATAGTTTACCCTACCCTGTCTCTCCCTGTCTCCTCTTGCCACTTTCCTCTCTCACCTCATAATTTCACCCCTTAAGTGTCATCCCTTCCCAACAAATTCAACCTATGCCCTCTATCCATGTATAACTGTAAACATATATACTCACATTCCCATATGTATTCATTTGACCATACACCCTTCTAACATTATTTTCATACTAAGAGAGCTTTTGTCAGTCACAGTTATTGTTTTTCCATGTAGGAATGTAAATAGGTCAACTTTGATAAGTTACTTTTGATTTATTTTCCCTGATTACCTTCTCAGGCATCTCTTGCTTCTTGTGTCTGGATGTCAAATTATCTATTCAACTCTGGTTTTTTCCTCAAGAATGCTTGAAAGTCCTCTATTCCACTGAATGACCATATTTCCCCCTGAAACAAAATACTCAGTTTTGCTGGGTAGGTGACCCTTGGGTTCAGTCCCAGCTCTTTTGCCCTCTGGAATATCATATTCCATGCCCTTTGATCCCTCAGTGGAGAAGCTGCCAGGTCCTGTGCTATTCTGATTGTGTTTCCATAATATTGAAATTGTTTCTTCCTGGCTGCTTGTAGTATTTTCTCCTTGATCTGGGTATTCTGGAACCTGGCTATAATGTTCTTGCTTTAACCTCCCTGGATCTGGATTGTGGTCTGGGGTGGAGGTCATGGTGTGGGTATCCAGCTTGCCAGATACAGAAGTTGTCCCCCCACACATTCGGGACAAAAGCTCCCCTGTCTGATAGCAGAGTCCTGCTGTGGCAACAAGCCCCAAAGTCAAGTAATTAAATGGCAACATGCCAAGGCAAAGGAAACAAAATAAACAGAAAAATGCAACATTAGACTCCTATTTTGGGGGGCAAAGAGGATTGAAGCAGGGAACAGGAGGAGGACTGTGAGGTCAGAAATGCTGCTCCAAAAGCCCCAAAGGAAAACATGAGTGGGTTACAGGCCATAGAGGGCTTTAAGAAGGACTTTAAAAATCAAATAAGAGAAGTGGAGGAAAAATTGGAACGATAAATGAGAAGGATGCAGGAAAAGTATAAAATCAAGATGCTGTTAAGCAGATCCAAACAAATGAAAGAATAGGAGGCAATGTGAAATATCTCATGGGAAAAACCACTGACCTGGAAAATAGATCCAGGAGAGATAATTTAAAAATTATTGGACTACCTGAAAGACATGATCAAAGAAAGAACCTAGAAATCACCCTTCAAGAAATTCTCAAGGAAAATTGCCCTGATGTTTTAGACCCAGAGGGCAAAATAGTGGTTGAAATTATCCACAGATCACCTCCTGAAAAAGATCCCAAAAAGAAAACTCCCAGCAATATTATAGCCAGGTTCAAGAATCCCCAGATCAAGGAGAAAATACTACAAATAGCCAGGAAGAAACAATTTCAATATTGTGGAAACACAATCAGAATATCCCAGGACCTGGCAGCTTCTCCACTGAGGGATCAAAGGGCATGGAATATGATATTCCAGAGGGCAAAAGAGCTGAGACTGAACCCAAGGGTCACCTACCCATCAAAACTGAGTATTTTGTTTCAGGGGAAAATATGGTCATTCAGTGGAATAGAGGACTTTCAAGCATTCATGAGGAAAAAAACAGAGTTGAATAGATAATTTGACATCCAGACACAAGAAGCAAGAGATGCCTGAGAAGTAATCAGGGAAGAAAAATCAAAAGTAACTTATCAAAGTTGACCTATTTACATTCCTACATGGAAAAACAATAACTGTGGCTGATGAAACCTCTCTCAGTATGAAAATAATGGAAGAATATGGGCATATGAATACATATGTGAATGTGAGTATATATGTTTACAGTTATACATGGATAGAGGGCACAGGTTGAATTTGGTAGGAAGGGATGATACTTAAGGGGTGAAGTTATGAGGTGAGAGAGGAGAGTGGCAAGAGGAGATGGGGAGAGACAGGGTAGGGTAAACTATCTCATGTAGAAGAAGCAAGGGGAAGTGGCTGCAGGGGAGGGGAAAAAGGAAAAAGGAGAAAAAGAGGAAGGCAAAAAGGCAAAACCACATTCTCATTGAATTTGGTTCTGGGAGAGAATGACATACATACTAAATGGGATATATCACCCTGCTGGAGAGTAGAGGGAAGGGGGATGAGGGCATATGATGGAGGGGAGGGCATTCTTGGGGGAGGGGAGGTTGGAATTACCCACTATAGAAGAGGGACAGGATCAAAGTAGGGAATGGACTAGGTGGGGGGTGGGATGGGTGGGAGGGAATTATAAGCAGCCTTTTACAATTTTTCTACTATGGTAATGTTTTGCATAGCTATACATGTATAACACATACTGAATTGCTTATCTTCCCAGAGGGAGTGGTGACAAGGGAGGAAGGGAATGGATCTGAAATTCGAGGTTTTAAAATTAAATGTCTCCACTATATATAAATACTATTATTAATACTATTTTGCATGTAATTGGGAGATAAAATATTCAGGCATTGGGGCACAGAGACTCACCTTGCCCTAATGGTAAAGTCAAAGGGGGTATGGGAGAAGATATGGGAGAGAGCAGATTGGATGAGGGGATATCTTGTGGGACTGCTATTCTGGGGTGGTGGGTAGGGGAAAATGGGGAAAATTGTAACTCAATATCTGGCGGAAATGAATGATGTAAACCAGAAATTAATAAAGCATTTGTTAAAAAAAAGAAAGTATAGGAGTAAATGGAGTTTTCCTTAAAAAATGAAAAGAATCATTTAAAATATTATATGTAATATATTATAACATGTAATGTAATACAATATAATATAACATGTAATATAATATTCCTTACTCTCCCAGATTGTTTACAGTATCATTATATATTTATTATATTATATTATGTTATATTATGTTATAATATCAGCAAGTATTATATATAATGGGGATAAGTTAGAAGCATTTCCAGTAAGATCAGGGGTGAAACAAGGGTGTCACTATCATCCCTTTATTCCATTTGGAACTAGAAATGTTAGCAGTAGCAATAAGAGAAGAAAAAGAAATTGAAGGATTAGGCAAATTAGGCAAATAAGAGACTCAGCTATCACTCTTAGTAGATGATATGTTGATATACTTAGAGAATCATAGAGAATCAAGTAAAAAACTACTTGAGATAATAAATAAATTTAGCAAAGTTGCAGGATATAAAATAAACCCACATAAATCCTCAGTATTCATATATATTTCTAATGAAATCCAATGGCAAGAGCTAGAAAGATAAATTCCATTTAAAGTTACTATAGCCATTATAAAATATTTGGTAATCTACCTGCCAAAACAAACCCAGGACCTATATGAGCACAATTACAAACACTTTTCACATAAATAAAGTCAGATCTAACTAATTGGAATAACATCAGTTGCTCATGACTAGATCGAGCTAATATAATAAAATGACAATTTTACCCAAATTAATTTACATATTTAGTGCTATATCAATCAATGTACCAAAAATAATTTTATAGAGCTAGAAAAAATAGTAACAAAATTCATTTGGATGAACAGAAGTTCCAGAATATCAAGGGAATTAGTGAAAAGAAATGCTAGGGAAGGTGGACTAGCCATACCAGATTTTAACCTATAATATGAAGCAGCAGTCATCATAACCACTTGATACTGGTTGAGGCACAGAGTAGTGGATCAGTGGAATAGTGGAATTAGGTACAGTGGAATAGCTTAGGACCATGAGACATAGTAGTCGATGACTATTATAATCTACTGTTTAATAAACTCAAAGACCCCACCTTTTTGATAAGGACTCACTATCTGACAAAAACTTCTGGGAAAGACTAGAAAATAGTATGGCAGAAATTTGGCATAGACCATTATCTTACACTGTATACCAAAATAATGTCTAAATGGGTACACGATCTAGGTGTAAAGGCTGATACCGTAAGCAATCTGGGAGAGCAAGGAATAGTTTTCCTGTCAAATTTATGGAGAAGGGAAGATTTTATGATAAAAAAAGAATTAGAGGGCATTATGAAATGCAAAATGGATAATTTTGATTACATTAAATTTAAAAGTTTCTGTACAAATAAAGCCAGTATAACCAAGATTAAGAGAGAAGTGGAAAATTGGGAAAGAAATTTTACAGCCAGTGTCTCTGATAAAGTCATCATTTCTAAAATACACAGAGAACTGAGTCAAATCTATGAGAATACAGGTCATTCCCCAATTGCAAAATGGTCAAAGGATATGAACAGATAGTTTTCAGAGGATGAAATTAAAGATATCTATAAGCATATGAAAAAATACTCTAAATCACTATTGATTAGAAAAATGCAAATCCAAAGAACTTTTAGGTGCCACATCTCACTGGTCAGATTGGCTAAGATGACTAAACAGGAAAATGATAAATGCTGGAGTGGAAAAATTGGAACACTAATACATTGTTGGTGGTGCTGTGAACTGATTCAACCATTCTGGAAAGCAATCTGGAACTACGCCCAAAGGGCTATAGACGCGTACATGCCCTTTGACCCAGCAATACCACTTCCAGGGCTTTATCCTAAAGAGATCATAGAAGTGGGAAAAGGACCCATATATACAAAAATATTTATAGCAGTTCTTTTTGTAGTGGCAAAGAATTGGAAATCAAGGGGTTGCCCATCAATTGGGGAATGGCTAAACAAGTTGTGGCATATGAATGTAATGGAATACTATTGTGCTATAAGAAATGAGGAGCAGAGGGACTTCATAATAACCTGGAGAGATTTATATAAATTGATGCTCAGTGAGGAGAACAGAATTAGGAGAACTTTGTACACAATTACATACACATCGTAGGTGTGATGACTAACTTTGACAGACTAGGCTCCTCTCAGCAATGCAAGGTTAAAAGACAACTACAAAAGTCTCATGATGGAAAGGGATACCAACATCCAGAGAAAGAACTACAGAGTCTGAATGCAGATCGAAGGAAACTGAGCTCTCTCTCTCTCTCTGTCTCATTTCTTTTTTCTCACTGTTCACTCCATTGATTTTAGTCCCTTTTTACAACCTGACCAATGTTTGATGGGAAGGCATTTGTGGATCCTATATTTGATTGCATGCTGCCATGTGGGGGGAGGAGAGGGAGTGGAAGAAAATTTGAAATTTAAGGGATTGAGGAACTGAATATTGTAAACTAAAAGTAAATAAACAAATTACAAATAAAAATTCTTTTTGGGTACTGACCTAATAGTAGTATTTCTAGGTCGAAGTGTATGTACAGTTTTATAGCCCTTTGGGTATAGTTCCAAATTGCTCTTCATAATGGCTTAGTTCACAACTCTACCAACAGTGTAAGTGTCCCAGTTTGCCCACATTCATTATTTTCAACCAACATCCATTATTTTCCTTTCTGTCATATTAGTCAATCTGAAAACTATGAGGTTTCAGAGTAGTTTTAAATTGTATTTCTCTAATCAATAGTGTTTTAGAATATGAGGCTTGGGTGTTTTCAGGTCTAGATGTCAGGTAGTGGAGTCTCCAGATCTGGGTGCTTAAACCATGGTGAACTTGGAAGCAGGATTCCAGGGTCAGATATTTTCGCCAATTCAGCAGGGAAGCCCTGAGAAGCCAGAATTCTGGGTTTAAAGCCCAGACTTTGTAATGGAAACCAGGTGGAACTGTGCTGTACAGGAACTGAATTAAATTTTCAACCTAATCCTTCTTCCTTCCCCAGAGACAAAAGTAATATATTATGGAATTATCTCATCTGCTTTCCTCCCCCAGGTTTTTGGCGTGAGGCTTTGTTTTTAATCATTGTTTTCTATATCGCTTTGAAGTAAAGACTAATCTGTTAAATTCTTAAAGGGAACTGGGTGCAGAAGACCCTGAAACTGGGAAGATGTCATCTGTGGAGGTTTGAGCAATGGCAGACAGACTGCACACCCCCAAATCTTTTTAAAGGTACTGGATAATCCTGAAGGAATAAAGTATGGTATACCTGACCTTCAGGCAGTGAGGGGTAAGGAGAGGGCAAAGGTAATCACTGTTACATTAGCATTTAAATAATGTTCCAAAGTTACAAAGTTCTTCACATGTATTAACTTATCTGATCTTCATAATATACCCAAAATTATGTATGTATGTATATATTATTATTTTTCCCATTTTGCAAATGAAGAAGGAAGGAAGGAAAGAAGGAAGGAAGGAAGGAAGGAAGGAAGGAAGGAAGGAAGGAAGGAAGGAAGGAAAGAAGGAAGGAAGGAAGGAAGGGAGGGAGGGAGGAAGGAAGGAAGAAAAGAGTCTTCATTCACTCTTTACTGATAAGATAGTTTGGTATGGCAGTCAAGATCTTATGCAATCTATATTATCTATCATTCCAGTCTTTTTTCACATTATACGTTTCCCTATATTTTATATTTTAGCCAAACTAGGCAATTAGTTTGTCCTTGATTACATCTTTTCCTCTACAACCTTTGGCCATTGACCCAGACATCTGTCCAGGATGTTTCTAATATCTACAATATATATTTTTTCATCTGGCCTTCTCTCTTGTCAATGATCAGCAGTTCTCTTCCTTGAAGCTTTTCCTATTTCCCTGAGATCAAACTATTTTCTCTCTTCTCAAATTTTCCTCTGTTGGGATCACTCAGTTCTCCCCATCGCATTATATCCTATATCATATTTATCTCTGTGCATATTCTGGTATATCCTGTCTAATTTCCACCCCAGTATATATATAAAATACACATATATGCCAGGAATTTAAAAAAATTCTTTATATACTTAGTATATATGCCCCCACATATATATGTACCTAGTAGATTCTTATTAGACATTTATTAAGTGAATCATCATTTAGCCATCTTGTTTTTATAATGAGTCTGATTTTTTAGAAACAAGTAGAGTCTCCATAACTAAGTCTTGTGAATAACATACAAGATCAAACTGGACATTTTCAGTCAAAACCAAGATATGATAATAGTGATGAAACTTTCTCTTTTCGTGTAAACTGAAGATAATTCCAAAAACCAGTTATAAAAGTACATTTGAACCAGGGTCACATGCAGAGGATGAACAAAAGTGGAAAAAGTGCAGAAGTATGGCCCAGTTCTCCTCCAGAAAGATGTAGAAAAAGTACCTGATCAAGTCTCGATTAGGAAATCAAGAAAAAAGTCAAAATGAGTCATTCCTTGCTTGGCACAGGGAGACAGAGGTATTTTTGGACACTGGGGAAGAGGGTATAGTCAGTAATACATAAGACTGGAGTCTGCCAATGCAGGAAACAAAGGAGGGCAAGAAGAGCCTCTAGATCCACTCAATCAATAAATATTTATTAAGTACCTATTTGTGCCAGGCACTAGGGTAAGCTTTGGGAATACAAATACAGAAAAGAAAGATAATCTTTGCTATTACAGAGCTAATATACTAATGGAGGAAGATAATATAGAAAAAAAGCTAAAAAGGGGTGGGGGGGAAAGGAAGATACCCAATACATGATCATCACATAAAAATCAAGAGCATTATAGCTAAATGGAAAATGAAGAGATGGGTGACCTAATCCCTCTCTTTAAATGGAGATTCTAGGAGAAGCTCTCCAACCTCCAATCAGAGGGAGGGGCCCTGGGATAGAGTATTGATGGGGTATGAGTTTCGGAACTGAAGTGATTTTATAGGATAAAAAAAATCCATCCTCTGTGGGACAGTACAAAGTCATCACAGAGAGACCTTATGCAGGTAGAAGACATGGGTAGAAACTGGGAGCTTTGTTATTCACTGTCCAGAGTTGGTTCACATATCCAGCATAAACTAAGGAGGGAAGGAGAATCCATGGGTGAAGGATGAAGTTAGGGAAGAATATATATGACCAACTCTCTGTCTCTGTCTCTCTCTGTATATCTCTGTGTATGTATGTATCTGTATTTATACACACATATGTATATGTATATACACCCACACATTTATATGGATATGTATCCATATGCATATATGGATACATAGATATAAGCAGCATATATGTGTGTATATGTATGTATAATTTCAAGAAATCACAAAATAAAATTGTCCAGGTCCTTAGAATGAGGGGAACAAAGGAATGGAAAATAAAAAAGAATCTACTGGTCAGATTTTTAAAGACACAAGAAATTGAAAACTCCCAGGAATATTATAGCCAGAACTTAGAGCTTCCAGGTCAAAGAAAAACTACCATATGCAGCTAGAAAGAAAGAATTTAAGTACCAATGGGCCTAGTCAGGATCACACAATATTTAACAGTCAAAATTGTTAAGTACAAGAGTATGAGATATGATATTTCCAAAGGCAAACAAGATAGGCTTCCAACTAAGAATAATTTCTCCAGCAGATCTGAATATAAACTTTCAGGGGGAAATGGACCTTTAATGGAATAAAAGACTTCTGGACGTTCTTGGTCAAACAAACAAAGGATTCAAGCCTAAAAAGGGAAAAATTATTAATCATAAGGTATTAAACAAAGAGGGACTATTTACCTTCCAATATGGGGAAACCATACATGCCTCCTATTATCATTAAGAGTTATATAGGGAGTCTAATAAGATAGAAGTATTGAGAATAGTTTTGTTACATTTTAATTATCTTTAAAGAAGAAAAAAATGAAAGAGAAGGGGACACTCTAGGGAGAAGTAGAGAGAAAGGATAGAGTGAGTAATCTATTATAATTGGATGTTTAAGTGGAATAATATAGAGGTAGGCATAGTGAATCAGGCTTGCTTTAATTTAAGCTGTTCAAAAGATGGAAACATATATATAAAGTTGGATGTAGAAGTGCATTTCACCCAACAAGAAAACAGGAAGGAAAGGTGATAGATAAAGGGGGTGAATAAGAGGGGAAAATGGATTAAAAGAAGTATTTGTACTGATCAAAAATCCCTCCAAGTACAGAAGGTAGATTATAAAAATATTTTTAAAGGAAATAAAAATGGATAAGAACCTGAGTGATGGAGTAAGAAGAGGTGCAGGAAAGGAGATGCAGTTGTTTTTTTTTTTTTTTTTCTGAATTTACAGCATAGGTGCTTAGCACATTCCTCCTTTTCCTTCTCCTCCTCTTTTTCCTCCTGCTTTTTTTCTTCCTTTTCCTCCTCCATCCTCTCAGGAGGTAGGGAAACAAAGAAATAGAAAAGTACAAGAATAACATAAGGGAAAAATACACAATGATTATAACTCTGAATGGGAACTGGATGAACTCGCTTATAAAATACTAGAGGATAGCAGCATGAATTAGAAAGCTGAATCCAACATGATATTTTTGAGTATAGGAAACACACTTGAAATGCAAAGATACAAACAGAGTTAAAATAAGGAATTGGAGTAAACTATCATTCTTCAGCTGAAGTTAAAAGAGGCAGGGGTAACAATGTCTCAGATAAGACAAAAGAAAACAAAAGGCAATTAAAAGTGATAAGAACATAATTCATATATGTTATAAATGGCTTGGGTTCTACATACTAAAGAAAAAAGTGAAATGACTGAGAGGGAAAACAGGATTAAAAAAACATAAGAATAGAGAACTCCAATATAACCCTCTCAAATCTAGATAAATCTGAACAAATTTAAGGAGACAAATTAGAACTTTAGGAAAGTTAAATATAATATAATAGAGTTCTGAAGATCATTGAACATGAAGAAAAAGGAATAGATGCATAACAATCTCCTATATATCTGTTTATGTATGTGTGTATATGTATATGTATGTATAAATACATATATGTTATTTCTTAGCTTATCTTTCAAATGCATGAAAGCAGAAATATTAAATACCACTTATACTGCTACAATTCAATAAAATATATTCAATGGATACATTCAGTCAATGCTGAAGAAATGTTTTAAAATTAAGCAGTATAAATAATTTAATCCCAAGGAATTGATGCATGAGAAAAAAAAGAGAAACAATAAAGATGATGGCAACAATGAAACATCCCAAATATTTTTGGATGCATCTTAAGGAAAATCTTAAGGAAAATGAATATCTCTAAACACTATAATCAATAAAAGACAGAAAGAATAGATCAATGAGTCATGCAACTAAAAAAAACCCTTGAAAATCCACACATTCAAAAACTCCATTTAACTAAAATATTAATGAAAAATGAGGTAAAGATTAATAAAATTGAAAGGAAACAAACAAAATAACTAAAGATGTTTTTAAAAACTATCAAATAATTAGACAATTTGATTAGGAAAAATAAAGCAGAAAACCAAATTACTATCAAATCAAATGATGAAAAAGGCTAATTTATAACAAATGAAGAAGAAATAAAAGAAAAATAATTCAAACTATTTTGCTCAAGTACATAAATTAAAATTTACAATTTAAATAAAATGGAAAAATATTTGCAAGGATAAAAAATTTTCAAATTAACAGACTGAAAAATAGATGACTAAAAACTCAATCTTAAAAAAAAGGTTTAATAATCGACCTACAAGTTCCCAAAGGAAAACAAAAACAAATGGGATCAGACAGATTTACAAAATAATTTTAAAGAATGTTTAGAGAAAAATGAATTCCAATACTTCATAATCTTTGGAAAATATTAAAAAATTATCGTACAACACTTCTATGTTGCAAATGTGTTCTTAACACATAAACCAGGGAGAGTCAAAACAGAGAAAGAAGTGTGGAGACTAACATCCATAATAAATATATATGTGAAGATTTTAAATAAAATATTATCAGAGACTACAGAAAATATATCACAGATAATACTATGACTTAGTTGTATTTATTTTTTTTCATCTTTAAAATTCAGTTCCTTCTTAAATTCCTTGTCAAGTTCTTCTCTGTTGAATTGAACATTTGCACTCAAAATCAAAGTCACCTTCAAACTTAATAGTGTTTTCCTTAACATTTGTTGGATGGTTCTGCCTTCTAGAACGGTTCCTTGTTCGCCTGTTCCCTTATCTTCTCCTTTGAGGTCTTCTGTTTTCATCATTCACAAGCTGTTGATTTTGCACAGGTACTGGGGAACTACATCACTTGTTTTGCTGTTTGGTTGGACCTGGCGACCATTGCGTTGGGTCCCTATGGAAGTCTTGGTGGGTAGTAGTTTTTTTTGCATTCAGGTTATCAACAGAACCAGTCTGGACTGCCTGTACCACCATGGGACTCTTCTGTACTGGGATGGATGGAAAACCAGCTCCCTTAGAAGAGAGCTGATGAGGCTCTGAGGACATGTCAACCTCTGAAACAGGCTGTGGAGATGAAGAAGAACTAGGGCTTGAAGCATCCGCTGAAGCTGGAGGGCTTACCAACTTCTCTAAACCTAAGGAAGCTGCATACTGCTGGCTAAGTAATGAGCTGGCAGCAAGCTGGTTGTAGGGTGGCATACCTCTAAAGGGGCTGTAAGGCACATGTGGTTGGAAGGATGATGTAGAGGCAGAGCCCAGGGAAGATTGGACAATAGCAGGATCCTGAGGGAGTGCTGAGCTTTTGGAGGTTCACATACAGTAATATCTTTGATATCACTTTCCCGGAAAATGATGTACTCATAAATTTCCTCCCTTGGAGGAGCAGGTCTATCAGTAGGACGGTCTTCTGTACCAAAGGACCTCACTTTGGCGAGGGCCACAGTAGAGTTGTCCATGTCGATGGTGTAGAGGATGCCCTCGCAGCGGATCCGTGCCTTGGAGATGAGGCTGATCTTTCTGCCCAGGTACGGGGTGCTCGACGAGCTGCTCATGGCCACGGCTGGCCGGGGTCGAGGCCTGGTCAGTGGTCCTCTCGGCCTTCCTCACTACGCCAGCACTGAAGCCGCCACAGCTCCCTCAACCTCCTGCCGGCTGCCTGTGGGGCCTGGGCCTCTGGGGGGAAAGTAGGGAGGGGGAAGCGAGGGATGAGGATGAGTGGGGGGGTGGAGGGAGAGAGACTCGGTTGTATTTATAACAAGAATGAAAGATTGGTTAGATATTAGGAAAACATTAAACATAATAGACCATATTGAAATAGAACTAGAACAATTAACAACTATATGATTGTACCTATTGATACAAAAAAAATCTTGATAAGATATAACACCTATTCCTTTTAAAAACACTTGAAAACATAGAAATAAAAAATTATTTGCTTTATCTAACTGGCATCTGGGACAAAGAAGGAACCTCATATATAGGAGATAAACTAGAGGCTTTTAAAACTGATCAGGAGTACAGTAATGATATCATCCATTATCACCATTATTATTTGACACAGTGCTAAAAATGCTAGGTACAACAATAAAACAAAAATGAACCGAAAAAATAAGTAAAGGCACAAGCATAAGAAAAGGGGAAAAAATTACCACTTTTTTGTGGGTGATACAATAGTTTATTTAAAGAACCCTAGAGAATTAATTTTTAAAAAACTTGAATGAATTTACAATTTCAGCAAAGTTATAGGACTTTAACAATACCTAGGAAAAAAGAAAGATAAATTCCATTTAATATAATTACAGAATGTATAGAATACCTCAGCATCTACCTGCCAAGACATATATAGTATACAATATAAAATACTTTTTGTATATAGACAGGTCTAAATATTAATTACTCATTTGTAGGAGAAGCCAATATAATAAAAATGACAATATTAATTTACTTATCAATTCTATGTCAAACTACCAAAAGATTATTTTATAAAGCTAAAAAAAGGAAATTCATCTGCAGGGGAAATAAAAAGGTCAAGATTCACAAGAGAAATAATGACAAAAGGTGGGAAGGAAGGCGACTTAGTAGGAACAAATCTCAAATTGTAGTACAAAATAGCTAAAAATTAAGATAATTTGGTACTGGTTAAGAAATAGAGAGGTTGATCAATAGAACAGATTAGGCATATAATCTAGAGAAGCAAGTCAGCCTAATGCTGAAAACCTCAAAGATCCAAGTTAGTGGGGTAAGAAAGCACTTTGCATCAAGTTTGCTGGTATAACAGGAAAAGTCTGGCAAAAACTTATGTACAGACTAATTTCATAACATATACCAAGATATGCTTCAGATGGGTAAATGACTTAAACATAAAAGGTGATATCATAGAAAAATATATTAGCAGAAGGAATTATTGCCTTTTTGATATAAACTCATGTTCAAAGGATAGATAGAATCACATAAGGTAAAATGTGGATCAAAGGGCATGCATAGTAAAATGCCTTTTAGGGAATAGTTCCAAAATGCTTTATACAATAGCTGAGGGAGTTTGCTGTTCAACTAACAATGCATTAATGTACCTGTGTTTCTATTACCCTTCCAGGAGTTGTCATTTTTCTTTTTTCTCTATTTTAGTTATTCAAAATAGGTTTTTTTTTGCACAAATAAAAACAAGAGCTACAACGAAATGAAAAGCAGGTAACTGGGAGGAATATCTTTTCAGTAATTTTTTTTTGATAAAGGTCTCATTTTTTATATAAGTAACTGATTCAAAATTATGAGAGCCATTCAGCATCTGATAAATGGTCAAATGATACAAACAGGCAGTTTTCAGAAGAAGAAATCAAATCTAACAGTGGCCATATTAAAATGCTCAAAAATCACTAATAATTAAAGAAATGTAGATTTAAGCAGTTCTATGGTTCCACCTACAACCATCAAATTGGCAAAATAGGGAAAACAAGTACAGTAATGTGGGAAAACAGGTACATTAATGCATTGTTGGTTGAACAGTGAATTAGTCGAGATATTCTGTAAATCAATTTGGAATTTGCCCCAAAGGTTATTAAACTATGCATATCTACTTGAATAATATTTTATTTTTCCCAATTACATATAAAAACAATTTTGTGTTCTGAATTCTCTCCCTCATTCATTCCTTCCCCTCCTCTTTTCCTTATACAGTAAACAAATTAATACAGATTATACATGGGCAATCATTCAAAACATATTTCCATATTAGTCATATTGTAAAAGAAGACACAGATAAAAAACATAGAGAAATAAACAAAGTGTAAAATAGTGTGTTCTCGGGGCGGCTAGGTGGCGCAGTGAGTAGAGCGTCTGCCCTGGAGTCAGAAGGACCTGAGTTCGGATCCAACCTCAGACACTTACGCACACACAAACAAAAACTAGCCGTGTGACCTTGGGCAAGTTACTTAACCCCAATTGCCCTCCAAAAAGGCAAAAAAAAAAAAAAATAGTGTGTTCTGATCTTCATTCAGACTCCATCGGTTCTTTCTCTGTATTTTTCTTAAATCTTAAATTAAATTAAATTAAATTATAAATTCTTAAATCACTGTACTCCTGAGAATAGCTGAGTCATTTGCAGTTTATCATCTTACATCATTGCTGTTACCATTAACAATAGTTTTTCAGTTCTGCTCACTTCACTTTGCATCAGTTCAGTAAGTCTTTCCAGGTTTGTTTTTTCTAAAATCATTCTGCTTTTCATTTCTTATGGCACAATAATATTTCATTATAATAATAAACCACAAATTGTTCAGTCATGCATCAGTTAATGGGTATCCCCTCAATTTCCAACTCTGACACCACAAAAAGAGCTGCTATGAATATTTTTGTACAAATAGGTCCTTATCCCAACCCACTTTATATCTTTTTGGGATATAGACCTAGATGATATATTGTTGGATCAAAGCATATGCATAGTTTTATAACTCTTTGGGCATAGTTCCAAATTGCTCTCCAGAATAGTTGGAGCAGATCAAAACTCCACCACCAGTGCATTACCGTCCCAATTTTCCCTCATCACGTCCAACATTTTATCATTTTCTTTTTATGTCATATTGGACAATCTAATAGGTTGAGGTTTTACCACATAATATTTTAAATTTGCATTTTTCTAATCAATAGTGATTTAGAGGAGTTTTTTCATATGACTATAGATAGCTTTGATTTTTTTTTATCTGAAAACTGCTTATTCATATCTGTTGACCATTTCTCTACTGGGGAATAATTTGTATTCTTATAAATTTGATTCCGTTTTCTATATATTTGATAAATTAGGCCTTTATCAAAGATACTTGGCATAAAGAAAAAAAAATCCTCAGCTTTCTACTTTCTTCTCAATCTTGGTTACATTGGTTTTGTTTTTGTAGAATCTTTTAAATTCAATGCAATCATTACATGTAATGTAATTTAATGTAATCAAAATTATGTATTTTACATCTTGCAATGATATCTCTTATTTTGCAGTAAATTCATTCTCCATAGATCTTGCAGGTAACCTATTTCTTGCTCTCCTAATTTGTTCTAGATTGTATATAGATTGTACTGGGACTGTGAACCCAAGATATTTGAATTGTTTCTTTCTGGCTACTTGCAATATTTTCTCCTTCACCTGGGAGTTCTGGATTTTGGCTGTGATATTCCTAGAATTTTTCATTTGGGATCTCTTTCAGAAAGTGATCATTGTATTTTTTTTCAACTTGTTTTACCCCCTGGTTTTAGGATATCATGACAGTTTTCCTTGATAATTTCTATTTTTTTTTTAAGCAATTGGGGTTAAGTAACTTGCTCAAGGTTACACGGCTAGTCATTATTTATGTGTGGGTGCTCATTTTCTGAGGCCGGATTCGATACCGGTTCATCCCAGCTCCGAGGCCCACACTCTTACTCACTGGGCCACCTAGCCACCCCAATAATTTCTTGAAAGATGATATCCAGGATCCTTTATTTTATCATGGCTTTCAAATAGTCCAATAATCCTTAAATTATCCCCCCTCAATCTATTTTCCTGGTCAGTAATTTTTTCCAATGAGATAGTTCACAGTTTCTTCTATTTTTCCTTTTGATTTTGTTTTGTTGTTTCTTGATGCCTCGTGGAATCATTAGTTTCTACTTGCCCAGTTATAATTTTTAAGTAATTATTGTCTTCAGTAAGCTTTTGCAGTTTCTTTTCCATTTGACCACTTTTACTTTTTAATGAGTTGTTTTCTTTAGGAAATTTTTGTACATCATTTTCCATTTTTTTGTGTTTCCTTCATCAACCTGTTGACTTTTTTCAAGATCTTCTTTCATCACTGTCATTTTTTCCCCAATTTTTCTTTTACCTCTACCATTTGATTTTTAAAATCCTTTTTGAGAGTTCTTTTGGGGCCTGAAACTAATTTATATTTTTTATTGAGACTTTGCATGTAACTGTTGCCTTCTTCTATATTTGTGTCTTGATCTTTATTGTCACCATAGTCATTTCCATGGTAATGTTCTTTTTGTTTTTTTGCTCATTTTCCCAGCCTATTTTATGACTTTATGTTAAAGTTGGGATCTACATCTGGTGTACAGAAAGCAGTCTCAAATTTCTTGTGCATGTGGTGTGGGGGCCTTGCCACTGGCTAGTTGTTCTGGAAGCTTAGGAACCTTGCCACTGGCCTGTGGTGTAGTGTAAATCTGCTTGCTAGGATGTGTAAGAACTTTCTTCTTGGCCTGCTGAGCCTGGGCCAGGGGGCTTAGTGACTCATCTGAGCTAGGGCACAGGCCTATTGTGATGGGAGGTATAGAGTCTTTCTGCTGACTTTCTGCATCAGGGCTGTGGGTCCTAGCAGCAGACCTGCTGGGGCAAGGGCTACTGCTTGCTTGCCAAGAAACAACATACACTGGACTACACTCCCTTTTTATCCAAATGAGATCAACTTTTCCTTCAGACCTTCTAAGTTGTCTTGGGCTGGAAAATTGTATCACCTCATCCCATGGTTAGTTATACCCTTCCAGAATTTGTTTTGTGGTGTTATTTCATAGCTGTTTGTAGGTGAATTTGGGAGAGTTCAGGCAAGTTGCTACTTCATGCCATCACCTTGGCTCTTTGATTTTTTTCCTGTTTATATCATGTGACCTAGTCAAACCAAAACTATGTACATATCACAAAGAGAGCAAAAAATAGGAAAAGACTTCATATGTACCAAAAAACAAATAAACAAACCTACAACATTCTTTTTATTGAAGTTTTTGGCAAAGAACTTAAAAATAAGGACATACTCATCAACTGGGAAATGACTGAACAAATTATGACATAAGAATATGATTGATGAGAGGTATGATTTTAGAGAAAGCTTGGAAAACTTATCACAGAGGTAAGTTTTGAAACCAGCTCATCTGCCTGTGTTTTTTTCTACTATAGCTCATAATATATTACTTAGTGGTCACAATTTGTGGAAGGCCATATTTGGCAAATGTGTCATTAACAATTTTTTTCTTAAATGAACTGAGTTCATTGAAAGCTTTCCATAATATACAGAAATAAAAGAAGGAACAATCTTTTAACAGTTAAGGTTAAGACTGAAAAAGATGGAAAGAATCCAAGGACCCATAGGTAACTGAATCATCATTAAGAACCAAAATTTAAAATCTGAATATACTATAGGAATACTATCCAGAATAATCATAGAACTAGACCAGAATAATATCTACAAAAGAAAGGAACCCCTTTCAAGTGCCTATGAGACATGGAAAGTCTTGGAGCTTATAATTTGTTGGGCCCTCTGGAACAGCACATTCTGCCTGCCTTAAGTCTCTCTCCACTCTCTTCCATCCCTCCATTAAGCCACTGAAATGATTTTCCTAATATGCTGATCTGATCGTGCCATGACCCCTGTTTGATAAACTCCAGTGGTTTCTTATGTTTCTAGTGTGAATCAAACAAAAAAGTTCTATTTGGTATTCAAGTCTTTCAAAACCTAGTCACTTTTTTATATCTTATACTTCAACATACATTATTTAATCCACTGACACTGGCCTCCTTTCTGAACAAGATATTCTGTCTCTCAACTTTGGGCATCTTTTTTGTCACCCATGTCTAGAATGCTATCTTTCTTCCCTTTACACTGATCACTCAGCTCCTTGGCTTCCTTTTAAGTCCAAATTAAAATTTCACATTCTACAAGAAGACTACCCCAACCCATCTTAATTCTAGTACTTTCCCTCTCTTAATTATTTCCTATTTATTCTGTACATAGCTTGCTTTATATGTTTGTTTGCATATTGCCTCCCCCTTTCGGTTGTAAGCTCCTTATGGTAAGTAGCTCCCTTTTGCCTCTTTTTGTATCACCAGAGCTTAGCACAGTGCCTGGCATATAGTAGGAGCTAAATAAGTGGGTTTTGTTTGATTGGATGACTTAAGGATGGTGGAGGCTTAAATTAATAATTGTAAAAACTGTTATTATGCCTCTTTCAGCTGTGAAGTATGGTTATAAGAGCACAGCGCACCTAGTGGCACATATAGGAGACATTTTCCCAATAACGATACCACTTACTGACTCAATTCAATTGTTTTCTACCTCAATACCTGAAATATGTTCCTAACAAAGATTCACCAATGAGGGTGTTTGCAGAGGCTAGATAAACTGACCTTCAATTCTGAAAGTTTCACTCTTTTGATTCCTCCAAAACAAAAGCTTAAACATTCAACTTCCTGAATATTGAATGGCATACTAAAAAGACAGACAGACCATATGAGAGATGATAGATAGATAGATAGATAGATAGATGGATGGATGATGGATAGATGGATAGATAAAGATGAACATGAAGGAAAAGTAGTAGGGGGAAACAACAGAAAATAGAAACTTGACATGGCATTTTACATGGTTTCAGCTAATATTTCACTTTTCTTTTCCTGTGTTTGTCTGATATCCATATTCCTTGCTATCTTCTTTTTGACAGATTTACTCTCCATTACAGGGGTTCATAACTTTTTTTGTCATGGACCCCTCTGGCAGTCTGGTGAAGCCAATGACTCTTCACAAAGGAATTATTTAAATACATATAAAATAAAATACATGGTTACAAAGGAAATAATTTTATTAAAATATATACACATATGTGTGTCTCTATGTATTTTTGTATATATGTGTGTGTGTGTGTGTGTGTGTGTATATGAATGTATGTATGGGTATGTATGTGTGTGTATGTGTATATTAATACTCATGGTCCCCAGGTTAAAAATTATGCTTTATCCCCTATTTTCCCTTCCTATTCTGGGAATGAAAAGACCCTAAAGGCCCTGCATAGCAAGCTTCCAAAAAGTTTTCCCTTGCCCTGAACCTTTTTTTCTGGTTCCAAGATACCCACTGTAGGCATTCCATTGTCGTGCTTTGTATTGAAAATGTGTGGGTAGGGATTTTCCTGGAATAAGTGCTGAAAATGCAGAATGCTAGTGCTCCCTTTAATTCTCCCACTCACAAATCTCCAACTGTTACTTCCCCATTCTCTGGACTGCTGGTTAATTTGTTTGGCAGGAGTCTGCCATCCTAATCCAATCTTCTCTGCCTCCACGGTTTACCAGTCATGGGCATTCTCTGGAAACAAAGAGAGAGGGAGCTCCCATGTTAATGCTTTCCCCCTGCCTAACCCCTCTGGAGAAAGAGCCTTAAAGCCTCCCTAGAATTGAAGAACCTGTAATGAAACAGAAAACTTATTTTTTCTCTCTTCTCTGAAAACCATCTAGTCTAAAACTTTTATTCAAAAATAATAATTTTTAAAATGTTGCTAGCCAGAATATATATGTCAAATGACTGTTATAAGCACATATAGCAGATCTGCTATTTTCTAATATTACCTTTATCCACTGAAAACATCAACTACACAGAGGAATTTACAAGTTGGATATGAATATAAATACACACACAGACACACATACGTTTTCTTCATTAATGAAAACAATTTAATAAGAAGCTTCCAATGCAAATGGGTTGCTTTTTTTCCACTCTAAATGATGAGCAGTAATCCCGCCTGCCCACTAATGAATTACTTTTGACCTGACTGAAACCATTTCAGAACCCTGCTAGTGTCTATTCATTCACATGGGCCTCTTTCCCTCCCCTTCACCATTCTCGTCCAATGGACCATCCTCGCCGATCTGCATGCAATATTGTCCACAAGCATGAACAATTTACAATAGGCACTTTATTTCTGTAATTTAAAAGGGGGAAAAATTCCCTACTCTTGATGTAAAACATCATCTTTCCGTTTCTAATGGATGAGTAATAACCAGGAGTACTCTGAAGGGCCGTCCAGGGTGCCTGTCAGCACTGGCAAAATTTCTGACCCAGAGAAATGCACTCACAAACAGCCCCCTGTGATTATGAGTTATAGCCCCCTTGGAGAAAGCTGCTCACAAAAGCATCATAGAAACTATAAAACTAGTCTAAACACTTGGCACACAAAAATCACCATCTATTCACACATACGTACAATTTCACATAGAAGTAAATATATAAAATTACATGCTGTGTGTTAAATTCAAACCCACACACATATATGAAATATATCATATTCAAAGACTAGACATTGAAACCCTACAACAATATATGTCAAAGGCTAGAAATAAGCAAAGGAAAGTAAATTAGTCAGAACAGGATTTGGCATAGTGCAAATCCAAGATTCCCTACTAGCTCTGATCTCTATGTTCCAATTTGACTTGATTCTGAAGATCCTTACTGTGGTCAAACTTGGAACATATTTCCTCCCTTTTGAGAGAGGGAAAATAAGGAAGGAGAGAAGAGAGATATGAAGATAGGCAATGATAATACAGGTGGGATCCTTTTACTTCATGTCCCTTTTCAGTCCCTCCTGTCCTTGCAGATTCTGGCAACATTTACAATTACAGTGCCAATTCTAGGAGGACGGTGGGCAATTAGTTAAGGTGGAGAAGGGCAGAGAAATGACTCCAAATGGCAACTGTTTGGGGAAAAGCAGCCGCCAACAAAGGAGACTAAGGGATGAATTCACTCCATTTTTTCTCCTCTTATAAGTGATAAAAACCTTTGTGCAAAATAAATCAGTACTTTGCTACATGCAGTATTTCTTTGAATAAGGGTTTGTTGGCACAAGGCTCTATGGACCCTGGTTTCTGAGGGATTATAGCATACCTTGGACATGACTCTTTTTTCCCTAGGCAGAAGTGCATAATGTTTGGGTCTCACAATATAAAATATGAAGAATTTTACTATATGAGTCAATATATATTTAGTAAGGTATATAGGGTTCATACATGGTTATTCACAGTCATTTAAACATTGATAGAAATGGCATCATAAGAAATACTGTAGAAACTATACTAGAGATGAAATAAAAACGTGTTATCTACCTGATGTCAAAAGTTATAATCAGTTTCGAGGAAAAAAATCAGCTAAACCAATCATTTGGCATTTTGTACAGTAAAATATCTTGTTGGTTGACAGTACTTTGACTTATGAACCAGCTGTTTTGGCTCAATCTGAGATAGGATTTATGATCCTGTTTGCATTTACCTGGATTTCTACCTGAAACAAAAGCAAGTATCTATAAGAAATTAAACCCCTAAGTATGTGTTTAACTTCAATAGGATACTAGGGTAAATCTCCTTTGCTCAGTGAAGACATTAAATTCCACAAACATTGAAGTGAGAACCTTGGTATTTTCACCTCTTCTTGAGAATAAATTGAGGAGAGGTTGTTTGGTTTTAATGCCAGAGAGCCTTATGTTAAGATTGTCACCAATCTGTTTTAGGATTGTCACCAATCTGACAAGTGAGCAAATATTGGGGAAAGAGAACTAGAAGGGGTTTGGACTTCTCCAGGTCTGTAAATCCTCCAAAGCACTTACTGTGCATGTATGCCCAGATATGTGTGTGTATTTGTATATGTATATTTGCCCTTTGTGTTTGGAAATGTCACTTTAGATGATAACTACTGCCCATATGTCCAGTTGTTGGAAAGACTTGAGTGGCCAGCAGTCTTTTCAAGTCACACATAACTTATGTACAAGCAGGGTGTGATAACATTAACATTATCTTAACTACTGCCATTCCCTTATTATTTTATTATCCCTTAAAAGGTAAGGTAGAGAAAGAGAGAGAGAGAGAGAGAGAGAGAGAGAGAGAGAGAGAGAGAGAGAGAGAGAGAGGGAGAGGGAGAGGGAGAGGGAGAGGGAGGGAGAGAGAAAAGAAAGGAAAAATCAGCAGGGTAGCAGAAGTTGAATCAAACACAACAATTTCTAGTCCATTGGGTGATATTTGAATTGGTGGCAACCTTATTTTTATTTTTCCTTTTCTGTAGAGGAAAACTACTTCTAAATCTTTGTCTTGCCGATTGAAGTGGGCCTACCTCTTCTTAAATACCCATTATGTATGTGTGGATAGGAATGTACTTGCACATGCTCCATACCTAAATGAAAAAGTATTTCTAAATTGGAAATGCCAAAGCTTGGTTTAAAATGATGCAACAGTATGGCATACCGAAAATGTCGTGGCACAGGGATGAAACAAGTGGGCATTTTAATTTACCCACTAAATAATAACTTATTCATAACTCTACATTTAAAAATCTAGGAACATAAGAATATTCTTATATACTGCTTTTGGATGCACATGAGCACATCTATGTGTCCATATGTATGTAACACAGACATAGCACCTGTTTATATCTGAGGGAGACAGACAGACCATGGGGGGAAAATTTTGAATGTTACAGAACTTGGCTGGTTACATAAGCTTGATTCTTAACTTCTACCATTTCAATGTCTGGGATATCTTTTTTCAAAAAAAGAACAAGCTAATAGTCAAAGATTGGGGGGGGGGGGAGAATATGGTTGGTTCCCAAATGTTCTACATTTCTTTTTCCCCAGTTCCTTGAGAATACGTTGCTGTTTTAAAGACTAGTGATGCCTTTTCATTTTTCTTCATTAGGAAGTATGTTTGCAAAGCAAGCTCCAAATTTTTGCCATTCATGTTCTGGTCACAGGGGTAACATTCTTTGGTAATGTGGTCCTTAATGTCTATATGCCCAATGATCATTTCTTATTCAGGGCAGGAGATGCAGCTACAGAATAGTCAAACCCACCCCTCCTACGCTCTCCACTTCAACAGTAGCTCATTATCAGAAGCACATTGGGAAGGCTAGTGCGCATACACATCACACGCACATGCACAAAATCAGTCTTTTTGCCTGTATATGTTTTTTTTTTCTTTTTCTCCAGTCATTTAAAGGGGGAAAATGTTGGGGTATGAGGGGAAGTGGACTTGGAGGGTAGAAAGAAACAAGATGTAAAGTGAATAGAAATCCACAAGGACCAGAGTTAAATGGCTGAGTGCTTGTTTTGAACTGTGACCTAAGGTTTGGCTGGGCACTAACAGTGGCATGGCTCATCAGCCACTGTCATTGCCACCCCAGGGTATACCTCCAGCAGGGAGTCAGCTCCAGAGCCTGAATTCTCAACTACCAGCTACCCACTGCCTCCTCCACATACACACTGCTGAGACACTGCCGAGAAATCAGCATGCAACCCAAGAAAGCATCCTTTCCTCTGGAATAAAAATTAATATTACTTGTCATATTTCATGTCTGAGCTCTTTTCATGCTTTATCCTCTGGTAATGAGGGCTAAATTACCAATATTAGTAGATTTTCATGGCTAGCACAGAAAGAGCTGTTACCAGAATAAATGTTTGCCTTGCTTCCGTTGGACACAGGCTCTGCTAATGCAGCTTTGCTAATTATTTCTAAATAGGCAATAATCTGCATCCCCTAGTGCTGGGTAGTGGATTGGCCACGTACCTGCTATTTCCCTTATTTACATGTTTTACAACTTTATCAACTACACTAATTACACTCTGAGCACTGTTTAAAATTTTCTGTTAATAGAGATACAATGATGCACCAGAGGATGTGTATTTATGCCATAATTACGCCTCTGTTCCTGCGATGCAGTCTCCAATTAGCTGTCTACGGTGGCACAAGCAGCTGCCTGATATTCTAAAGCAGTGAAACATCTGCACGGCGGTTGATACGCTCACATGGATTTTTTTTTTTAAGCCTAGAAATTTACACCCAAGGGAGTGCAGACAAATAGGAGCCTGTCATGTGTAGGGATGATTAGAAATCCTCACCATGGCAACATTGGAGCCGCCATGTCACAGAGTGAGGGGACACATGTCTAGATGAAGGCGCTAAAAACATTTGCCATTTTTTTAAGCTTCAGTGTTCCAAACTTCCCTCCCTCCCACCCCCCTTCTCCTTTTCATATTCTTCTCTTTGCATCTAAAGCCAACCAAAACAGCAGGTGAAAAGGCCAAAATCTGCAGCCCATGTAAGGCATATGACACAGTCGATTTAGTGTTAGGAAAAACAGTGAGTAATCAGAGAAGCTAGACCTTTAAAATTTGCAGGGCCAGGGATTCTACGAGATAGTATAGTATAGCGTGTGTGTGTGTGTGTGTGTGTGTGAGTGTGTGGGCGCACGTGTGCGTGTGCATGCATGTGTGTGTGCGAGTGTGTGTGGTGTTGGGTTGTGAGGAAGGGACAGGAAGAGAAACGTGGATATTATTCAAAATATAACAATTCAAGTCCCTTGTTCCTAAGATGACACCTAATTTAGAATTTCCTTTTAACCCTCATTAACAGTTACAATTTCTGCATGAACAGTTGGCTAGCACATATTAGTGAGGGTAGGGAAAAGCAGACAAATGTCTACTAGTCTGATATAGAATATATTTCTTAATCACTAGTTCTTTGATAAGCCTGTGTGTATGTGTAAAGATTGTGCAGATGTATTTAAATACACATTCAAAGAGCTTTGTACTATAGAGACAAATATGTAGAACATTCAGCCAGATACATTGCAATGTTTCCAATATAATAAAGATTTAGTCATTACATTAATAGCACTAATTAGGAAAGTAACCCTGATATTTGGTTGTGATTTTTAAAAAATGAACTTTAAGAGAACAAATATGAATCTCATGATCTTATGTCTCCTAGCATATATACTGCCTTTGTTCTTATTGGGAAACAAGAGTAGTCTAAGTTACTGAATAAAAAAAAATTATCCCTCCAAATAATTTTCCCCCCTTTGGATGATAGCAATATTCTTCCCCCTTAATGACAAAGGCAGGTTTAAAGATATTTAATTAGCAGAGAGTCAGGCTGTGAAGGGGACTAATATAAACAAAATAAATAGAAAGGGAAATGTTTTCATATCAAGCCTAATCATAGGTTGGAGCAAGAATGAGACATATGTGCAAAATTATAATAGCACTTCAAGTAACAGAAGTAGCATTAAGAACCAACCCTGAACATTGAGTGCCAGCAAAGCACTAAATGACAGAACATGGGGTTTCACAACAGCCATGGCATGGATTCTGCGCTCTGACTTTACAATTTCTAAGGTTGCAAAGTGGAATACAGAGGGCCAACTCAGGATTTTGTCCTTATAACTGAACTTCCTAGGTCTTTTTAACCTAAACCCCAAGGCTCAGATTTTTTAAAAAAGTTATTTGGAGCTTTAGATTTTCTTTTTATTTCAGGGGAAAACCAGAAAAGATCTGGTCATCAGGAGTTCCAGTTGAAATAATGACACCTTATCATTTGGAAAAAAGGGCAATTTATACCAGTAGAAAACTACAATATGTTTATAGTGGACTAACAGTACTTTCTAAATAATTACATTATGTAGTTTAAATATAAAATTAAAATAACTTGTTAGTCTTATACCTGATGGGGCAGAATTCCTTCTGGGCCATAATTAACCATCAAAGAGGGGCATGGTTTGATAGTAAAACCAGGAGCCCCATGTAGGTGTTTACTCTGTGATCATAGTAGACAATTACAAAATTAGGGCTCCAGAGTGTTTCAGCAAGATTACCTTACAATTTCAGAAATGTTAAAACATGCACATATTACACACAAGAACAAAAACACTCCTTAAAATTTCACCAAATCGTTTCCAGATTTAGTTTTTTTAAAGCAATAATTGTGGGTCTTTACATCATAGAATTTTTCTTATATCACAACACCTAGGTGAAACAGGGATGGAGATAGGAAGGACATTATGATTAAGATTAAATTCTGTCTTTTTAGGAATGTAGTTTTTCCCCCAGATTGTTATGTGAAGTTACCTTAAAGTGTTTCCTAAATGACATCATGAAGTACTCTGCTAACAGAAAAGATGCCTCTTTTAATTTAACACTCTAACTTCCATGGGGATTAGTTACTTACACCATGTTCAAGGAGAAATTGAGAGTTATCTTTATTTCCATATAGCCAACCAGATGAATTCTGGGTGCTGTTGCAAACATTTCTTTTCACTGCTCTAGCTCTTTCACCCATCCCATGAGCCCCCCAGCAGGCTATATTTTGCACAGGTCTAAAAGAGAGAAATATGATACTGAAGATGCACCATGTGTCAGTGTAAGGACAGAGTTTATCAGATAAACAAGTCATTTTTGGAAACTGCAGATGCTCCCACTGTGCAGCATTAAATGTGGCCCCTCTTAGATACACAGAATGGGGTTCTGCTCGACTGAACACGGGCTGATAAGCTCTGCACAGCTCTGAATGCTGTTTGCCCACATACTAATGTTAAACAAAAGAACCGCAGACTGCAGAGAAAGGATGCGGGTCAGACAACTAAATTTCTTAAACCCTTAGGCAGCCTTCTGAAAAGAAAAGGAATGAAAGAAGCTGATATGAGCTTTTATGCAGAATTGTTCTGTTTATTATCCCTGTTAAGAAAATGATGGCAAGTATCTTGTTAAACTATATATTGCCAAATGAGACAAGAGGACAGACTCATACTAAAAATGATGCATGCAATAGGCCACTGGTCATTATATAGGATCAGCTATCTAGTTCTTATGTGATTTTTATATTTAAAAATACAATAAAAACAATAACCAAATTATATGCATTTTACTACTAAGTGCTGTTCATTTGTATCTTAAAATTAAGTTACCTGATTTGTCATTGGGAGTTGCAAGCTAATAATAGTTGTTTATAGGAGAAATTCATTTTCTGTTAAAATTTCAAAATCTTCCATTAAAACTTTGTTAGGTTTCATTTGTGATAACTCTATTTCAAGTTCATTATAGAGACAGTTTAATAAAGATATCTTAATGAAGTATGTCATTGTGGCAATGTGTAAAGTTACCATGAATAGACCAGGGATATAATTTTATCCTGATAATTCTACATTTGTGAACATAACAGTGTTCTGAATCACTGTATTTTGGTAGCTGAAGTTGAAGGAAGAAGGAAAGCATCTTTACTTTGCTTGAGTTCCAATACTTTTCTCAGGTTTAAGCTCCTGGGAATAGTCAAAACTTCTTCAAGCAAATTTTTCTTCTCTAGCAAGTTTTTCTTCCTGAGTTTTCTACAGAGATACTCCTACTATGAGTCATTAAATAGGGCAGCTGAGTTGAGGAAAAATGGAGAGCTTGAGAAAATTTTGGACAATTCATACCAAGAAGTAACTGCTCTGATAAAAGTAAGGGGTAAAGTGATATATTTGGAAAGGAAAGGGAAAAGGAAAAGAGAAGGGAAGGGAATGGCAAGGGAGGGGTTGAAATGGAAGGGGAGGAAGGGAAAGGAAGGGGAGGGAAAGGAAAAGGAAAAAGGGGAAGGGGAAGGAGAAAGGGGAAGAGAAGGAAAGAGGACAAATTCAAAAAAAGCATACCAACAACAAAGAAAATTAAAATTACCATTTGTTTAAAACTAATACAAAATGTCAGTGAGTGCTATTTTGACATTTTCCTGTGGTTTCCCTCAAAAGGCAACAGATGAAAAACAATCATAAAAGAGTTTTGCTAAAGGCACAGGGCACAGGGGGCATTTCTGTACATTTCTATTCAGTGCTCTTAGAATTGTGGTCAAGTTTAAAATTTCTCATTCTTCAATGAGAGCAACAAGTTTAAACAGAAAATAATCTTACCCCTCTGGTCCCAGAGGGAAAGCTGTCACTAAATATCTGTGTGTGTTTGAGACAGTATATATTAGTATTAATGTATACATTAGTATTAATGTTTACTACATTATAAACAGGATCTTTTATGAATATACTTTTAAAGGAATAGTCTAGTTAGTCATTTGAACCCTAAGGGACAAAAGAAGCCAGAAACTAGGTTTTATAAAAGGCTCCTACCAAAGTGACAAAGGCAGACTCAACAAGTCAAACAAGGAGAATGGTGCAGCTCTGGTTTTGTGGGGAAACACTTTACTGATGCCAGCTTGACCTCTGACTGACTAGTAACAAACTAAGTTAATGAGGGGCCTTGAAGAAAAGAGTGATGTTCAGCAGAGTATTTCAAAAAAAACAAAAACATTTATACTCTGGATAGAAAAGATGTGATGATACTGCAGCTCTAGTGAATGAACCACGGAGGGAGCTGTTTGCATAAATTCATAAGTAGAGTTAAAATGATACCATTCCAAACAGCAATAAAGAAAAGGAGAAGAAAACTTACCTGAAAAGCAAGGCTCAAATGGTTAGGAATGGGTAATTTTCAGCTGAACTACACATCTAACTATGCAATGGCTTGAAGTAAAGCAAGTCACCCCCAGGCTGCCTTATATCCCCATTACTAGTCTTGGCCAATATAGCTAGTTCCCTCTCTACTGAGGAAAGGACCAGGGACACACAGATTTAGATACACTCAGGTGAAAAGAAAACAGAAGGGAAAAAATAAGTGTTGACCCCTATAAAAGGAGGTGTAGGGGCCATAGGTTGCTAATAAAAGTGTCCACAGTGACCAAAGGGTTAAATGGAGAGTCTCAAGAGATGTCCTCATAATACATTATTATTCTATATTTGCTGGGTTAGAGGAGAATGGGGAGAGTAGGTAAGGGTATTCCTTTATACCCTGTCTATTTCCAGACTGTATAAAACAAGCCAGGTATTGAATTATTTCCATATCCCATATTTTCCCAGAGAGTAAGCCATTTCTTTTCTCCTTTTTTCTGAGGTGACAGCCAGTGACAGAGCTCTGACTATGAAAGTGGATGACATAAATGCAAGCTGAAGGGTCTAGATTTTGCTGGATAAATGTATCTTTGTTCCCAAAGATACACACCTATACAATCTGAAAGATGATTGCAGGACACAGAGCTCACCTCTATGCCTGCAGAGTTGGCTCAGTCTCTATGTGATAAAGGAAAGAAAGGCCAAGTGGATGGTCCTTAGATTCAGTTCAACCTCAGCAGTGTAAATCTTCATAATTCATTTGGGAAAAAAATGTGGAGATCCCAACCTTGCTGAGAAATTGAGGGCCACCCTTGATAGCATTTGGTAGTAAAAACAGGATACAATTTCTGAAAATCTTGGTCCTTTGTTTTCTATTACCTCCAATTCTACTTACTTCATACCTTTTCTGTATGTTAGAGGGTGACTAGTTCATTTCATCAAGGAATATTGTACCATCTGGTACAATTTGGCTTGTTTAAATAAAAGTTACAACACTTACCAATATACAATGGCTTGCCAGCTATAATGTAGTAAATTAGTGGACTCTCATACCCCCTTTTTTCTAGATCAAGGATTCTTAATTTGGTTGTCTGTGAATTTTTTTTAAGATTTTGATAGTTGTGTTTCAATTGTTCCTCAATTTTCAATTGTTCCCCTTGTAATCCTACACATTTAAAAATATTATTCTGGGATGGGGCTCGTAGACTAACCAAACTATCTCCTATGCCCCCCAAAGTTAATAAGAACCTCTGAACTAATTAGTCTGGATGTGTTTTTTATGGTTTGGTGGAGTTTTTTTTTTTTTTTGACATTTTTAAACCCCAGGGTATAACACAGTGCTTGGCACACAGTAAGCATTTAATAAATGCTTGTTGGTTATTGGTTGATAGCAAAGATTTTTTATAGAGCAGTTAGGAAATGAATTTAGGAAACTTAAAAAAACCACCAGTTTCTGAGGCACTTGCATTATAATTCATCTATATGATCCAGCATAAAGCCTTTAAGAATGTAGATTTCCAAATGAATTTTTGAGTTAAAGAGAATGGTAAGACGTAATACATGCCAAAGATACAGTATTCCAAGTTAGCTCAAAAGCATATTTCAGAATTTGTGACACCCACATATGCAGGTGGTTGTTTCAGTTCTTCTAGTCGAAGGTTGCAACTATTGAGGATAAAAAAAATACAGGAAGTCAGCATTCAGCTTTAGAGATAGTGGCAAAGAATGTGACTGTTTCTTTGGACCATATCCTATATCAGCAGAGTGACAGGCTCACATGAGGCCCAGAAAGAAGTTATTTGGCAGGAGGCTCACTAACCTGATCAACAGTTTCTTTGGACTAAAATTAGATGCAAAGAGACAGAAGTACCAAGATAAAATGCTGAAACTGGATAATACGGAGGGTAACAGGTATAATGATCTAAGTGGTACAGTACATAGAATGGTGGATCTGGAATCAAGAAGACCAGAGTTGAAATCCTTCCTCAGATACTACCTATGTGGTTCTGGGCAAGTCATTTAATGTCTCTCTGCTTCAATTTCCTTCTCTGTAAAATGAGGATGATAACACATACTTCTCAGTGACGTCAGGAAAATGAAAAAGAGAATGTTTATAAAATTCTTTGCAAACTTTAAAGGATGTAAATGCTAGTGATGATGACGATAAAGAAGAAAAAGAACAGGCAGATACCTATAATTTAAAAAAAGCTAACAGAGAAAAAGGGTTAGGAAATAATATTAATATAGTCTATATATAAACAATTTTTTTAAAGCAATTGGGGTTAAGTAACTTGTTTAAGGTTACACGGCTAGTTATTTATGTGTGTATTTTTCTGAGGCCACAAT